>NQII01001660.1:305540-326383 GCA_002778355.1 Clitarchus hookeri | reverse complement strand
GTGGGGAGGGGGGGGGGGCTGTAAAACATAGCAGTATTTCTTGTTACAACGACGTTACATATATCGGATGTTCACAAACAAATGATAATAAACATCAGAGTGGGGTGTATAACCACAAATCGAGCATATTTTATAAAGGAACCAATAGTCTTAATGTCCATAGTTAACCCGCTAATGACTGTGGCAATGTGCAGGGGCGGGCAGGCAATCTCAATAACTAGACTACAGGCAGTGCAATGAAATGACACTTTAGTTACGCATTTTGGCTGATGGCATGTGGGGTGTCTGTTCGATGACTGTTCAAAGGATGTGTTCAAACTGTCCGCCACCGTCGGCCATGCAAGCGGTGCAGCGCTGAAGTATGTTGCGACGCGCATGTGCAAAGGTTTCCGGCGTAATGAGCTCATCCCTCGCGTCAAGTGGTATGGCCTACAGCATCGATCTGATGTGGCCTCACAGCCAGAAGTCGGGTGGTGTGATGTCAGGTGGGCGTGGTGGCCATGCTATGGGGCCTTCCCTATCCATCCACCGGTTCAGGAAGTGTATGTCGAGATGCTGGCTAACCGCAATGCCGAAATTAGGTGGCGCTCCGTCCTGCTGAAACCACGTTGCCTCACAAGTATCTAAAGAAACTTCCTCCAAGTATTCCGGTAACACGTCCTGCAGGAACTGTAGGTACGGTACGTAGAACCTTAGAGACTGCGACCGTGCGGTACTGAGCGGTGTCATCAGGAACGCAGACCTGGGCACAGGCTGGTTACAATGCCACGTACACAAGGTTGCATACCCGCCCCTGCATATTGGCACGTACACAAGGCTGCACACCCGCCCCTGCATATTGCCACGTACACAAGGTTGCATACCCGCCCCTGCACATTTCCACGTACACAAGGTTGCATACCCGCCCCTGCACATTTCCACGTATACAAGGTTGCATACCCGCCCTTGCACATTTCCACTGCCATCAGCAGGTTAACTATGGACGTTAGACTATTGGTTCTTTAATGAAATATGCTCAATGTGTACATTTCTACCCCATTCTGGTGTTTATTATAATTTGTGTGTGAACATTCGGTATATTACACATAATCTGAAAGACATTCCTTGTAGAATACGGTCGTAAATCGTTTCGGGTAGCTTTCATAGATACATCTGAAATTTAAAAAATAGCGCCCTTTGGTATACGTGTTTCACAAGCAGTATCCACTTTCTTTATTCTATAATCGTAAGGTTAACCGTGTATCTGCTTAACATTGACAGCGACCCAGTAGCTGTTTCTGTCAGTTTACGGTCAGTTCATTACAAACGTACATACTCCAGTGTCACGCCAGTTATTGTGTATGCAATAAACAGAAACCAATTCTAGTGGTAATCGAAGTTCTATATATATCTGAAATAGAATGGCGGTACGTGGTGAGATGAGTCTTGTATTCCACATGAAACATGCGGCGGCTTACCTATTGTATCGGTGGCTCAATTTCATTATTCGAATATTTATATTAGCCTTGTTAGAGGTTATGGTTCTTGGTTCATCCCGCTGATTAAGCAGCTCTGGCGTCACCGATTGGGTTTTAAGAGTGAATGAGAACATTACACTATTTATAAGACGTCAAGACAAACAGCTTTTTTTATTTGCTGCCACACTCTGTTTTTGTCAAAATGTACTCAGTGTAGTTTTTTTAAGAGTTGATTATAAATATTAGTTAACCGTGAACCCATGACGCCTGGAAAGTATCTTTTTACATGTTTTTTTCTGTTTTTTTTTTTTTTTACCGCGGGTCTGAGCAATATAGACAGTTTTGAACTATAGGCACATGAAAACTTATATAGGCTGTTCACGGTAAACTGAGCCCTTTTGATAGTCCTGCTTCAGATCTACTTGTATAACCATTGTGTATTCTTCCGCCATATGTTAAATTAACATTGCCATGTTCTGATCACTTCATTCATGCGTTGGTCAAGTGACAATGTAAAATTAAAAGAAAAGTAAATATTTTAAAAATCTCACAATTCTCACACTTAGATGTATTAAAAAACCAGATAGCAAAAAAAAAATTAGTATTCAAAAACGTTTCCTTAACACTTTTAATTTAACGTTACGATATGGAATCTTTTTCCCTCCCCCGTTACCAACGTTACTAGGCGCATGGCCTTCAGTGCACCTGTTAAAATGTATGCAAGTAGGAACAGTGATATTTTTCAAATGTTTATTTCAAAAGAGCTTACTTTATTGTGAGCAGCTTTTATTCTTGTTTTCTCTCTCTCTCTCTCTCTCTCTCTCTCTCTCCTCGCCCCTCCCCCCTCCCCCTGTTACCACTGTCTTGTGTGTGGACACGGAACACGGGCGCATGACAGAGAATGCCCGCCGTCGGGGAATGTTGTGGCGATGCTCCGAGGCGGCACGGAATGTGGCCGGCGGCATTGTTCGTCCCACTCCCAACTCTCGGTGAGCGAGTTGGCCCCGCCATTCCGCTCCCTGCGGAGTTGTCTGCGCTAAAATCGTGTTCAGATTGATAGATTTTTTAGACAAAATACGTTTGTACACACTAAATCCGAATCAGTGAGTATTTCACTGTTTAAATCAATTAATAGCACCTGACCTATTCGGCAGTCACTTCAGACAGTTTAACTGATAAAATAGAGAAATATTGCCAGTTTTCTATCACTTATAGATTGAGTGACATTTTCCACTGATTGATCAACCCTTTAATTTGCTATTTTTCAGTTATTTGTTTTTTGACTGGTGGATCAGTTAAACAACGTGTATCAAATTAAATAACAGCGCATAAACTATTAGGCCCAGTAAACATTTTTTTTTTATGTGAGTTGCGTAATTTATTATACTATTTTACGAGGCAACGTGGACATTGTATTTCCTTCCGTTTTTACGTCTTTCATTTCGTTTTCACTTAAGGTACACTGGGGTAAGTGGAACCGCAAATTTCACTAGTGCAACTTTAACTTCTTATTAACCATCCATATGTTCACAGAACTTCGTGAAATTTCAGCAGCGTGTTTGTTAAAATATGCCTTAACTATGATTCGAGTTAAATGATGTTAGCTTGAATTGTGTGTTCTGTAGGTTAATTTTATTATTTAGTTGTCCGTGGGTTTCACTTACCCCTGACTCTGGGGTAAGTGGAAACTGCTAGCTCTTTTGGATTAAAAACCGTTGCCAATTGGAGGGGGGAAGTGTAAATGAATTAAGGCTTCATTTAAAAAAAACAGTCTTTTAATAATACACTTTATAAAAAAATATGAAAAAGGTTATACTTATAACAAGACCACTTAAAATTACATCAAGATAACAATGCACCTAAAAACGTCCTTATGAGATGCCCATATTTCAGCCAATCTTGTAAGAGGTGAAGGACATTGGGAAAGTGAATTTCCCACGCTTGTCAAACACAGGAGGGGGTAAAAAGTGGACAGTTTCGTTGCCCTGGATTATGCTCTTGTCTTCAACATTTGGCCACCTAAATTTGGAGGTTGATTCAATGCGTCTCGCAAATTTTGCTTCCAGACAATCCTCAATTTCCATCAGTTGTCCTACAGACATTTTCTCTGAATTGCCACCTGCAAGTTGGATGCGCACGCAGTCATTTACTGCAGCTTGTGAAATGTTTTTGGAGACCACCTCCAACAAATTAGATTATTTTCTGTCTCTTTGTTCTTCCTGAAAATCATCCTCATCCGAGCCAATCGACATCAACTGTTATATGTCCTCATCGTCTTCGCTACTATCAGCTGCTTCCATTTTCTTCTTGCCTTCCTTCTTTGCTCTTGCAGAATTTCCTTTATGTTCTTATTGTCTGAAGAAGCTTTTAGCTTCACCAGAACCTCTTCCAGCGTAATAACTTCAGCCCCACTACACGCTCTCTTTCGCTTTATGTTCAAACGGGGAACTTGCTTCACTTGCTCAAGGAGCAGTTCCTCAAATGAGATTTTCCGGACTGGAGGTAAGTATTGAGAAGTAGAGGGTACTGGGTCTATTTCACTCTTTAAAGGTAGAATGCTTAATAGTGAAGATGAATTTCCACAAGGTGATGGGTTGGTGACAGAAGTTCCTGGTCCCAACTCAGTAGTACTCTTCTTTCCTTCAACATCACACCATCTCCTGAACTGAGCTGGGTCAAAACGATCCTTGGGAATTACTTTGTCATTGAAAGGGAAAATATCACCTTTTTCAAATCCCTTTTCAATTATAGTAGGACTCAGGATTTTCCAAATTTTTGCTAACATTGATGAAAAAACTTACTTGGGCAACTTGCTGCCATAATTTTTGCGTTGCCATTTGACAAGTTCTTCGTCCCACTTATCTTTTATGGGTTTGAAAACACAGAGATCCATGGGCTGCAGTACATAGGTCGTGTGTGGAGGTCATTTTAATACGGTTATGTTCTGCTTCCTCGCTTCCTCTATCAGGGAAACACCAACATGAGTACTGTGGCCATCATAAATAACAACTACTGGTCTCTGATGGGGCATCTACCTTGGTCTTCTTCGGGTCAAGACAGAAACTTGATTCATCGAGATTATAAATCTGCAATGGCAGAACGTTTGTGGTAACCTCTTTCAAGAGCTTGAAATAATCTGACACTACAAATGGATCTACACTACTTGTGCGGGAAACTTCCACGCTCTGAGTCTTTTTTATGCTCAGATTAAACTCTTTTTTGAAGCGAATGAAATAATCATCTCCTGAAATGCCATCCTTGAAAGGTGTGAGAATATCGTTTTCCCTCACATAACGCCCTATAGTTGCCAGTACCTCCTTCTTTGATAGACCGAAGCCCCAACGCTCCATTGTCTTTAAGCAATCAGCAATTGCTTACGGTGGTCTCCCATTACTCTTGCTTTTGACACCCCTCTGACCTTTGACTCTCTTGAATAATGTTGCCTTAGGGATTCCATAGGCTTTGGAAGCCCTGTATACAGTCATCTCGCCTCTTTTTACTTTCCCCATTGCTCCAAGAATTGTTTCTTTTGAGTAGGATGGGGGGGGGGGCTCTTTGGTACGTAGTTGCGAACCATATCTGTAACATATTAACAATTTAATTTTACTCAATATTTGTCATATTGACAAAATTCAATAATGATTGTAGGTATGTGGAACCTACGGGGTAAGTGAAACCCATAGGCTCCACTTACCCCGAATCATTGAGTTCCACTTATCCCATCAACAAACGGCACATGGCCACATGCAAACACCTCAACATTCCACATTTAATATCAAAATATCCAAATTACAACACTTAGGTATTCTAAACCATCAAATAAAGTGATCTTACCGAGAAAATGGCGATGAAATTCCGATTGTAGAGGTCTGCAGTGAGAATAAAAGAAGATCAACAGGTTGTAAAGCACTCAAATCTAGAACTGTCTGGGAGTAACCTCATCTTAGCCTTCCTTGCGCATCAAGCGCTCTATCTAGTCTCTCTCATTCAACATGGCATTAGTTCAAAGAAATTCCACGATATATTACCACAAGATTATTTAACCATGTTCATAGAACCCTGTTGGGTTCCACTTCCCCCGAATTTCTACTTACCTCGGTGTACCTTAATCATTATTTAAATTGTACAATATAAAGAAGTATTCTTATTTCTCGTAATGATTTCGCTAAATTCAATAAAAGTAATATTTAATTCGCCGCTCGCAGTTGGCTGTCACTTATTCAAGTGGGGCCATTTTCGCTAATTCGAGTAGTTGAATTTCACTGCTAATCAGAGGTTTTACGCTGATTTGAATTTAGAGTGTAGTGCAGAAAAGTGACGCTGTGTTTTGCAAATCGCTGTTCTCTGTTTTGTAGAGGTTTCATCACATGTGACGGCAGACAACTTGGTTTCCCTAAGTAAATATATTATGTCTCACCAACACTACAGTAGATATATGTCTATATTTATACTCTTCTCCCCTGGGTTGTCAAATATTCGTCTCGCATCGCTAGACACGTCTCATCACGTTACTATTTGACGTGAACGTATCATGTCATTTCTAGTGTCATATTAAGAAGCTTCACGTAAACTTAACGCATCTAAAGAAAATGCCGCAAAATATGTTGTGGCGTTTCAGATTGGAAAGGCTTAAAATATACATTGTACCGGCGTATATGTATTACAACTCTCTTACAGCGGAAGTTTGGCGTTCGTGATTTATTCAAACACCGAAAACAATTAAATTGCCATAACCTTTAGAATGAAACAAACCTCGAAGATGCACAAATGTTATTCGCATATGTGCGCATTAATGTGAGAGCGATAAGTAAAGATGAATTGTTTAAATAATTCGTATAGCTCTTAAAGCTATACGAATTATAAGTTTTATGGTAAACATCGTCTACGTACAAGCACTTTGATACGTCTGCTAAACATCATTTGAAATTTCCAGCAAGGCAAAAACCCTCCATATATTATCAAATTTACAGATCAAATAATTTGCTTTAGTCCTTGTACTTGAATGCTGTGAGTCATTGATTACGTAGTGGATAAGAGTTATCTCTTCACTGTATAAACATTTGAAGATGTATATTTGTAAAATAGCTAGTTTTTCTTGATATCTTTCCGTAACAGTTGCATTATTAAATTTTCTATGTAATTTTTTTTATGATCCGTAATGTAGTTCAACGTATATTATCCTTTTTTCTTCCAAATTGCGCTAGATTAAATACGTGAGCAGAAAACATGGCAGATATAAAATAAAACAACAGGAAGCAAGGATTTCATAACTNATTTGGAAGAAAAACACATGCGCTAGATTAAATACGTGAGCAGAAAACATGGCAGATATAAAATAAAACAACAGGAAGCAAGGATTTCATAACTCTGCCCCAATTATGATTGGCCAACAAGATTACATGGTACAGAGTCGTGTATCACGCGAAAGTTTTGACATTGACATGCATTTTTTTTTCTTGGAACGTGCGTTATACGTTACGGTAAACGATCGGAATAAACCTTATTGTAACACTCTATTGCAGGTATAACCTGCCTACGTGAACGTGTTACTTGTAACGTGACACATGAAACATGAAGTCATCGTAATCCCGGCTTNTTCTTGGAACGTGCGTTATACGTTACGGTAAACGATCGGAATAAACCTTATTGTAACACTCTATTTCAGGTATAACCTGCCTACGTGAACGTGTTACTTGTAACGTGACACATGAAACATGAAGTCATCGTAATCCCGGCTTAAGGTGTGTAGCGTTTCCGTAATAATACCTACGGTAGTAAGGGTTAAAGCGAAAGAGTTTTTTTTTATGATAATAGAAAGGTGAAGAAATCTACCCGTGACTTGCTAAAAGATTTCAAATATTAATGATAGGCAAAACATTATAATTTCGACTACGAATGGAAATAATTTGCATATAATATGCTTGCAATATGCTTGTCTTTGAGCAAGATACGATGTGTATATTGTGCATAAATCAGTCGCTGGTTTATTTTAATGACAACATTTAAAAAATGCCTCTCATTGTCTACATACACAGCGAATGGTTATACAAATTAATGCAATGTAGCGTTTGATTTGGTGCCGACTAAGATTGGTTTATTTAAGTTTTTCTTTGTCATATTATATCTATAAAAAAAGAGGTGATGGAGGCAGCGTTCCGCGGTTGGTTCAGTGCGTTAGTCGCGAGTCTCACCGCTGGAAACATCGGCGGCGGTGCGAATTTTTCAGACGGGGATTCTCATGTGGGGAGAGAAGCGGTCACTACCGTGATGTGGGGGTTTCCTCGGGGTGGTCCTGTTTCTTCCTCCCGTCCTCATTCCGCCGCTGCTCCGCCCTCACCTCACATCCCTCACCGTATCCATTCGTCGGGCTGACCCTGCTGCCGGAGGCGAGAGCAACGTACAGCTGTACGTCCAGAGTAAGAGAGAACGCCACTCGACGTGCGCGCGAATCTTACTCACCAGGTCCACGTTAGTGTGAATTGTCACTTGTCGCTGTATAAGGGTGCTTGACGGGAATTAAAAACACGTCAGGGTATTTAGTAACGTGTCGCGTAAACCTCCAACGAATATTAGCGGCAGTTGTGAGCGTAGAGGGAAAATGGGGTAGAGTGCGTACACGATCTGCGCAGTATCCTTGTTCCGTGCTCTAACATTAGACTGCTTTTCTGCCAATAGCACTATCAAAAACGTGGATAGGGTTTGAGGTTATAAGTTTTTGTTATGTAAGTGCTGTGAGATGTTTGTACACTTCCGCCAGCGTATTTTTTATGTAACTAGATTATATTCCAGTTAGTTGAAGTATTCCATTCTTATAAAAGGGTTAGTCTGTAGAAAATTCAGAGTAGACGAAACGTTATCACTGTTGACCACGTGATTTTTGACAGTTGTACTGGTGATGGACGTGTCAATGTCGGGGACATGTGTGGGTGACAAAAATGTGTCCACCTCATATTTAGTATATGGTTGTAAGCCCTGCTTGGATACTACGCCAGCATGTGCTCGGGGTGTGGATGGAATACCTCCTGCAGTATAGACGACAAGGGTGAAAGTCAAGACTCTCCTTGTGTGACACGGCAATACACCGGCCACTAAACGCTACTCTTCAAACATCGCAATAACTATACTGCTGAGAAATTTGCAACAATATTTTGCATGTCATGATTTTTTTCTAGAGCGCGATATTTGCAGTTCATGTATAGTTTACGTCTAGTTCTAGTACATACGATATCGGTATCGTCGACATATTTGTTGATATTGACGGTGTTTACCATATCATTATTTGCAGTGTCGATACATGTAATGTCAGTGAAGTTATGCCATCAATTTTCAATATTTAACAGAAGCGCTGTGTAACATCTACACTGACAACAAAAAGTGAAGCACTTAGATAGGAATTGCGCAAAGTGTACGCAATGTGGCACATCTGTATATAGTCTATTCGCGGTTTCTTCCCACTTTTTTAATCAAACCTTTGAAAAATCACCTCATGCATGACGTGTTTGGTTGTTACCTAACATTTTATATTTCTGTCAACATAAAAGTACCTTATATGTGTTAAATTTAACTTTTCATTATTTTCTATCTATAAATTATAATATTTCATGTATTAATGTAAATGAAAACAGGAAGAAAATGTGTGTGTTGGTAATGCCTATAGTAAGAAGTAGTTCTTATGCAAAATATTATGTGACTGTGTGCGCAAGAATGTGGTGCGTTGTCCCTCTGTTTGCATGAGGCGAAGGAATATCCTGGAAATAGAACTTTAGCATGGCTTCAGAAAAGGTGTAAGTAACCGTGAATGGTTTATAACTCTCGTTGATTGTTTAAATGGTTAATTGCATTGATCTGTAACGTCTAGAACGGCCACCAGAGTGACTCAATGATTCCACCACTATTATAGCGATAGCGTTACAAAGTATTTGCGGAAAATCATCAGAGCACAGTGTGTGCCTCGTATGAGAAAAGCAGTATTCCCGTACTGCCAACGCTGTTGGTCGTGTGATCTTCTATTGCAATCATTGCAGTAAAGTCGCATGATCTTTCAACGCAAGCAGTTACAATTCATTTCGGCCACTCCTTGTAGGTGCTTAACATTTTGTCCGTGAGCACATCATTGTGGAGACGATGTTGGATAGGTGATACGGCAGTCACGACATCTCGAAGGCGAGTGGGATACACGCCATGGCGTTGGTCTACGTCTGAGGACGCGTGGAGCCGGCCGATGTGTATGCAAGGAGTCGAGTGACTGAGTTAAAGGGCCTGTTAACGTCTTACGAGGGAGCTCGCACCACCCGCACGTCATTCGCAGCCGAGCGTGACGGCCTCTGAATCACCAATGAGCGTAGCACGCGTCCGCCTTGAAGCCCGCCACACGCTACACTCGACTCGCTCTCAACTCCTTACATACTTACGGCTCCCGCCTGCCATGCGCTTCAACTGCGTTGCATTACGTTTCAAATACATGTTTCTACACGAAAACCATTAAACTTGCGTTCAATGTGCAGTTCTACGAAAAGAACACGCATTTCAGACGAGGGATGTTGAGTGCTTTCAAGACGTCGTTACGTACATTACAAACGCCACTTCAGAGTACTCCAAAATGACTAAAAACGACTTCTTCAAAACTCTGTATCTCAGAATATACGCATTATATACATACATAACTACTCAAGGGTCCTGCATTGAACCTTCCTNATGTTTCAAATACATGTTTCTACACGAAAACCATTAAACTTGCGTTCAATGTGCAGTTCTACGAAAAGAACACGCATTTCAGACGAGGGATGTTGAGTGCTTTCAAGACGTCGTTACGTACATTACAAACGCCACTTCAGAGTACTCCAAAATGACTAAAAACGACTTTTTCAAAACTCTGTATCTCAGAATATACGCATTATATACATACATAACTACTCAAGGGTCCTGCATTGAACCTTCCNTTTCAAAACTCTGTATCTCAGAATATACGCATTATATACATACATAACTACTCAAGGGTCCTGCATTGAACCTTCCTACAGAGTTTCCACCAATAAAATCATAAGGTTACCGCCGATAGTCCCATAGGTACACGCAGTGCGACGAGAATACTGCACGTCAGTTCAGAGCCTTGCGCTTAGCGGCGATGGGGCACTTGATGTGCGTGGCAGTGTCGCCCTTATTGCTCCCGCGCTTCTCAGCTTCGAGCGCGGAAAAAAGCTCCAGGTAGGCGGGAGCCTTAAGTTTCTCACCGTCTGTGGAGTTTTAGCCACGCAACTCTTTGGCAAAACGGTCGTGCGTACACACTCTCATTATTTACATGTTGAGTTTTCTGTGCAAAGTAGGTAGAAATGTTTTTGTGACGTTCGCTGCAGTATTTCTCAGTAAAAATAGGCAATGAAATTCCCCTAGCCCTTCACAATGAAAAGTAATTTTATTGTCTGGAAAATAAACTAATGTTGCCTGGGATTATTGCAATATTATGTTCTACAGTCTCTTTATGTATAGCTTGCTCGGAGTTTGAGCTATTTTGAAATACACTTTTTAATATATCGCTGCAAGAAGCTGCATATACGAAGTACAGTCATTAAGTTCGTGGACAGTGTGGTGCGTGGCTGCCTACACTCGGAGCGCCAGTCATTATGCGAACTTACTGACTATGTTAGTATTTAAACGAACACAGTGATTGGTAGACTCTATGTAAAGTTGGCAGTTATGTAGAAAACATAGTTCCATGTCTTCAACGTTTTTATANCACAGTGATTGGTAGACTCTATGTAAAGTTGGCAGTTATGTAGAAAACATAGTTCCATGTCTTCAACGTTTTTATATAAAAAAACGTGATGTCGAAATTTGTGGACACTGATTTTAATTTTGTTGTGCACGTAAGAGAAACAGTTTACTTAGTAACATATTTACGGTCCTAACAATCTCTTTCTTACAATTAGGCCTGATAGACGTATGAATNCAAACAGTTTACTTAGTAACATATTTACGGTCCTAACAATCTCTTTCTTACAATTAGGCCTGATAGACGTATGAATAAAATCAGTTGATCAATGGCAGTAGTAATTTTATGTATGCTGAAGTAACATGAAATGGAATAAAACTATATCCTAAACAGGCCTTTCAAAAGTACTGAACCGCGAACAGCTAACGTATTAGTAAAAGTAGTCGTAAGTATTAACGTCCTCTTAGAAGGGTAGTGCTCGTGCAATCAGACCCACTGTGATCCCCCATGTGTCTGCTGCACGAACAATAAACATTCAATTGTTTGAGGGAGGTTTACTCCTGACACCTGATCATCGTCGCGAACGTCTCTGGTAGTGTCGGGAGAGTGTGTTGGAGAGCAGTGGTGTTCAGTGGTGAGTAGTTTCTGCCCTATTCGAAGTGATGGCCTTGTTCGCGTTCGTAGACTTGCGGGTGAGTGGAACAATCCATCGTGTATTCGCACTCGCCATACCGGACCCACACCCCGATCGCCACTGGTATTCATTCAGGAGAGCATGACGAGTACGTCGTACATCCGTGACGTTGTCAATCCAGTCCTCCGACCATATCTCGACACACTGTAGGAACCAATTTTTCAGCACGATAAACACGCATCCCATGTCGTTAGGGCAACACAACGTGTTTCGCACAGTGCACGCATGCTACCCTGACCCGCTATATCGCCAGGCAGCAGCCCCATCTAGCATTTGTGGGATATGATGGGACGGTGCCTGACATCCAGCCCAGGCCCGACAAACAGCATTGCCCAACTACGCCAAAGTACAGCGAGTGTGAAATACGATGCACCAGAGAGGTATTCCGCATTTGTACAACATGTTTGCACGCCAGAATTTCTGAATGTGTGGTGGATGTTGGAGGTAGTTACAGTCCTTATTGGAGTTGTTGCAGCCCTTATTGGAGTTGTTGCANTCTGAATGTGTGGTGGATGTTGGAGGTAGTTACAGTCCTTATTGGAGTTGTTGCAGCCCTTATTGGAGTTGTTGCAGCCCTTATTGGAGTTGTTGCATGTGCTGCATTCATGTTCTCTATGTTCCACGGCATNCCCTTATTGGAGTTGTTGCAGCCCTTATTGGAGTTGTTGCATGTGCTGCATTCATGTTCTCTATGTTCCACGGCATTGATGTTTTCATAAATTCCAATACCGTCTCCGTCTTCTTGTGTACTAACTTGTATTTCTACGCGTAGTTCTTAAATGCATTCCCACTAGAGTAACAGTAGTAATGATACAGCACTTGCTAGATGATCCCCCAAAGCAGTTTAGGCTAAGAGTGGTCTATACGGGCTTTCTTTATGTAAACAGGTTGTTCTACCGCGGCAGTTGAAATGAAATCTACGAATTGAACGTCTCAACTTTAGTTTTGACCTTCTGTTCTTAGTTGGGAAGGATACCCTAAATGACGTGTAAAGACACCGTCAATAGTAGCTAGCTAACTCAAAGTACTTAAGTATTATTTTAAAAAACAGTGAAACATGAAGTTATTGGAAAGTTTGTTTTGTTTACACGTTGCCATTTTCAAGGTAAAACAATTCCCGCCCTTAAAATTTTGCCTTATGCGGCTGCTGCGTTCTACGTATTTCTGAATACGTAGGTACTTGATTTTAGGTTGTATCCCTTTCACAAATGAGTAATTCATTGCATTGATAACTGAAGATATCATTGTACTTGTGACGAAATTCGAGACGCACTCAGGAGCCTTCTTAACTGTTGTGCGACGAGCACAAATTTCAAGCNAGACGCACTCAGGAGCCTTCTTAACTGTTGTGCGACGAGCACAAATTTCAAGCGTTTCCTAGGTCTCTCTGTGCCCTCGTCTTTCCTTGTGGCGCCTTTTGAGCGCGCCTGTCGTCGCTTGTACGCAGACAGATGCTTGAAGGTCGTTTTCCTCCTAACCAGCAGCGTGTCGTGACGACCACATGCGCCGCACGTAATTTCACGAGACCGCTTCAAGGCCGCGCGTCGTGCGACGACAGGACGTGCTGCCACTGTCGTCACACNGCGTTTCCTAGGTCTCTCTGTGCCCTCGTCTTTCCTTGTGGCGCCTTTTGAGCGCGCCTGTCGTCGCTTGTACGCAGTCAGATGCTTGAAGGTCGTTTTCCTCCTAACCAGCAGCGTGTCGTGACGACCACATGCGCCGCACGTAATTTCACGAGACCGCTTCAAGGCCGCGCGTCGTGCGACGACAGGACGTGCTGCCACTGTCGTCACATCGCTCCTAAATACAAGTTGACGTCGCTTTGAAATTCGTTTGGTTTTCGTAATCTGTGGTTTGGCCGTTTAGTTTAGTAAATGTATTTCGTTGCGTTCAGTAGATTTTTTTTTTGTGTGTTTGAACAAATGCATTGGCCAAGATCGTCCCATATCGACCTTCTCTGTAATCTTCACTTGTAAGAGTTGCGCTGTCCTTGTTACTTAAAAGCCGTACTCACTTTTCAAACTGACTACAGATAGCAATTCCTTAAGTTGTTTTCTAAAAATGTTTATGCTTGAAAGACATGTCGTAGAAGGGTGTTGAAAAGTTTGCTATTTTAGTTCAAGGTATCTTTTGTAGAAAAGTATAAGCTGCATGTGTAACATTTGTTTATTCCTCGTGTTATGCCTATGAAATTATTCATTTTTCTTAAATAAGTTATGGTTTCTGGAAATGAGTGTGAGTAATGAGTAAATATATTCGCATTCTAAATGCAATATTTTAGAACTTTTAAATAGGGGTTTCCAAGATTGACTGATTTCTCCCATTTATTATTTTTAAAACTTTCTTCTGCATACGTGACACTTTTTTGTACTGCATATTGCCATCAGCATAATGCAATAATTAGGAAGTTAAATTGTTACCATTCTATAATTATGTGAGAAGAAAATTGTAACTTTTATAAGCATTTCCAATTAGTACTATGTGAAATAGTTATTGTAATGAACAAATGTGGGTATTACACTCGTAATAACTTAAGCTATCGAATTTAATATTGCAAAAATTTGGTAACTTTCCAGCCACGAAGGTGGCAAAAAACAAGTTATTAAGTCATTATTTTCACATACAAAATTGGGTCACGTATTTGTTATTAACAAAAATGCCATTCGGAACGCGGCTTTAGTGTTACGGGTCTACGCAGCACGGACGACTATTGCCAACAAGGACACACTGTCGTGGGGAAGGAATAATTCAGCGTGTGATTGACCCGGCTTTGGAAAAGGAAGGGACGTTAGGCAGTTGCTGTATGGTCCTTGGATAGTTCTGCTTAGTTTGGCAGGCCGTTTGTATTTTTCCGCCGCCACATAGCTGTTTCCAGTACATACTATGAAAACAACTTTTGAAAATAAAATACTGTACGTAAATATGTATAACTTGCTAACATTTCCCCAGTAAAGTTGGCTGCTTTGTATGTGGAAGTAGTAAGTGAGTGAGTAAAGGGATTTGGGCTGCTCTTAACAGCGAGGTCTTGAGAGCCGATGAGGGTAATTGAGGTGTGAATGGAGCAGCGCCGGAATGAAAGGGCGGGGGAAACGGGAGATACGAGAAAACGGCCGACTAGCGGCATCGTCCGGCACGATTCCTACATGCTAAAATCCGGGAGTGACCCGGCCGGGGATTGAACCCGGATCGCCTTGGTGGGAGGCGAGCAGGCTAACCGCTCATCCACCGCAGCCCCGTAGAAGTAGTAGTTCAATGTCGCCGTCGAAACGTTGTATTAAAGTGGGTTGTTTAAATTAGTTGACACTGAATAAGTACCATTTTAGTTTTGTTTTATGGAAGTAGGAATAACATGCAGTATTTAGGAACGTATTTACGTTCCTAACAGTTTGACAGTTTCACGTGATCGGCGCACGAATAAAGTGACCGGGTCCATGGCAACGTGAATTTTTATTTATGTCGGATAGATACAGAATGAGCAGAAAAGTAGATATCAGACAGGGGTTTCACATTGTCATGGACTTAATTAGTGGTATCAATGCGTTCACCGAGTGACACTGTGTGAATATACGTATTTCCGCGTTCCGCAAGTTCACTGTACAAGCTGCCGTCTTCGCTGCTGTATTTTCAAATATTCTATGCCGCGGGCGCGGGGGGAATGAGTTCGGGTAAGGAAATGGCGTGGTGACGTGCGGCTTTTTTAAAACTTTGCGACTTCAATGGGAGTTGAGCGTACTTTCTGCCTGCCGCCACGAGCCGAGGGCAACCACCAGCTCACTGCCTCGCCAATGCGTTCGTGTTAAGGGTGTCCACAGTCCTATCCCCCCCTTTTTTTTCTTAACCAGCCGGTGTTTCGAGGATATTTAACGTTTTGGTGACATTTCAGTGGCAATTTTATGACTGTACCAAATCAATTGAGAAATGACTTCGAACTACAGTCTTTGGCTCAATTGTGAGCATTTTAACTTCACAACTCTTACCAAACAATTTTGTTCACGCACTATTTGATTTCAGCTAAGCTAAGTATTTATTGAAGCCATAGGAGTGATGGGAAGCACATCGCTTTGGAATTTGGCGTTTGTTAGCCTGCGACAAGGGTTTTAATTTTTGTCGTAAAACTTTGGGCGAACAACGTAATACATTTCCATGAAATTTGATTCTGGTATTTTGGTGACTTCGACAATTTTTAATCAGCGTCCTGACATATGAGTTATTAGGGTGAATAAAAAAATCAAGGTAATTTCCAATAACACTTTTATTTCCACTGATGCTGAACGGACGCACATTTCATTTTTCTACATAGTCCCTCTGCACGGTGATGCACATGTTTTATCCTTCGGCGTGCTTATTTACCTCTTCCGAAAAGAAGCGCTACGATTGATCCCGAAGCTATGTCTGCACCACTTCCTGGACCTTGCTATCCGAGACGCACTAGCGATGTCGTAGTTTCTCCTTCTATGGGTCGAAGAAGTGATAGTCAGACTGAGCCTGAGCAAGGCTTCCGCCCTTTGGTTACCATCTTTAGTTCGCGATATCAGGGGTCGACCGGATCCCCTTTCGCCAGACACGTGTTTTTCCCATTTCAAATGTGTGTGCCGTCGGCACCTGGTCGCACAAGTTTGTGAACTGTTGTCTATCATAAAAATACCTGGGAATTTTTTTATATGCAACGTGAGTGCCATAGTTGTTGCAAAACCTCGTAAAAATGTGAAGCTGGAAAATGCGTTTAGTTAAAATAATATATGGACCACTATCGCAGAAGCATTTTTATTTCTCTGGATTCAGTGTTTTTATACAAACATTGGCAGCCACGAGTAATTTCTTTGTTGACATCAACCTACCCACCAGGTGTTTACAGTGAATGTGTTTTACTCAATGCGGGTTACACAGTTAAAAACATAAAAATAAATAGTATAATTTAGGATTCGATAAGCTCACAGAAATTTATTACATATACAACAGCATTCATACGGATTAAGATCGACCTATAAAGATGGTATCTTGCTATAAGTGTTGTTCGAATTAAAAAATAAATTAAACGTTTATTTGGTTATGTTTTCGTATTTAGCATTTGTTTTTAGCAGGAAGAAATAAGAATAAATATTTAATTTCTTTGTTTGAATTTCATTTTTATGAATTTTTGTGATTGGCCAAACTTAAACATGATCACTGGTACTTCTATTTTCCGAATTTCTCTACAGTGAAAGTTTAAAACTAAACAGTAGCATGTCACGTACGTTATTATGTTTGAAATAAGGTCATGAGAAGTGTGAGTTCTAATGCTGAATTTTTTGTGTTACTCGCCAAAGATGAATTTATTTTTCCTTGCTGATTTTTTAACTGCATGCAGTTGATAAAAAATGTTTCCTTGTCGGAATACNCTTCTATTTTCCGAATTTCTCTACAGTGAAAGTTTAAAACTAAACAGTAGCATGTCACGTACGTTATTATGTTTGAACTAAGGTCATGAGAAGTGTGAGTTCTAATGCTGAATTTTTTGTGTTACTCGCCAAATGATGAATTTATTTTTCCTTGCTGATTTTTTAACTGCATGCAGTTGATAAAAAATGTTTCCTTGTCGGAATATTATCAACAATGACATTTTAAGTAGAACAGTATACAAATGCAAGGGGTGTGAATTCATGCCTAGCAGTTAATGTAGGTTGTACTGTCGGCACCGGAGCCGCGCGTTAACATGTCTGGCGTGCGCCAGCACGAGAGGAGCACCTCAGGTGGCATGTAAAAGTGTAAACGTATTATATATATAAATATTACCGGTCCTTGCACATTATAAGGTTATGGCTAACCTTGGTACATATAAGTAAGATATTAATAACAATAAACGAAACAATACTGTAGAATAGTTTGTAAGTACAGGACTCGAATGCATTACACTGGTCTGATATTAAATTTAAATTAAATCTGTGCAGGTTTTACGAAACTCAGTTGTTGAAATCGTTGACAAATTATCTGCTTATGTCACTAAATTGGCTGCTCACCAATTACCACCAAAATATATAATCAAGCAATGACGTGAGCATCTGTTCACGTTTGGTTTCATGTAAATGTATATATATATATATATATATAATGTAAGCATATTGCTAACCACGAGTCGAAGACACTGGGTTTGACAGTTTTAGTGGCGAAAATGTGGTTCAGTGTTCAGACTTATCGGTTTCTGTGGATTAGTTTCAACTGGTGCGCTGTCAGATTTCACTATTTTAGAGCAGTTAATTCTGTTTCGGCTTTGCAAAGTAAAGACACCCAGTTTGCGTAGCGTTGGCTTTGTAAGTCCATGCTGTCACTGTGGCGACGACCCCTACTTGGAGAGTGGTGATAGAAGATGAAGGAGGGCTGGAGAGGGGAGCTTCAGATGGTTACATTCTCTCTGGAGAGAGTTCAGGTACGATCCTTGGAAGCTACTCCCTCGGGACTCACACAAGGTAGTTGGTGCATGCTCCGGAAAAGAAACTTTGCATTTCTGTCTGTGTTTAAACTTCACTCCGAGCCCCGTATTTAAAAGGAAACTCCACAGGCAACTTCACCACATGTAACGCTAAAACATTTTTTTTTTTAATTAGAATAAAACTGTAGTGACTAACATTCTTCCTTTCCCTTCCTAGCGATGTGAAGTATGTTTACGACGTATTTGGCATAAAACGTTAAGTAGTAAATCTTGCTTAAGGCTATACGTTATCGTGAATTATGTACACTTGTCACTGCAAACGTAGTCCGTTTTACTAATGAAATAGAATAACTGAATATAATAATAACAGAATTGAATAACGGAATGCGCCTTTGCGCTGATTGAGTATCTCGATCCTTGTCTTGGGGGGACTCGGCGTGTTACTGTTGTACTCCATCGGAGGTCGGTTACAGCCGTTTGGCGAGTATTCCTCAATTGGCGACCAGGGAAGCGGTTTTGCCGTAGTGTCGATAAAGTTGATAATAGAATAGAAGAGCAAATACGTTGAGGGGAAAACAGTTGCATGCATGGAAAAATTTACACCAGCAAGTAGGCTATTTTCATTCTGTAAGTTCTGTTGCGTTTTATTTTTTTCTGAGCCTCCAGAAATAAGCGCAGACAACAATGGAAAGATTCTGGTTGAAAACAACATAAGCATGCTGCTGTTAGACAGCCGTCTTAAGGCGCTGCCTACCGGCTGGCAGTTGAGAAATTTAAATAGAAAATTCCATGTTAAGGAAATTTTGCCTCAGTACGTTAATTTTAGAGATAGGAGCTTCAAATAAAATGTATTCTTCACGAGTTATTTAGGAGAAGTTCCCTACAGCGGAGATGTTTCCATAACATTTATAGCCTGTTGCTGTTGGCAAGGAATTTTCAAAATTTGTATTTTACAAAACGGCACATACTGCTTATCTATATTGAAAATATACACTCTTAGGGATCTTCTCTTAAAAAAATTCATGAAGAATACGTTTTGTGTGAAACGCCTATCTTTAAAATTAACGCACTGAGCCGAAATTTCCTTAACATGGTATTTCCTATTTAAATTTCGTAGCTGCCAACTGGTAGGCAGTGCCCTTAATATATGCCCTTAAATGTGTATAAAATTCTCTTTTTACATACCTGAAATTACAGATCAGAGAGAGAGAGAGAGAGAGAGAGAGAGCGTTTTTTCTTTCTTAAAATCAGTAACAATATATCATAAACCAAAAANGAGAGAGAGAGAGAGAGAGAGAGCGTTTTTTCTTTCTTAAAATCAGTAACAATATATCATAAACCAAAAACTATTTTTTAAAAGAAACCTTACATGTAACGCTAATGTTAACAATTTTCCATTACACGCTCCAAAATTCTAGTGTCGTTCCAATGTTTCCGGGATTTAAAAGTATAACCTCTCTAAATATTGTTACAAGTCACATGGGGCGTGTGGTTTAGTGGTTAGAATACTAGCCTCCCACCTAAGCGAACGGGGTTCGATTCCCGGATTTTCGCATGTGGGAATCGTGCCAGATGATGCCGCTGGTGGGCGGGTTTTCTCGGGGATGTCCCGTTTCCCCGCCCTTTCATTCCGGCGCTGCGCCATACTCATCTCGCTTCATCCTCGTCGGTTCTCAAGACCGCGATGTTAAGAGCCGCCCGAATTTCTTCACTCAGAGTTCGTGAAGAATGGAGGTCTTAATAAACATAACAACATTAAACTACATATCTCTGCTATTAACACTTATCAGTTAGTGCAATATTTAATACCATTCTCCATTATAATTAATATTATTATCACTGTATTTTTGCTAGCTACAGTTACTTGATCCTCGCTTATTAAATACGTATGTTATCAAAATGTCAATTACCACATTAACATAATTCCAAATGTCTGTCACTCACGCACTTTCCCACAGTGCAGCCGGTGTCTCACACGCTGCTCTCCCGATGCTCGCAGACTACACTCCCTGGTCACTGGGTCGTCGCCCGTCGCTCCGATGGTACCACACACCTGGCTTCAGTGACCGTCCACGACTCCAGACTAGACACCTTTGTTTTTTTTTTTAACCTACTCTAAAACTAAGTGTTATGTGTAAGCCCGCGGTAGGGACGGGAGTTAATTGTGTCTCGGGGCTAAGCNACTAAGTGTTATGTGTAAGCCCGCGGTAGGGACGGGAGTTAATTGTGTCTCGGGGCTAAGCCCCATACGCCTACAAGGAAAGGAAATCATACAAGGAGACATGCATCGCGGCAGAGAGGGATTGGGCTGCCATAGCCAGCTTTCGGCCGTGACAACTTCCCTAAGTGTACTTTTAGCTAAACTACTATACTAAGAAGAGAAAGGGAAAAACCGGTATAGGCACCGTAAAAGCCCCTTCGACAGGAAATAATTAAAAATTGTTGCATCCATTAACAGAAAATGCTACAGGAGACAGATAAGTGGAAACCGTGCTCTTTATTAGTGGGTGGAGAAAATACTAGTAGAGGAGGCAGGATATCTTTCTTTACATTTGGCGCTGGCTTAACCAGAGTAAT
>NQII01001660.1:293570-305474 GCA_002778355.1 Clitarchus hookeri | reverse complement strand
CCCCCCCCCCAAATCACCAGTAGATCTTATAGACTCGACACCGAGTCACGCCTCGGATTATATAGCTAAACTGACCTGGCCCAGAAGGTTCTTCGCATTTCGCGTCCCACCGAAAGGGGGTGGAATAATGACCAGAAAATTCGTGTAGCTATTACCCAAGACATTCACACTTCCAAGGACGGGAGTGGCACGGCTCCCGATAGCATTACCGCGGCACGCGTTCGTGTTACGCGGCGGCCCATTTGCAATTTGCTCTTTCCGAGGGGAAATAGCAAATTGTTGTTTATATCACCAGTTACAGGTGATATAAACGCACGCCCGGCGGGAGAAGGGGACAAAGGCAAGCAGCTTCGTGTAACACTGTGTAAAACTTTCCGAAAATTATTTTTAAAAAAAGCTATCTTTAAGGGGTGTATTAACAAACACCGTAACTGCATGTCGCACTTAAAGGGGCAGCACATGCGGTGATGAAGAGTGCAGGGATCTGGTGTCCGGTAAATATCTGGGACGTACTAGTAATCGCACATACATATGTAGTTTTCAGCGTCGTGTCGTGCTCCGAAGTTGTTTGGAACGTTGTTGGCGTGCCAGGGTGGTGTCCGTGTTTACCACTTCCACAGTTGGCGAAGTTTGAGCGAGGTCACATAGGGGCCCCCGTGAGACCGGATGAGCGTACTGAAGGACTTCCCAACATGTTTGACGATAGTGTCAACAGCGCGTCGATGTTGGTGCAATTCCGAATAGCAGCGACGACGTACAGAAATGGTCCAAAACCGTCGCATCACACAAGTTTCTATGGCGGACCTCCCAGCAGCCATAAAACAGGGTTTCGATTAGAGACCACCTGCAACAGTTTGCTTAACCCTTTCAGGTCCGATTTAATTTGTGGTTTCAGTTGTTGCGAATAAGACATTTTTTGTGTGTATGCTGTATTTTAACGTGACATAAACTTACCATTTGTTTCTTTAACCAATTAGGTGTAGGCTTTGTGATCAACTGAAGAAATTAGAACTATTCTTATCCTAGAACAATACCGCTGTTGAGTAATCAGTTATCCACAAACTCAAAGCCCGAATCAGTGATATGAACTAGTGAAATAACATTAATTGAAAGTCAGTTGATAAACTGCCGACTGTAAATCAAGGAAATGAACTGGGAACAAGTGACTCATGGCAGTGGAATTCTCGACGTTCAGTTGGATTACGAATAAATCAGTGAAATTCTACCATCNTGATCAACTGAAGAAATTAGAACTATTCTTATCCTAGAACAATACCGCTGTTGAGTAATCAGTTATCCACAAACTCCAAGCCCGAATCAGTTATATGAACTAGTGAAATAACATTAATTGAAAGTCAGTTGATAAACTGCCGACTGTAAATCAAGGAAATGAACTAGGAACAAGTGACTCATGGCAGTGGAATTCTCGACGTTCAGTTGGATTACGAATAAATCAGTGAAATTCTACCATCNGGGAACAAGTGACTCATGGCAGTGGAATTCTCGACGTTCAGTTGGATTACGAATAAATCAGTGAAATTCTACCATCATATTAATTAGTTATCAGGCACTGATTATCAGTCGCTCAATTTTTACTATTTTCACTGATTTGGCTCAATTCTCACTGTTTCAGATTTAAAGCGCAGGGAATATCATTGGAAACTGAACCTCGTGTAGTACAGAACCCGCTAAAAAATAACTTTCTTGTCCTTTATGTACACAATAGGGCACTGGGCTGGAATGGAATAAAGATCGTCGTGCAGCCCGCCTCCAGTAGTATCGAGAAAGGAGCACCTGGAGGGACGAATGGAGAAGTATTGCGTTTAGTGAGAACTGATTCTGTTTCGGTTCTAGTGGTTGTTTGCGTGTGCAGCGTCGACCAGGTTAGCGACAACTTCAGCTGTGTGTATTGCAGCGACAAACACGACAACGCCAGTAATGATGGCGTGGGGAGCCATAGCATACAGTGTCTTTGGTGTCTGTACAGTGTACGTTGAACAACAGACCACTGCCCGTCCATGTACTGCGCGTGCAACCCAACGCACTCTGGAATGAAGGCGTGGGGAGCCATAGCCTACAGTGTTCGCTCGCCTTTGGTGTCTGTACATGTGTATGTTGAACAACAGAACACTGCCCGTCCATGTACTGCGCATGCAACCCAACGCACTCTGGAATGAAGGCGTGAGGAGCCATAGCCTACAGTGTTCGCTCGCCTTTGGTGTCTGTACATGTGTATGTTGAACAACAGAACACTGCCCGTCCATGTACTGCGCATGCAACCCAACGCACTCTGGAATGAAGGCGTGGGGAGCCATAGCCTACAGTGTTCGCTCGCCTTTGGTGTCTGTACATGTGTATGTTGAACAACAGAACACTGCCCGTCCATGTACTGCGCATGCAACCCAACGCACTCTCCAGTGTATTCGGGGATCCCGGCCCTCCTCGACAATCAGGGCTACCCACCCGTCCTCCCCAGTTGACCAGGCGTGGTACTGAATTGGACGTCGTTTGACAAGGTCTCAGACACCGGTGACAGTCCTCCTCCGTATGCACAACCAGGCGAAAGTGTGGATGGAACTCTGCAGAATGATGTTGGTAACCTCTACTATCATTTCTATGCGATAGTTACGGGCTGCATTGCTGTTAGTGGAAGGTACACAAAGTACTGAAACCTTCGTCACACCTTGCAGACTGTATATAAGAGTATGGATTCCTGCGAGTAGTAGTGTAAGTTGTTGTACCTGCAATGTATTGGAATAAAATTTACATCACCTGAAGCAATCTTTTAGTGTTTTATTGCGGATTTATATTTTTAGCAAAGTAGAAATTCTCGACTTTGCAATCGACTNCTGAAGCAATCTTTTAGTGTTTTATTGCGGATTTATATTTTTAGCAAAGTAGAAATTCTCGACTTTGCAATCGACTATATTCTCGGGTTCTTTGGTGTAAGACCCGTTGATTTGTCAGCTTTGTTTACCTTTTATTTTTTATTAGTTCCTTGTGTTATTGCGAGTTCAGTATGACTTGGAGACCTGAAAATATGCTTAAAGATTTAACCNATTTTTTATTAGTTCCTTGTGTTATTGCGAGTTCAGTATGACTTGGAGACCTGAAAATATGCTTAAAGATTTAACCAAATGGATTTGAGGATTTCTTCACGAATTTTTAGGAGATGTTCCGTACAGTAGAGATGTTTCTGAAACACGTGTAGCCTGTTTGCAAGAAATTTTTAAATTTTAAGTTTGACATAATCTTATAAAAAAAAGTGAATAATACATTTTGTTTGAACCGCCCATCTTTAAAATTAACGCACTAAGGTGAAATTTCGTAACATGGGATTTCCCATTAAAATTTCGTGGCTGTCAGCCGGTAGGCAAAGCCCTTAACGTGCAATTTATGTGAAATTTTATATGCTGTGAAAATACGAAAGTGAATAATATAGTTTTCGTACAGTCAATTAAAAAATATAAGTTAGTATAGAATTTGAACACGCAGAAGATATTCACTATCTTTATATAACGAGTAAGGAGTTAAGAAATATGCAGCTGCTCAAGGATAGCTCCGAGCTTTTATGTGGCACGCTGAGACATTTTGCTTCCCTTGCAAATTTAATTTTGTCGCGAACAGCACCTAAATGACAAGTGGTTATGCATAAGAATCAGAAAAAAAACATTTTTATCCGTAATTATATTAAAATATTTAAAATAAGGTATTACTTCCTGAATATTTTAACACCGTCGTTATTATTTTCAAACTCACGAGACATATCGCCAATATCAAGGCATGATTATGGTATATGTGTAGAATGTCCAAGTTATTCATACTTTCCTGTCTCATGGCAGAAGTAGACAATTNAAGGCATGATTATGGTATATGTGTAGAATGTCCAAGTTATTCATACTTTCCTGTCTCATGGCAGAAGTAGACAATTCTTTACTCTTTTCAGCACAGTTCTTTCGTCAATTATCCACTTTAAAGTGCCTGGTGCACGTTTCCCAAATTTAAAAGGGACGTAGCAGTGTATTCCCTCCTACCTCCCCCCTCCACCTGTTTTACGCTCTTGGAAGTCCACTGCGCCTGCGGTTTACCAAAATAATAGGAAGCTATTCCAGATGTATTCCTCCGTGTTAGAACCCACGACCTCCCGATGCGAGTCAGACACGATAACGAATACCCAGACACGCTCGATTAAAAACCAATAGAATAACTTGAAAATGGCATTCCGTGCAACTCGAACGTGTATAAAAATATTTTACTTTAAATCTTCTTTGTTATTTTTAACTTGTAAGACTTTCTTTCGTTCTTAAGTTCTAAGTTGTAAAAATAAAAGACCAGGTAAGGAAAAATACTCGAGGGAGATAACGTAGTGATGTGTTATGAGAGGGAGATAACGTAGTGATGTGTTATGAGAGGGAGATAACGTAGTGATGTGTTATGAGAGGGAGATAACGTAGTGATGTGTTATGAGAGGGAGATAACGTAGTGATGTGTTATGAGAGGGAGATAACGTAGTGATGTGTTATGAGAGGGAGATAACGTAGTGATGTGTTATGAGAGGGAGATAACGTAGTGATGTGTTATGAGAGGGAGATAACGTAGTGATGTGTTATGAGAGGGAGATAACGTAGTGATGTGTTATGAGAGGGAGATAACGTAGTGATGTGTTATGAGAGGGAGATAACGTAGTGATGTGTTATGCGAGGGAGATAACGTAGTGATGTGTTATGAGAGGGAGATAACGTAGTGATGTGTTATGAGAGGGAGATAACGTAGTGATGTGTTATGAGAGGGAGATAACGTAGTGATGTGTTATGAGAGGGAGATAACGTAGTGATGTGTTATGAGAGGGAGATAACGTAGTGATGTGTTATGAGAGGGAGATAACGTAGTGATGTGTTATGAGAGGGAGATAACGTAGTGATGTGTTATGAGAGGGAGATAACGTAGTGATGTGTTATGAGAGGGAGATAACGTAGTGATGTGTTATGAGAGGGAGATAACGTAGTGATGTGTTATGAGAGGGAGATAACGTAGTGATGTGTTATGAGAGGGAGATAACGTAGTGATGTGTTATGAGAGGGAGATAACGTAGTGATGTGTTATGAGAGGGAGATAACGTAGTGATGTGTTATGAGAGGGAGATAACGTAGTGATGTGTTATGCGAGGGAGTAACCGTCTTGAAATGTTTACCAGGCCACTTTTCTGGGGACCGATGTCGCTGCTAATGCCGTATATGGAGAGTGATGGAGCAACCGTCCGCACGAGCTGGAGTGCTTTAAAAACGAACTTGTAAAGTTCCGGTCCATGAAAAGGACCTTAGTGGAAGAAGGTCGTGTGTTCGTTTGAAAGTTGCTGCGCAAATGGGATAAATTTTCAAGAGCGCTTTACTTTGATTTTCCGAGGTACTGGGCTTAAAGAATTGGCGGAGCTGTTACATCGAGTTAAAGCAGAATTTTATTTTCCTGTCATTGTACACATGGAAAAAAAAACCAAATTTGCGTTTCACCCCACGCAGATGTCTATAGAAAGGAGGGTGAAGGCGATGGAACCTCCTGTTTATTTGGCCTAGAGGGGGGGGGGGTTGCCTGGACAATCGGTGCTCATAAATAGAGTCTTACCGGGTGGGAGTTCAAACCATAGCCAGTTCAGCGTGCGTGCCTCCACACGAGGCGATACCTTATGAATTCCTGATTTTTGCCAAAAGAATTCCATTCCATGCAGGATATGTCACCCTACGTGTCACTATGATTTTTTTTTTTTTTTTTTTTTACAAAAAAAATTGAAAACTAGTTGCCTAGATAATTTTTGTAACAATACAATTACATGAGGCAATTGTACATTACGCCACACGACTGTGTGTAAAAGTAATGTACTATATATTTCAAATTTATTATGATCATGGATATAAACCATTTTTTTGTGTTTCGTAAAACATATGTTGCAAAAATACAATATTTCTGTTGTAGTGTTACAAGAAACTTGTTGGCAACTNTTTTGTAAATTTTTTTTTTTTTTTTTTTTTACTGTGTGCACGTTCTTTGGGAGAAAAAATTATGGCACTCAACAGAGCCAGTCAGAATTGCGTCATTTCGGTACTGGACGTTTTTGATTCACGGACAGATATTTGCACTCTAAGAAATTCGAAAATTTCATCAGTGTAATACGTATAGCGCGAAAGTGCTGTGGGTAAAAGATTTTCCCATACTTCCATGGTAGCGTTCCAACATTTGCTCAAGAAACTGTTAAATGCGGAGGAAATTTNGGTAAAAGATTTTCCCATACTTCCATGGTAGCGTTCCAACATTTGCTCAAGAAACTGTTAAATGCGGAGGAAATTTCCCAACTTTGTATAGCAGCGATACTAAACGTTCCTACATTTGCAGCCAGATATGTGGTATTATTTTCATACAATGTATTGGTTAAAAACTTTCAATAGAGTTTAGAAAGTTTACCAGAATTGTTTTACAGTGTGTAAGTAACACCGCCTAGAGGGGGTGTTGATCTAAGACGCGTAGCAGTTAAAACCATCCAATCGCGAAAGTAGTCCTCAGTCAGTGTGTTTGAAATACATATAGACAGGAACTCTTTTCGCGAAAATCGGGAGTCCATAGTTATAACCGTATCAAATACGGCCACCAAATGAGATGGGAAACCGGGAGGGCACATGGTAACCCCGCCGGCGCTCAGTTGGACTCTCAGGATAGAAAATAAAGTGTAAATATGCCGCCACCCTGCCTAGATCGAATTCGCGACTTCGTCAATTAGACACCTGTGGTTGGCATGAGCAAACACTTTAGGATTAAGGTTGTGCGATGTTAATTTTTCAATATAATATTTTTTCGGTACGTACTAACCATGTTAATATAAGTGTCATATACAGGTTGTTTGGAAATTCAATACATTATTTTTAAGGGATGGTAGGCCACACCAGGACGATCATTTTGTATGTAGGAACGTGTGGTCGAAACGTTTCCCTATTGTGCGCCGTTCGTTCGCTGCAAGGACCTGCACCACGCGCTTGCCAAATGTAAAATGATCATCCTGGTGTGGCTTACCATCCCTTAAAATTAATGTATTGAATTCCTCAACACTGCATAATATCGCAAATACCGACTTTATTAATATCATGTCTGGGGAATAGAAAGCAGTAGATTTGTACTTCCAAAGTGTTTTAATTTGTAGGAGAACCTTTGTATAAACTAATTAGTAGTCTTGAGTCAAGCAAACAAGCTACAAACAAGTGTGATCGCTTGTCATTGGTTCATGTCACTCCTCGGAGTACGGGAAATAAACCATCGCTTCAGTATATAGAATGAAATACACCGAGTATGTCCCATATCGGACAACTTACGAATTTATGTTAAGAAATCCGACTCTCTTTGTCACCTCCATCCAACGGGTAGCACATATTGGTTGTACATTTGCTTGCCCTGAAAGTTATATGACATTGCTGACTCGGAAGCAACTTTGTTTTTCACTTATTTTTTTTTTCCAGAAAATGGTCCGAAATGCATGGACGAATTGAAAACAGCAATACATAACATGTTATGCCCTCTGATAATAATTATACCTTACTTAAATTATTGCCAAACATCTATTACAGACACGCCTCATATCGCATGGATTTGTGTCTCGGCAAATTTTCCTGTGTAATTCGTATAGAGCTGTTCGGTATTTGTCTGTAGCATATTTCGTTTAATATTGTATTCATGTTAGTGTTAGATTACATAGAACGCGGATATAAGACAATACATGGGCCCATAAATACTGCAACATTTATTGATAATATTGTTTGGTACAAAAACTGTTATCGGTTACGGTTTGACTAGTAGGCCAAGGACTAATGATTCGCTTTTGTCACTAGCTCGCCTGTCCTTGGCGTTGCATCGTGTTTCCGTGGCGCGTCATGGCACAGAAATGCTCCTAGTTACAGAGGGTTCTGCCCGAATCATGGTGCTCTCTTAATGCCGCGTCTTGACTGGGATTGCAGTCGTCATACCTTCGCCACACGAGTATGTTGTCCTTAAGGCTGTTTCACGCAGTCAAACGTTTTTCTAAATCGTGAGAGTAGAGGGATTATGGGGACTTTGGCACATCGGTACCTGGGGTAGTAGCTGTTTGTACTGTCATTTCTGTCGGCCGGTGGCCATATTGGATCCAGGTAGCCTTGATCTTTACCCCTGTGACTTTTGATCTTGAAAGCCCAAAAAATAAAATAAAAACATTAAAAATGTATTATTAGAAAATATATTATTAAAAGATATATTTAAAAAATTTACATTTCCGGAGGTTCCTCTCGCTCCCACCACTCCTCACCACCATTCATTATATCGTCTGTGGCCGTATTGGTTTTCTCACCACCATTCATTATATCGTCTGTGGCCGTATTGGTTTTTTGTTTGTCATTTGTTTATATATTTCTGGAGGACGCCATCTTGGTTTTCCGTATGTCATTTGTTTATACATTACTGGAGAATGCCACCTTGGATTTTTTCGTTTGTCATTTGTTTATACATTGCTGGAGGTCCGCACAGCACCATGCCCAGCAGACGAGTATAAGTGGTGATGTTGGCGCCCTCCATATTGGATTATATTTTCAACACATAGGTAGCGTTAATTTCTTGATTTCACTGCCAAGCGAGCTGTCGGTACCCGCTCATTCTGACAATTCAGCCGCAAAGTGAACTGTCGGCACTCACATTTGTTTCATAGATATACACAAATCTGTAATTTTTCATCCAATAAAAAAATTTCCAATCAGCGTATACCTACATGCATNTGTTTCATAGATATACACAAATCTGTAATTTTTCATCCAATAAAAAAATTTCCAATCAGCGTATACCTACATGCATTATTTTTTAAATCGATATTTTTTTGTATTAAAAATTGTAAAACCTATCAAAAATCATTTTTCGTTTTAATGCTATTNTATTTTTTAAATCGATATTTTTTTGTATTAAAAATTGTAAAACCTATCAAAAATCATTTTTCGTTTTAATGCTATTTAAATCATCATTGAAATTTAGTGTTTATTCTGGTACCACTCACTCCACCACTTTAGTCCAACCAATTATTCACCCTTGCTTAATCATTTGCCACTGCCACTCTTGTTTTCAGAATTGTCCGCCAGAGCTTGCTGGTGTGGGAAAAGTATATAATGGGAACAATGTCGACTCTCGGCACAGTTTCTTGTCTTGATACCAAAGGAGACAGCAGATCGCCTCCTCACCCCTCGTATTTTAGCATTCTGACTGTAAGTTCAGATATTTAATTACATCAGGTCGTGGGCCATCCGCTAGAAACGCAATCTGTAGCCACCATTGATGAAAAAAAAAAATTTTTAGGAGACGAGGCCTTGCATATAAAAGACACATTGTTTCAGCGGCAGTAGCGACGGCAGTAGCGACGGCGATAGCAGGTATGAGTTTGTACCACTTTTAGTATTCGCGAGTTGGCAGCCGTGAGTTGTACTTTGCTCTTCCTGCTGAACACGCAGCTATCTACAGCACAGCTATTTACAGCACACTGTCCGTCCAGCGGGCTTCACACTACCTAACAAGACTTGGAATATTTCGCACTTGAAATATACACACGTCAAATGTAAAACAACCTACCGTAAAAAAAAATTTATGTTTAACCCCTTACAGCAGAGTCAATTTTGTAACAATCTACGGGAAAAAATACCCCACACGCAAGTTGCCACAGTAAAATAATTATCTTTAATTTGTAAACAATGTACATTATGGTTAGCCCGGGAAGGACCCTGCCAGACGAGTTGAAAAAACTTGTGACTGACTCGCGAGCTGCTAACTTATCATCGCTGCCCTGTCCGGGAATATATTTTTTAGTGTGAAAACATATTTAATCCTAGTGTTATCTTCGTTCAGCTTGAACTCATGGACGCACTTAAAGAAANATTTTTTAGTGTGAAAACATATTTAATCCTAGTGTTATCTTCGTTCAGCTTGAACTCATGGACGCACTTAAAGAAAAAATTGACTAATGGCAGACCGACCCCTCACAAGACACATATGACACACCTAAATGACACATAATGCCATAAATGACCCATAATGCCATAAATGACCCATAATGCCATAAATCACCCATAATGCCATACATGACCCTCGATTGTGGTGTGTGCGGTGATAAGTGCACTACTAAATGCGGTGCTAAGTGCGGTGCTGATTGCATTCCATACTGTGCTGATNTGGTGTGTGCGGTGATAAGTGCACTACTAAATGCGGTGCTAAGTGCGGTGCTGATTGCATTCCATACTGTGCTGATTGTGGTGCGTACGGTGCTGATTGTGGTGTGTGTGAGTCGCAAGTTGAAATAAATTCCCCGTATTAAAAAAAAGAAAATAGAGACCTACCTCTAAACCTGAAAGGTGAATACTTCAGTTAATAATCTCACTTAAAAAAATTAATAGCCAGGCCCCTCGGTTTATTTCATCACTTCCTTGGTAAACTGTACCGAACAGAAACTTTTTGTACAGAACAGAAACTTTTTGTAATTACTGTATTTGCAATTTGCACTAAAAGTGCCTAGCACCACTGCGGGCATCCACCACGCTTCGCCATTTGTCGTTGAAGCAATGTTGGACTTTGTTTTCAACCAGGCAGCTCACACAATCAGTAACGGAGGAAGGAATCGAACATGACCTACGTTAAAGAACCATACAAGTGCATCCCTGGAGTGATTTCGAGAAACCATGGAAAAAAATTCAAATCAGGATGAATGAGCTGAGAACTGAACCTGGGTTGTCCCGAATGCAGGTACAGTGTTTTATCATGGCAGCGTCTCGTTATGTTTCATTGCAGCAGGAACGTCAATCCACAGTTGCTGGGTCGTATATACATATGTATGCATTTCGCCTCGCAAACATTTATGTAGATATCATTCCTTGGCACACTACCATGGAATTCTGCTACTGGGACATTGGATACCTCAGCGGGTAAACGGAGAAATGCGACATAAATGCTGGACATTATCAAACTTTCCTCGATTGCACAAATAGAGCTTGCAGCTGGTAAGCCGTTGCGGGTCTGGAATATTTGTCGTCTTTCACAGCAACTAATAACAGCAAATAATCCTGACAACTTGGAAAAAAAGTGACCTATTTTTCTAGATGCACGAATTCCCTCACTATGGACTGTGTGGAAAAGCATTCGCCCGCGTTGGTGTTTTTTTTAACTGATTTTAATCTTGAGGGGTTTCCATAAGTGTTAAGTAAAAGGCTGACGATCTGCTGTTGTTGCATCAAGGTCCATTGTTGGCGACGACCTGTACGTTAAGCGTTGCTGGCAATATGGTGATGACAATGAGTTTATGAGCTGCTGAAACACATTTATTCCTCCCATTCTTTGAATTTAACGTTAATGACTTTTTCTTGCGAATAATAATGTATCTGGCAATTACTCGTGATGTCAAAGTACGCGTGGTGGATAGAGAAACCAGATATTTTTCATACTGCAGAACTGTGTGGCTGAAATAGGATAGGCATGGTGTAATTTTCCCATAGCATATTTATTGCTCATAGATACTGTAAAATGCATAATTAGGGTTGTGAAAATTAACGGTGAACAATCCTGTGGAAGTTTCCTCACATGCGCACTGACGGACGGGATTGGACTTCAGCTTGCAATGTGTTGAAAATTGCACCTAGCAAAAGCGGTAAATATTATTAGCGGTAAGCTGAATATGACAATTAAATACAATGTTATAAAGAAGGCGCCGAGTAATAACAGCAGGAGATGTGTAAATTTGTGGAATTTTTATAATTTTTAAAAATTTTCCGCTGCCTGTGAAAAGGAATTCTGTATTCTCTCGTGGTTTCTGGTCCTCCACCTTTTTTAAATTAGCATTACATATATTCTATTTTTTTTTTTTTTTTTTTC
>NQII01001660.1:240148-293559 GCA_002778355.1 Clitarchus hookeri | reverse complement strand
GGGGGGGGGGGGGCTAACACGAGAGGTGTTAACAGTTAGGTTTTTTATACAGCCAATGTGATTTTTTCGTATTTTTTTATTTTTATTTTCTCGACTTTGCTACATGAAAAAATATGTAATTTGTGGTAATTTGGTAACTTGTCCATTAAGCCATTATAGGCTCTTTATATATATATATATATATATATATATATCGTTCGTGTTCGCCTATTTCACTGACGTAAAATAGTAGCGTGACTTTTCATTTTCCAGGTGGTGTACAAACTAAAATTATAATAAAAATGTAAAGTTTACAGTTTTTTTTTTTTTTGAGACGGAGCGAGTTGATAGGGCAAACAGGAACGCGTTAGGACTCGGCCAAGAAACCATCACGGCATTCACCTGGAATGCTTTTAAAAAAAAAATCTGATGAACCATGCGAGAATCGAACCCGGGTCCCCCTAATAAACATGGGTCTCCCCTGGTGTTGAATTGTGTGTGCAGATGTAATCTGTGTTTATTATCCTAATAATTAAAGTTGGGTTGTTTGATAAATAAAACATGCTGCTGAAGCGACAAGCCCCCCNATACTCGCCGTTTCCGGCGGTCAGTGTGCTAGGGTAAAGTCCAATTCAACACGTGGTGCAGCGCGGCTGGATGTGTGCGCGAGCTCAGATTACAACTGCACGTGTCTCTGATTTACTTCCGTAATGAGACTCGTATCCACTTCTGTAAGTACGCTTTTATCTTAGTTTTTTTAATGAGTCAATCAGTCTCGTGTGCAAATTGGGATATTTCGGGATCTTTGTGTTGGAATGTGTGTGTGTGTGTGTGTGTGTTTGGCGTATGAGTAAGTGGAGAATATACCATTTTTTCTTTCTTTCTTAGTTTCACAGCATTACAAAGTATCTTTGGTTTCACCTCAATTAATAAAAGAAATTAACATTTGATTTTTTATACAAACAAAAAACAAAGGTGGGGTTCAAACCCACATTTATTTGTAAAACAAATTGTACATAGAATTAATTTTCAAACATTCGAAAGGGATTAACATAACTCTAAAATCTCATGGCCTCCGTAATGCAGAGGCTGCAATATGCTCTAATTTTTTCGCACTCGTGAAGTCTTTCCTATACATCTCGACGAGGTAGAACGGTGGCGAATGATTGGCAATGCCGGTTTGTTTGGTAGCTAAATCAAATAATTTGTTTCGGGCGTCGATAGTTTCCATCCTGCGCATGCTGTACAAAATCGACTTCCAAGCACATACACAGAGTAATAGGGAATTATGACAGAGTTTAACATGGCCGGAATTTTCACGTACAGAATATGCCCTCCATCCGTCCTCAGTCCATGCGTCTGGAACAATTGTTGACGGTACGCATACTGCGTGGTGTGGTCGAGGTACTTCCATGAACACGGCGGTAAAAAGGTGACATCTTATGTTTTCTCGTTTTCGTCACTGTACGAGATGGCAATCTGCTTGATGGTACTAGTCCAACGAGCAAAAACATTGGATGTTGCGAAAAAAATTTTTTTTTTTACTANACATTTTTTTTTTTTTTACTATTTTTTGTTACATAAAAAATTTTAAATTTCCCATGCACACTGATAATTTTTATTTTTTACAAAGTCTTATAAAACTTCATCGATGTCTATACACATCGCGCACCTGTGTTTTGGGCTAGCTTCCTCGCCGGGTAGCGCTTACGAGTAAATTTCTTGACAGGGAGTGTAGCATGCTCAGCTACCTCCACACAAATGCTACCATTTGTAGCATAAGAGAGACTTAGTGGAAATAACCACAAGCATGCCACAAATAGAAAGCTCTGAGGATCTAGTTGTGTATGTGTGACCCCAATGTAAAAGTAGAAGCAAAGAGGCCGAGCCAAAATTCCCAAAACCTACACCCTTACACATACATGATAATAATTATTATTAAATACAGTAATAAAGCAAAATGTGATTTAGAATAAAAAGATCAATGTGTTTGTCAAATAAAGTAGATTTGAGCGAATCTCAGTTCTACTTTATGTGACCAAAATTATGATTTTTTAAATGAAAGTAATAAATAAAAATATATATTTCAAATGTGTATCAGGAATGCATATATATAATCTCTTTGGTACAAAAACTGTTATGACATAAGTTTTGATTTTTTTTATTAAATAAATTATTGTTAATTTTTTTGGGATCCCACCATAATAAAATTAAATTCAAAACAATCAAAAATAACTTGGCGACTTGATCATTGTATTTCATGCACATGCCGAAAATAAAAGAGAGGTGGCTGGACTTTCCTGATATCTTCGGGACATCTGCCTAGCCAACGCCAGAATAGGCGTTACTTCATCTGAAAACGACATCAAGCATCAATAAGACGCAAGGCGATTTCAAAGAAAGTCTGCCACACCCCGGCAGCAAGGTAGAGAAATGTCCTCAATACGGCATTTTCCGACCCATCATGTCGACCGGAGAAGGCTGTAAAACTCAAATATTTACACCATTAGTAGGAAAATAGCCGGAGCTAATTAAAAATTCAGTCATGCCATTAAGAGTTGAAAGCAAGAAGAAGGAAGTAGGGTGCATTCCGAAAATACCAGTCACTAACACAGGTATCAAGTCGCTTCACAAAACCAGTGATACTATCCTGTTTCATAATGCGGTATTTTACATTAAGGCCATTAATACTTAATAAAATTATATTAACAGAAAGAATTTAAATATGAAATTCACAAACCAAATACAGAATATTTCATTACAAAATTCACAATTCGTTTATAAATAAAGATTCAGAGTAATTGGTCACTTATAAATTTAAAAATGAAAAAGTAACGAAATCTTGGAATATTGCTAGATAAATAAACAAAATTGCAGAAACAGTGCCAAAAACATTATCTAACCTCGCGTTAACATAAAAATGAAAAATAAAGCTAGGTTCTGGAAAAAAAACACAAGGGTCTTTGCCAAGAAAAAAAATTCCCAGAAAGGGAATACAAGGTTAAAAGAACATAGTTAANAAAAAAAAACACAAGGGTCTTTGCCAAGAAAAAAAATTCCCAGAAAGGGAATACAAGGTTAAAAGAACATAGTTAAAAATAAGCGAGTGCCTAAAAACGGCACAGGAGCATCTTCCACAAATACAACTTGCGAATAAATGACTTTTATGGGAGCGTCTTCCACGGGTTACGTCTTCCACAGGCGTGGACGTCACGAGAGTTGCTCGGCGGGCCTTGGACCTGCCCCTGCGATGTGGCATGTCGGGAGCCGAGGTGGTGCAGCCCTCGAAACACTCCTTGCACGGGAGGCAGTCCGGTATGTCTTCATCCTGCTGTGGGTTGGCCGGCAGGTACGGCAGCTCGTCCCGTTTGCCCAAGGCATTAAGCGAGTGCACCCTTCCAAATGCTAAAATAGCCGAAAAATGGTTTGGTAACTCGGACAACACGCGTACATTTGTCTTTTTTAAGAGCGAGAAAATGACATTTGGGGGGGNAAAGTAGGCTGCTGATTGGTCGGAACGAAGGTTTCTGAAAACGCGCGAGTAATTAGCAAATGAGAGAGATTGCCACGTGATGTGGTTGGCCACGTGATGTGGTAGTTCGAGCGAACGCATCTAATTTGTCGAACGAAGGTGAGTAATTAGCCAATGATAAACATTGGAGGGGATCAAACGAAGCTGATTAATTGGTGGAGTGAATTTAACTAATTGGTTGAACGAAGGTTTCTAGAAACACACGAGAAATTAGCCAATGAGAAACATTGGAGGGGATCGAACGCGACTAATTGGTCGAACGAAAATGAGTAATCGGTGGTGGGCTGGAGGGGGTGGAGCGACTAATTAACAAATGAGAATCATTGCTGTGGGTGGATAGAACGCATTTAATTGGTCGAACTATGGTGGGTAATTATCCAACGAGAATCATTGGTGGGGATCGAGCGAACGCATCTAATTGGCCGAACGAAATAATTAGTGGTGGTGGGGTATTTGGGCAATTAAATATTTTGGAAGGAGGACTGGTGGGGAGTCGTCTGCTGGACGTGGTAACAGAGATAACCTTCGAAAATGCAAGTTTTTAAGAGAAATTGTTTAATAATAAACTTTTAATATTTTTTAATAATTTTTTTAATGAATTTTTGGGATTTTTTTGGAATGTTTTTGGGTTTTCAAGATTAAAGGCTACTGGGGTCTAGATCAATGTCACCGACATCCGACATGGCGGACAAGATGGCTGCTGGAGGACCGAAATGACAGACCATGAACAGTTCCGGCGCTCCGCACCATCACGCCGATGGCCCCGAATCGGCATAATCATTCTACTGTGGGCCTGCCTTGGTGTAGCAGTCGGGCTACTCTCCTTCACCGCGGCAAACCGGGCTCGAGCCCGGTGAGATCGCTCAGAATTTTCGCATGTAGGAAACATGACGGACGTTGACACTGGCAGATGGATTTTCGCGGGGTACTACAATTATGCTACCATTGAGTTCCGGTGCTGAAGATCTCAACTGTTACGCGCCGCCCAACTCTCTCGTTCATTTTAAGAAGTGTAAAAATGTATAATTGGCAGCCTTTTATTAATTGTAATGCAAGCAGATACAGCAAGTGACTGTTTTATTGTAAAAAATTGTAACTTTATTGTAGCATTTCATTAAATAAATAAACAAGATTTAGTTATTTCCTTTAGTTAAAATTATGGCATTTATTTACAACCCCGATTACGCCAAGAACTTGTAACATTATAAAAAATTGTATTTGTTTAGGTTTTGTATACACTTAATATTTTAATTTATCTGGGCCAAATTAATCATTAGTTAATGTATATGACCTTGCCGAAAATGCATGTTACCATGAATCCAGGACATACCACCGTTCTGATTGAATTCAATACCTTAACACGCTCTGGGAAACCATATGTTGATTTCTCCAGGATGGGCAGCCCANTTTCTACTAAAAATAACCAAAATCACCGCATTGCATTTGATTAGTCAGTTTTATTGGGTCGTACATAGAAATGTTTCACTGCGTGAATTAATGATGTGATTTCCATCGGTTTGCACTTGCTGATATAAGCGTGGGAAACCCGAGCTTGCAGTGACTCGTGTGAAATAATTGATTTAATTCTCAACTGGAATCTGTTTTCCCTCGGTGTTTATATGCATCTGTGTGATAGTGTGGGAATGCTCATAGTACTTGTATAACCGCGCTGTACTCACAGGTGTTCGGCCGCCTGGCCTCTCATTTGGATTTTGTTATTCCTGCCTGGTTCCGGATTACTGTGATTGTCCGCGGGCGGCTTGGGAAAGGTGGTGCGGTTGTCCGCCGTGAATGCGATTACCTGTCCGGAGCGCAATCATTCCGGGATTGTCCGCTGCACAATGCGTGCCAAATTAGCCTCCCGGAGCAACGCTGGTCACAGGCGTGCAGTCCCAGCTGGAAGTAATTCAACATCTGGAGAGTCGATGGCTGTGCCGTCAGCACGCCGGGGATCCGGGTCTCGTCCACGGAGGACAATCCGAGTTCGGATTTTAGCACGTGGGAAACTTGCTGTACGTTGATGGGATTTGTTTCGGGGTTCTACCCGGTTCTACCAACACTGCAGTCCCTTGTCCCTACTGCGTAGGGTCGAATTTCCTATGATACTTGAAAGTGTGTGAGTGACTCGCCTCCAAAATTTGTGTTCTCTCCAGTAGATGCTACCTCTACCATAGTATAGTGCATTGTTGTTATTATTATTATTATTATTATTATCATCATCGTGTAAGATGCAGAAAATAAAACTACCTTTTGTAGGTAAGTTAGTAAAGAGCACTGTAGGGAATTGTATAGCTAATATTTGGGTGTGACTGTTACACCTCTTCGACAGCGGGTTAGAGACATAACAAGCAACTCGGGCAGTTAGGAACGGGGTAGCAGGTGGTCGTTGCCTGTAGTAAGGAACCATTAAGCTATTCGCTTATAATTATTTCAGGGAATTATGAAAAAAAACCTAAATCGGGTGGCTGGATCGGAACTCGAGCGGTTCCCCCTAATGTGAGTGCGGCGAATAATCACTTTGCTGGTGGGTAAAGATTCATTGTTACATTGCGCAGAACACTTATCCATTTGAACACATGTTAACATACAGGCAAATAATTTTTTTTTTCGTAATCACGTATTAAAATTACTGTTTTACTGGTAACTCGGAGTAATAAGATAAACTGGCGAACAAATTAATGAGCCATCTCAAAATACTTATATAACCGTGCGAAGGAAAAGTTTTGCATTTTGTTTAATGCAGGGAAATCTGTACATAGTTTTAATAAGCGTCTGCTCCCGAATTTCTGGTAAAATATTCTTTGCCAAGATTCTCACAATGAATTTAAACAATTTTTTTCAATTTCCAAGGTTAAATTGATTTTACTCCGAAAATTGTTTGGTTTATTTTATTTGTGTGTTCTGTAANACTTATATAACCGTGCGAAGGAAAAGTTTTGCATTTTGTTTAATGCAGGGAAATCTGTACATAGTTTTAATAAGCGCCTGCTCCCGAATTTCTGGTAAAATATTCTTTGCCAAGATTCTCACAATGAATTTAAACAATTTTTTTTCAATTTCCAAGGTTAAATTGATTTTACTCCGAAAATTGTTTGGTTTATTTTATTTGTGTGTTCTGTAAANTTTTTTTCAATTTCCAAGGTTAAATTGATTTTACTCCGAAAATTGTTTGGTTTATTTTATTTGTGTGTTCTGTAAATCGTGAACTTGTGGTGCAATTGTACGAAAAGTATAGTGTAATTTACTTTATTTCGTGGAAATTAAATAGTGCGTAGTGTTCTAATATTGCTATTTTTGTATCCTTCAAATTAATGTTGCTATGACCTGATCTTGTTTTTCATGCGTTTATTAATTGAAACTGTGTGATTGTTAAGGTATGTTGTTATTTTTATTGTAATTTTTATTTTAATATGCGAAAAGGAGAAGAACAAAAATAACAGTAAATAAATACAGTGTCCACAAATTGAAATTTTGCTCTTTCAATGCGCTGAGTAGTTAGAAAAAATACGTTCCGGGAGGACACCTGGATGCTGGATGGGGACAAGCCGGTGGTCATATTCGATGACGTCACAAGACCATTTTTTTTACATTTTTTTCCCTCGGAATTTCTCTTTTTCCCTCAAATACGGCCAAAATAGTCAGAATTTGCCTCGACATTTCTCGAATTTCCCTCCAAACCGGCAAATTTTTTCACAAAAAAATGTGTTTTGCACAATGCGGTTGACTTTTGCACAAATTCCGCTGATGACTCCACGATGTGGCTAAGAGACTTATTTTTAAGGAGTTAGGAGTGGAGGGGTTACCCTGATATTCACGCTCTATCATTCCATGCCAACACCATCCATCTTGCCTGAAGAATTTTCGATTTAATTGCCGCGTCATGTAACTTCTCTCATCATACTCTGTCATTCCACCTTGGTTTTCTCATATTCTTTCTGGTCTCATTTTACCTGGCATCCTGGCGGGGACGAGTCTCGTGCTTTTAAATTCCACCTGCGCGACATGGAGCGAGGCCTGCATATGCACACTAGCCTAGAGTCGCACCGCGCACGCGCTAATTACGTCCTAAGCTCACCTATAAGTATACTTGGCTGTAATTTTCAAACCGTTTAAGATATAGTCACCAAATTCGTACTAGAGGCGTCATCCCCGACAAGGAGAATAACTGCAGGGTCAAGTATGCCCTAAGCCTACATATAAGTATAGTTGGCAACCATTTCCCACCCACCAGGGCTATTGTCACCGAATTCATAACATGGATATCACTCCGACGACAAAAAGAATCGCAGGGTCAAGCTATATTCACCAAATTCATGTCATAGGTTTCACCTCTGATGTCAAAGAGGGTGGTAGGGACAAGAAAACCTTAAGCCCTCTTATAAGCAGATATGCCTAAGGTGCACTTGACCCTGCGGTCCTTTTTGTCGTCGAAGTGATATCTATGTTATGAATTTGGTGACTGTAGCTCTTGTGGGTGAGAAATGGTAGCCAACTATGCTTATACGAGGGCTTGAGGTGTACTTGACACTACCATCCTGTTCGTTTTCAGAGACGATGTCTATGTTATGTATTTGCCGATTACAGCATCGGTGAATGGGAAATTTCGGTCGACTATGCTTATAAGATGCCTAAATGGTGGGAAGGTATGTTTATAAGTGGGTTTAAGATGTGCTTGAACCTGCGGCTGGTTTCGTTGTTGGAGGTGATGCCTGAGTTTTGAGTTTGGTAGTTGTATCTTAAAACGGTTCGGAAATTACAGCCAACTATGCTTATAGGTGAGATTAGGACATACTTGGCGAACGCGGTGCAACTCTAGGCTAGTATGCATATGCTAGTCTCGCTCCGTGTCGCGCAGGGGGAATTTCAGAGCATTTCAGAACATTCAGAGCAGACTCGTCCCCACCAGGATGCCAGGTGAAAGGAGACCAGAAGGAATATGAGAAAACCAAGGTGGAATGACAGCATGGTGAGAGAAGTTGCATGATGGGGCAATTAATTCGAACATTCTTCAGGCAAGATAAATTGTGCTTATATGGAATTATAGAGCGGGAATGTCAGGGTAACCCCTCCACTTCTCACTCCTCATTCCCCAAAAAGGAGTCACTTAGAGCCAAATTGTGGATTCATCGGCGGAATTTTTGCAAAAGTCAACCACATTGTGCAAAACACATTTTTTTGTGAAACACTTTGATGGTTTGGAGGGAAATTAGGGAAATTTTGAGGCAAATTCTGACGATTTGGCTATTTTTGAGGGGAAATCGGAAATCCTGGTGGGGGGAGGGGTGAAAAAATAGCGTCGTAACCATCCAAGATGGCCGCAGACTTGTCTCCTTGTCCCCATCCAGCATCCAGGTGTCCGATAATGTACTATTTCTAACAACTGCGCTGTTTAGATATGGAACTACTTTTCTCACATTGCTGCCAACTTTATTTGGAACAAGCTACCACCGTGATGCGGTCCGTTTAATACATATGTAGTTAACAGGCAGGGCTATTTTTCATAGATTCATTTCAGAAGTACTCAGTCACGAACCACATCCTAATACTTATTTGTTCAGCGTTATTGCTGACTGGTGTGAAGAGACAACAAATTAATAAATAATTAGAAATATAATAATTTTTAAGGTCTATTATCGCTCTACGCACTGAGGACCTTCATGCTGAAATTTACGATAGCACTGTTACTGTATTAAAGAATGAATGAGGGTGTTTTTGGGCTGCTTTGCGGTGGCAAACCTCTTCAAACGTAAGATAGCAGTGAAGTTGACATTCGTCTGTCGTGAAGGAAGGATATGTATTCTGTGTAAATTCTTACCAGAACAGTGCCAAGTTATATTTAATGGATAGCGGCTTCCAATACCAGTGCCTTTTTTCCCCACTGCCGCTTGTGAAGTTTCCCGTTGAATGCTTGCACAATGCATTATTCATGCCGGTGCTAGATTGGTCCTCATCGTCTGTGCCATGCAAATGCAGTTTATTTAAATTTCAAACTTGCTGTGTGTCGGTGCCATTGTTTTTTTTTTTTCTCGGGGTTTTGCCATTTTCTAGTTGTGTCCAGAGAGAAGGAATGGGGAGCGATATTTAGTCATTACGTATGGACAAAAAAAATTGTGTATTATATATATTTTTTCCAGTGAAATGATTGGACTCACTATGGGATTGAACCTACAATTCCCTTTTTCTCAAGGTCGGTGCACTGTGTCCAGTTCTGCCAGGGTACATATGTTTTCATATTACTGAAAATCTGAGTACATACATAGTTGGAATGTGTTTGATGTGTTGCTTTCTTACTCGTCATTACAAAGTTCATACATTTACTGTTATTTCTATATAAATGGTATGTAATCGGAATAAGTACATTTATATCATATTTAAAACGAAATGAATTGTTACCTTGTACTGTATAACTGAATTTGTCTCGTAATGGAAAAGTGCATGTGAGATTCGGCTGGTCTACCACCCTGAAGCCGACGCATTTCTCTTTCTCTCTCTCTCTCTCTCTCTCTCTTTCCCTCTCTCTTTCCCTCTCTCTCACCTAGTGTTCTGTGCCATCCCTTCGACATCCCGAGACCTGCACTGTGCCTGCGCTGCCGGTCGACCACCTGGGCTGCCCTACAGATTCTCACGATGTTAGTTGATCGCGCAACATCGACCGGGTCGGATGTGTTCCGCAACTAGTGTTGTGAGTGTTGGCTGTACTCTCAATATGATGGTTTATTTTCAGTCGGTTCGTAAGGAAGTAGTTTATTATTCTGTTGTACTGACTAGGACGGCCTGGTCTTGCCTAGCATAGTTTAACACATAGCGTACAGCACCCGATGCTTCTGTAATATGTGATTTCGCTGATTAGTAAGTTTGACTATTTTCCTTTACATTTTGTTTTTATATCTGTTTCCATTAGTGTGTAGCAGTGACGTCCCTCTTGTGCGGCTAATGGTTTTAAATGTATGTGGTTTTGTGGCAATCAAAGGAACACAGTCTTTACAAGTTGTGTAATGTGTATCGCACTTGATGCATTGTAGTCATTTTTGAGGTTGGTTCTTGTTATCATTCGTTCTTTCTCATGTTGGCTTGCATTCTAGCTTTTAATAAAGTTCTTGGCCTGATAGCAACACTGATATCACTATTATGGACTGTGTCTCCATCGGGTATTTTTTTATATATTGTGATTCGATATGGCATTATTATCGTGATGTACTTGCATTAATGCCAGTCCTTTATTGTTGGTTACGTGACTAATTTTTCAAGTACAGGGTGGTTTCATATATTTTACACTCGGTTTCCCCGACCCTCGCATTAGGCTGACGGCGTTTATTTATATTAACGCATATATGTTTTAATGTAACCTGCGAATACGCATGTATTTTTGTCGCTGCAATTGTATACTGAAGAGCCTAAAAAAACTGGTATAGGCGTGCATATGCAAATAACAGAGGTATGGAACCAATCAGAGTAACTTGATGCGGTCGGCAGCTAGATCGGTTACTGCTGCTACAAGCAGGTTATCAAGATTTAAGTGAGTTTGAACGTGGTGTTATAGTCGGCGCACGAGAGATGGAGATGGGATATAACATCTCCGAGGTAGCGATAACATTTGGATGTTCGCGTACGAACATTTCACGAGTGTACCGTGAATATCGGGAATCCGGTAAAACATTAAATCTTCGACATCGCTGCGGCCGGAAAAATATCGTGAAAGAACGGGACAAACGACAACTGACGAGAATCATTAAACGTGACAGACATGCAACCCTTTCTCAAATTGACGCAGATTGGATTTGTGGACTGCCCTGCAGTATTCATGGTGTGAATTGCCTCCTGCATACATTCAGACATTAGTCGAGTCCATGCCACGTCGTCTTGCGGCACTTCTGCGTGCTTGGCGTTGGGAGGTGGGGGGGGGGCTACACGATTTTAGGCAGGTGTACCAGTTTTTTTTAGCTCTTCAGTATATGGCTAGTTGTAAAGGGTTGCCCATGCTAGAGGTGACTCGGGCTGGCGGCTATTGTGCTGGACTGGCCTCGTTCGTTTATATTACTATATATGTATTTTACCATTACCCATGACTATGTACATCATGGACACAATGCATTTTTATATATCTTGCTTTTTCGCATATAGTTGTTTGTTGTATGTTACCCATGCTAATGTTTATTTATGTATATATTTTCACATCTTTACATACAGCCTGGATGTTGGTTGAAGGGAGGCTAGCTATCGCTTAGGAGGATCCGAGTTGGTAGATACCTGCGGTAGCTGACGACAACGGCGGTGTTGAGCTATTGTCGAGAGCGAGGAGGCCGATGTATGTGTGTGCTATTTCAGACCTTGCACGCCTATATGCAATGGCATCTTTGCAACACACTTGCATGTATACCTTTATTTTCTTTACATGCGTGAACGGTTGTTACATGTTCCCGAACTTCAATGGTTTGGAAATTCTGACCAACTATGCTTATAACAGGGCTTAATGCGTACTTATACTTATCTATTTCCTTTATTACAGTCGGAAATGATGTCTGTGATATGAGTTTGGTGGTCGTAGCTTCGGTGGGTGGGAAATGTCGGGCAACTATGCTTATATGAAGGACTAATGTGTACTTGACCCTGCAGTCCTTTTTTTCGTCGGAAGTGATGCTTATATTATGAATTTGGTGACTATAGCCTCGGTGGGTGAGAAATGGTAGCCAACTATGCTTATACGAAGGCTTAGGGTGTACTTGACACTACCTTACTGTTCGTTGTCGGAGGCGATGTCTATGTTATGAATTTGACGACTATAGCTTCTGTGGAAGGGAAATGGCAGTCGACTATGCTTATAAGATGCCTTAAAGTTTTCTTGACCCTACCACCCAGTTTATCAGAGGTGATGTTTATGATAATAATTTAGTGCATATAGCTTCGGTGGGTGGGAAATGGTAAGCGACTATGCTTATAAGTGGATTTAGGGTGTGCTAAACCCTATGGCCCTCTTCGTCGTTGGGGGTTATGTCTGTGTTATGAATTTTGTGGCCTAATCTTAAATGGTTAAATTGGAGTCAAATATGGGCTTATGGCATACTGACGCATGCGTGGTGCAACTTTAGGGTAGCATGCGTGGGCAGGCATGTCGCGCATGTGGAATGACAGAGCATGAATCTCGTCCCCTGCCAGGATGCCAGGTGAAAGGAGACCAGAAGGACTATGAGAAAACCCACAGGTATGACAGTCTGTCTGCAGCCAGCAGCCAGGTGTCGGTAATTGATGTGTGAGATATTAGCATATTCACAATTGGCATAATTAGCATAGGCGGATCCAGAGGGGATATGAGAAAACCTCGCTAGCTGGCGATGACAAATTTTTCTGGTGTGTGCATAGACCGATGCGAGTGTTATATTATTTCTTCTCCTAACCGTGGAATGTCGAATTTTTTTCGCGATTAAAAGTTTATTGTCTGTCGAGTGCGTAGGCCGATACACATATATTTGTTAGTTCATCTCCTAACGCTTTCCATGCGATGGTGGTCGTGTGGTCTAGACGCTCGACTGAGTACCCAAGAATGGTCGGATCGATACCACACGCCTCCTGCATTTTTTTGATTTCACAAACAACTACTAAAAATATTCCCAGCGCTCCTGGCAGCCGCTGTTTGAACTTACCTCCCCGATGCTAGCGTTTTCCTGCTGGCGACGAGTGAACCAGCAGACAAGCACAAAATAGCTGCGCCAATACCAGCGCTCCTAGCCGCGAATTGTGGAACTTAAACCACTCTGGTGGTGGGTGCGAGAATCAAAGATGGCCGGCTGGCGGCAGGTGTGGGAATTAAATATGGCTGCATACAGTAGACGATTTCGATGGTGGTGGTGGGCGTGAAAAGCAAGAGTGAGTAAAGGGTGAAAACAAGAGAGACTGTTAGGAATATGAGTAAACCCTTCCAGGGATATAACAGACGAGAGTGAGACAGGAAGGAATGAAGGATCGCGAGAAAAAAAATCATTATAGAAAAATAAAGGAAACTGAAAGGAATAAGAGAAATCCCCCCGGGGGGTTCCTATCTTGCCTGCTCTCTCTCTCCTTCCTTACTGTATCGTAGAGAGAGAAATAACATCAGAATTCAGAGCATGAGAAAAAAGAGTCTGACTGTAAGAGCATGAAGAGTCAAGGGGGAATGATAGAGCAGGATGGAGAAAGGGAAATTCCGTGGGAAGAAAGGGGGTAATTCCAGAGGGAAAATAAGGAAATCCAAGGTGGCCGCTGCTGACGAGGAATGACATAGCTGGATGTTTCCGCGTGATGTCATCCAAGATCCAAGATGGCTCCCCAGTCAGCAGTCAGTTGTGTTGGAATAGGCATTTTCCTACCACTAATAAGTGGTATTGTTAGTCACAGTAAATTTTTGCTGCAGAAGTTGCAAGTTTCCAGTGCAATGTATACGTGTCTTGTGAAGATGTTTAGCCAGTTCGCTGGGCCTGTGAAAATCACGATGTACCGAGCTTGTGTAGTTGGTCTGAACATGGTCACGTCGCTTTGAAACGAGAGACTAGAGTGTTCTAAAAAATATTTTGACGTGAATTTTTTTTTTCTCGCGATTTTCTACTGCCACTAGTTATTGCCAGTGGTGATATCCACGTATCATTAGGAGAAACCATGCCGGGATCTCTAATTTTCTACCAGGAGTTACATTATTTTCGGTGTTAATGCAAGTATTTTTCTGTACCTTCACGATATCTCGAGTATACAAAACCGACAGGTTTAGGAAAATGATATATTTTTTTGAAATTGCAAATGTTTGTNCTTCACGATATCTCGAGTATACAAAACCGACAGGTTTAGGAAAATGATATATTTTTTTGAAATTGCAAATGTTTGTATTACAAAATATTTTCCTTCGCTTACATTTTTTCTGTCTAACCAATTTTATTAGTTAAGTGTAGGTATGTATTTAGAAATATTTTTTCAGCTAGATTTTTTTCTGAAACGTACTTGTTAATTCACTGTACTTAGTGAATCTAGGACCCGTAAATTACATTGTTCAATAATTTCAGAATTNTGAAACGTACTTGTTAATTCACTGTACTTAGTGAATCTAGGACCCGTAAATTACATTGTTCAATAATTTCAGAATTTTTTCCCGAGGGCACGTTTTTAAATAATTTTTGTTGATCGACAGGGCACATTTCCAAAATTCTGCATTGTTTCATTGCCGTTATCATCTGTGTAGTTGCCTGTGTTAAATAATCGCTTCACGGCTGTTACGAGTCACAAATGTGTAAAAGTAACGATGTATTGCATTTTGGGAACCTGTTATTAATGCTCTTTCATGCTAACAATTTCGATAATTCTCCGTAAGCAGGAATTGTAACAAACAATTACTGAAAAATGCGAGGGGAAATTCCTCCCTAATCGAGCGACGTGAAACCGGAAGAAACAAAATATTCTAGATCTATGGTATTAAAGTTCAGGTTTGGATTGACATTGAACGTCGGTGAGCACACAAAATCTAAATCAGCGATGCCAAACAAAGAAGCATTTCTTACTAAAAGTACAGTTTATAAACTGCTACTGATTGACGTATAAGTGCACGTGGGAAAAAAAATTGTATAATTTTAGTGATCATAAACCTTATGTTATGTTGATTACAAAGTAACCTCTAAGCAAGAGTTTATTTGTTTACTACAGTCATATGCTGGATAATTTATCACAAATAATGTTTGCTGCTACAGAAGTGTTTCGCATTGTGGAATTGACGAGGAATGTGAGTGTCTGGCGCAGTGTAGTTAGCGATAACTATGTGCAATTAGGCCAGAATAGCGTAGTCTATTCGCGGTTTCTTAATACTTTTTTAATCAAACCTTTGATAAAACACCCCATGCATGATCTGTTTTGTTGTTTTCTAAGTATGTCTGAGTGATTTATACTTTGTCAACATACAAGTACATTATTTTTGGTTAAATTTACTTTGTGTATAAATTATAATTTTTTTCATTTATAGCTAATATTAATAAAGACAGAGAGAAAAAAGGTGTGTTGGTGATGCCTAGTAAGAAAATAATTCTTATGCAAAATATTATTACTTTGAGTGCGTTGGCCCTTTTGAATAATTTTTTAAGCTTTGTATAAGGCGGAGGAATATCCTGGAAGTAGAACTTGAGCAAGGCTTCATACAAGTTGGAAGTAACCGTGAATGGAGTATAGACGGACGATCACTGGAGGTGTTCGTGTTAAACAGCATCAGTGTCCGCCTGTACTGATGGTGGAGGACCACCTGGGGAAAGACTCTCCCTGTGCAGTCTTCATACGAACAGACATCGCGGGCATGGCCTGTTCCTCATTTGATATGGAAGCAGGCGCACCATGTTCCGCCGCACTGCTTCGCTGTCCTTTCGCAAACAAGACACGCATCAGTTACAATGGCAGAAATACTCAGGGTCTGTAGTGAAAGCATCGCTAGCGTGTATTCTGACCTTTGCTTCATCCTGTACCTTAACGAAAACAGTGACGTTGGCAAAAAAAATTATGAAGAGTAGTTAATGCTCTATCTTTTTATTAAAAACTGTTTTCAAAATCGGTGACCTCTGAAGCTACTTTATGAATATTAGCTAACAACTACTGTATTAGTAATAAATTTATGTTTATAATAATTTCGCAGGTACAGAGAAATTACAAACTTTACACTTGGCTGTGGCAGGACACAACATTCGGAAAATTCAATAAGTAAGGCAGGGTTTTTAAACAGAGGGTTGGGTTGGGTGGAGAGGTTTTGGTCGGCCCGAGGTCTTTAGTGCCGGCGAGGGTAAGTGAGCTGAGGATGGAGCAGCGGCGGAATGCAAGGGCGTGGGAAACGGGAGTGCTCATAGGAAGCCTGCTTGCCAACAACAACGTCCGCCACGTTTCCATTGTTTGAATCACGTGATCTGGAAAAGCGAAACGTTCAGACGAGCTACTAGCCGGCGAGACAATTACGAATGCAAATGAGGATGGTTGGAGCTCGCGTCACACAGCAGCGCGACACTGTTCCTCGCGACGTTACGTACCGAGAGGAGAAAGCGACAGCATTGTGGGTGAGGTAAGAGCGCAGTGTCCGTCGTAAACAACCCGGGGAAATATTTCATACGTTTGTAACATGAGACAGTATACAAGGTCGCTTGTTGAATGCGGAGCTGCAGAGCGTTGGACAGAAACAAAAATCATTGTTTGGTATTTCCTTACACGGTTCGACTTNTTGTTGAATGCGGAGCTGCAGAGCGTTGGACAGAAACAAAAATCATTGTTTGGTATTTCCTTACACGGTTCGACTTCCAGACTTCATTTCCACGGGGCAGAAAACATTGGATTCCGTAGTCGCATGTTAAAATCTTAATTTTACTGTTTTTTAAACAATAATCAAACTGTCGTGCAGAAATAATTTTGGGTGAAAAACAGTGTCGTGAGCTACCTGGAGTCAGCTAGCTACAAANAACAGTGTCGTGAGCTACCTGGAGTCAGCTAGCTACAATCAAAGTTTTTTAATGGTTTCTTATAAATGAATCTTTACATATTATTTATGTATGGATTTTTAGGCTACTTTTCTTCGGAAAGTAAAATACAAAACTGGTATGTCAATTGTACACAGTGTCAACAGAGTATTAGGAATTTACCTACTCATTAGTCCTCCATTTTGCAGATTGTGCCACCTGGAAAAAAATGACGCTTTTATATCATATCTCGGAAATTATCGGACCGAATAAAATTTCCCATGCCATTAGTTCTGTGGCGTGTTCTACCTAAAACTTAAAATTTAAATTTAAAAAAAATTTAAAGTGGCAACCTTATAAATATTTTAGTTTGGTGTGTCACCTACTAAAGCAGTACACCTTTTTCGGCCAAGTTTTCTATGCTAGCAGTACTTTCAATAAGCATTACATACGTTAAGTAAGTCTCTTTTGTCCGCAATTTTTTAAGATAGCGCTATTTGAGTTGTTTTATATCTCAAGAGATGCTCAACCGATTCGTACGGAATTTGGAATGAAAGTAATCTGTCGTAGTCCACTTAAACTTTTAGGATTTGTAGTATATTAAGTGTGTCTTTTCGAAATAGTGGCCCTGTAAATATTTTAAGTCAGTATGGCATATTTATCGAACTATTAGTGTCTGTTTCAATCGAACTTGGTAAAATGGTAGTATCCTATGCAAGGTATAGACGCTGATTTTCCGTCTCTTTTGTCTGTTTTTAGTAAGGTAGCTTCACCTGAAAAACTGAGATTGATACACTTCAGTAACAGCCGAAAATAATCTAAATAAATTCAGCCTACAAATAGTACCACAAAGCACATTCTAAAAAAATATCTAGCGATATGATCATAATTACCCTGGTTGTATGTAATAAAACATTAGTAATAACGTTTACAAATATTTTTAATATTCAATTTTATGCATATCAATTTCAATCAAGAAAGTTTTTTTTTTAACTAAAATAAAAACAAAATCAGTTATTAAAAGTAATTTATGATATTAATAGTTAACTATATTTCTTAAGTACAACCCTAGTATATATTATGATTGCCATAGTTTACGAAAATGTTCTTACAAAATGTGCTTCCTGAAGCATCCAGAATGGAAACACGCTTAAATTTCCATCAAAAATACTATCGTATGAATTATTTTAAAATTGAAAATGAATAAATTATATTAAAATATTTAACAGTGTTACAAAATAGTTTCATCCTTCTTCCAGACGCAACATAAATCGTGCTTTTCTGACAATTTGGGTAGTGCTTGTACTACTTTTTGACGAGTTCTGCGTGTTGTGCAGTGGTGGGTGCAGTGCTGTTGTACGCTGTACAGTTGGTACAGTGTTCCATTGTAAGCCACGCAGTTTAAGTCATAATACCAAAAATCTATGAGGAAGGGCGAGGGAGTTTAGAACTGTACTCGTACTATTATAGTACTCTTTTACACACCGCAAATAATTTACAATTTGTATCGTACTTAATGTTATTGACAGCCTCCGTGTATGAAGCTTAGTCGCAATCTCGACTACAAATGGTATCTCGTACACGGAAGAACTAAGATCCCTTATTTGGCTCTGTTTTTCTTCTATGTAGAGTGCGAATCATTGACCCACTTCCTGAGCAAGCAACGTACTCTGTATTTGGTGCCGTAGTTGGAAGGGTAAAGAGATCACCGGACATGTTTGATCGCAGCTTGGGCTGTTGCCAGCAGAAAGTGTTTCAGAATGTATCATCAGGCTCTGGTGAACACAATTTTACATACATACTTTTGTTCGAATAGGTATTTGGTCTTAAATATTTCTTGAGCGTAATGGGTAAGAAAACACTCAACAAAAAATCATTCTAGCAAAATATTTATTCACAGTTTTGTAGAATACCTTCCTTGGTTTTTTAGTGTTAGCTTTCGAACACATGTTGACTTCAGTTAATTTCATGTCCCACACGCTCTTGACGGCCTCTGCCACGCAGATCGCCAGATTGGCTAATAACAGCAGCTGCCGTCCCCAAGTGCCACTGCAGCTGGAAACCCGGCGAGGCACTGTGCGGAAATGATGGCAAGTGCCGTGACGTCGCTGCTATCTCTTTCTCCGTCTCCCGCGCACGGCAAATGGCCGGGCTGCACTCGGGGCTAATGCGCCGCAGTGTGCCGTATCGGTTGCTGTCGGCGAACGTCCTGCAGTCTCATGCANTTTTTTTTGCTCTCTCTCCTTCTCTCCCATCATATCCGCGCGACCAGCGACACAGAATGGACAAGTACACAGAAGCAAAATTGCGCGGACCCAAAACTCTGTTATAAAGGCAGAGAGAAGCCTGTGACCAATTAAACTAGCCCAATTGAACTAGGTATACACATTAATGTGAGTGCTCGCTGAATTACGACCATCCTTTCAAAATGCAATGAACGGCTCACTCAGCTGATCTCATCACGTGACCACCTCTACTATACAGGCAGTGATACCAAACAGTGCAAGTGGAAACAAGAGACTGTAAGAATTCAACGGCCTTAAAAAAGGGCATGGTTGTGGGTGCCCGAGCATCGAGTGGCACTGGTCGGGTGACTGTTGTATTGTAGTGAAGGTGTGCAAAGTGTGGCAAGAAAACTAGGCAAATGTCAAGACTTATAGCTGCGGGGTTTATGGGAGGCGACATAGCTGAGTGAGCGTACAGTATAACGGCTCGTGAAAGCTGGACGCCGCGCCGCATCGACGTCCGAAAATTACGAGGCCTATACAACTCTGAACGCACAACACCCATACATATCCTACTCAACAATGTGGCACGCATAAAATTGCACAGCAAACGACTCACTCGTCATCCACTCTTCACGATTTGAGCGAGGTGGTGGCAGTGGTTCATTCGGACTCGCATTTGAGAGGTCCTGGGTTCGATGACCGATCCGGCCATCCTGATTTCTTTTCCCCCCTGTTTCCCGGAATCGCTTCAGTTGAGGATGTTGGGATGGTTCCTTACTACGGGCCATGGCCGTTTTCTTCTTTGAGCAACTTGCTTCATCTGTGATGACCTCGCTGTCGATGAAATGTTAATGCCCTACATACCTACCACTCTTCTTGAAGTGCCACTGCCGACTTATTCTCGCCTGAACGGGCGAGCATGCTAGTTAAACCATCGAGGACTGGAAGAGGGTGAATTGGTGGGATAAATCGCGGTTTTCGTGACTCCGAGTGGACGGGTTTGAGCGTGTATGACGTCAGCAGCACGGTGGTATGGATTCATGGCGTGCGAATGCTTATGTTGGCATTGAATGGGATCGGTAGTGTGTCTGGACCACCATGTGAGATCCGTCGTGTCCCTCTAGGTGTTAGGGTACCACGTTCAATCGACGATTCAACACTTTTATCACGGCATCTTCCAGGACGACAATGCACGATGCCACCGACGAAGGACGGTGCTTGAATGACACGAGAAACATATGGATTGGCTCCCTAACTGCCCCTCGTCTTAAATCCCATAGAGAATCTATGGTAAGTTGTGGAACGGGTCCTGCGAATCATACATCCTGCACCGACCTCCGATAGGCTAACTGTAGGCTGCCACCAGGGATATATCGTATCAGTGCCCCCATTGATACATTAAAAACTCCTAATGTAGTTCGTGCAATGACGTATCCCGGCTGTCCTTCGTGTCAAAGATGAACCAACAAGGTGGCCATAGTTCGCAAAAAATAAACCGAAATAAACCAAAACCGCCTAAAGTTAGCATAACTCCGGGCAAAGTTACATAACTAAAACTCTTGCGTCTATCGTNGTCAAAGATGAACCAACAAGGTGGCCATAGTTCGCAAAAAATAAACCGAAATAAACCAAAACCGCCTAAAGTTAGCAAAACTCCGGGCAAAGTTACATAACTAAAACTCTTGCGTCTATCGGAGCTCCAGTCACACGCGTCAGCAACATGGCGGTACAACGTTCACCAATCAGTTAATAAACACCTTAACATGAATTTGCAAGGGGCAGTCATTAGGAATTCCTTTGACACGTCAAAGCCAGTTAGTTGTAAGGCCCGTTTCCAGAGCCACTTCTGTGAATCGGAATCAATCCCGGGCCGTGTCAAACCCGAATTTTCGCATGTGTGTGAACGTGGTAAACGTTGCTGTAGGCAGGTGTGTTTTATCGGGGTGCTCCCATTTCCCCCACTATCACATTCTGTCGCTGCTCAAGCTTCATCTCGTTTCATGGTCATTTGCGCTAACTGCGTAGTTTTAATGTAATGTCAGCGGGCGTACTGTTAAAGTTGTCAGCGAAGCAAGAAATGTAGTTCCATGTATTAACGTCGTATTAAAAGCATAATTTTTAAATTGATGTAAGCTTAACTTATTTCATTTAATTTCTCCTTATTTTTTGTACAAAAGGGCAAGGGACGTAGGCAGAGGTTTCGTCGACAGCGAGGTCATTAGAGGCGGAGCAAGCTGCTCATAGAAGCAGGAACGGGGAAGGAATCGGCCATGGCATGTAGTAAGGAACCATCCCAGCATTCGTCTGGAGTGTTATAGAGAAACTATGGAAAACCAAAACAGGATTGCCGGACGGGAGTTCCAACCCACGTCCTCCCCAGATGCGAGTCCGAAGGTTGGTCAAAAGGGCATTAATTGACATACGTTGCCAAAACTTTACCTTTAGATATGAATTGAGACGATCCACAGGAATGTTAATTTTACATATCGTGGAAGGATACGAAATTTGCATAAGTTAGATCCTAGTGATCAAATAACCGCGAATGTCCTATAGTAGTGTTGGTGTACGGGGCTTTTCTAAACCACCTCTCTGTCCCCCGTCTCAGGAGAAGATCTGCTTCTGGCTCACAACTCTGAAAAAGAAGCTTCCAAACTGTAAAACGAACTAAAGGCTGTTCATGGTAAAGTAAGCACTTTTTAAGGACCTGCAAAATTTTTCCTTTCAGCCAATTTCTATTTTTCCGCCACTTTTTAATATAAACATTGCCATCTGACTGATAAACACCACTCTCTAAAGTTAGCGTCCGAGGCTGTAATAAAAGATAGTTATAAGTGGTTACTGCCTGTTGTGAGGGCCTTAAAAAGTGCTCATTTTACTGTGAATAGCGTATAGATATTACTACAAAGTTCAGTTTAAACTATAACGTTCCCGGAGAGGAGAATTGGTGCCGGAAACGAACTGAATGAATATTAAATAAGGTGGAGAAACTGTGATAAGCTTGCGGGAAACTGATTCATGTCCATCAAACAATTATTGTGTGTTGATAGCTGAGTGTGCAGTTTAATCATTACATAAATGAGAAATATTTATGTCTTAAGGGGCGGGGAAGGGTTACGATAGTATCGGCTCGGCCCAGCTCTTATTCAGCTTCAGTAAGTACCATTCCGCCCGATTTGATAGCATGGCATTCGGTCTCGACTGCCATGACAAGTGTTCCTTTGGACAACTTTTATTAATATGGTGGTTGTTTAAATCTATTTTGTCTACAAAATTTGATATATTATTTAGTCATTTTCTTGCTGCGTTTTGCAAGTACCGAAGCTGACAAATTACAGAATATAAATAACCAAACTCCGGCGTGTCCATACTTTTGCCAACAAGAAGTATTTAAGACACAAACAGTTGAAACTATTGTAATAAACGGGTTTATATTTTCTTCCTATTTTATCGCATGACATGCTGTATTTATATAATTTTGTTAATACGTAATATGTTTACATTTATTCTGCTTAATTTTAAAGCGATAAATTGCTATAGGCCTAAACATTTTTGTGTAGAAATACTGTCTATTTTTAAAAACGCCTGGTTTTAACTTTTGAAATTGTGATATTACATTTACCTGTAAACTACGAAGCCTTGCTGTACAGTATATAAATAGCAGTATTACACGCTGAACAGTTGAACGTTGAAGTTCGATTTGAAGCCATACAAAAAAAAAAGGGAGTAACGTGAGGTGAACGTGTTTGAACGTGGCCCGTGGCCTGGTCCAGGCGCATTTGACCGACTTGTCCCATCTCCCTCGCGCCATAATCACAGGAGGAGTTTGTAGGTGCTCCGGCTGCCCCCTACTGGAGGGTTGCCAGGCGAAGATAAGCCTTTCGGCCGATATATAGTATGTAGTTAAGTTAAGGTGGCAGCCTGCCCAGGCCGCCAAACAGTGTCCAGAGCTTTCGCGGAAACTATTCTGTACATCGATGGTAAAGGACACTGTGTACAATTTACAACACCGAGGTTTTGACATTGTCTTATTGTATTTTTCGCACTATTTCCGGTTTGCAAAGCACTATATACCATACGGAATAATAAGCGTTTTAGCTGGTACCAAATGGCACTGTGTGCCATCATGGTATCGAGGTAAACTGCACTAGTGTAAATTTTCATATTTGTGACATGGTGCCCTTTCCTGCGATGCACAGTATTATATTCAAAAGTGTACAACGTGTATATAGATGTCTGCTTACAATCAACTTTTAATAAATGTTGCACGTGTGAATACAATTTTTAGTAGCTCCATTTTTTCTAAAGAGTGTTTCTTTTATACTGACAATGGCTAAACAGGGCGTTTTTCCGATCATTTTTAGGTATGAACATTACGGTACTGAATCTTTAAAGTTGTACGGAGACTTGCATCACACCTTAATTTTTTTTAATATATCATAAAATGAGACGATCGTCCTTCAAAGTCCAGTAGAAGCGTGTCGCCGATGGAAAGACAGCACACCAGTTCAGTGCCTTGCGCGCAGAGGCGATGAGACGACTGATACCCGGGTCTGGGTCGTTCTTAACGCACCTGCGCTCCTAAGACTCGGACACACAAAATACCCTCAGCCAGATGGCTATGTAAAAATTGTAACAAAAATCGATCGTAACTGTTCACATTAGAGTTAACACTTTAGTGCTGCCGACGTATTATTACGTCACCTGAATTTGAGTTGAATGAAGTTTGCCGTAACATTACGACATCCGCATACTTTAAACACACGGGTATAGAAATATTGCTTTGCTTTTTCATAAGGTTCTCTGCAACGTAGTACTCAAACAGCATGGATTGTATGTTATCCTATGTAGAAAATAAAATTTGATTGTGACACTTTCAACTCGGCATTATATTGGCAGAGAGCCGGCCAGTAATGACCGCTGTACAGTATAGTAGGCGTGTCCGGTGTTGTGTGAACCAGTAGGAATTTTGTAAATGGGAATAGGGGCCAACAGAAGCTATGGTTATACAGAAGTGAATATAGGTGACGTATTTTTAGCCTGGCTTTGTGAGTAAATATGTAGCGCACTCATTGTTAATAATATGACGAGTCTTTATAAATCGTATTTCGGTGGTACCAAATTATCATTGATATGGTGAAAAAGCTCGAAAGCTTGCGTGGGCGTGTTTGTGTGTAAAGTAATTGTAAATGTGTCTGCAAACTCTTACTTAATCACACTTTTGAATCAAATTTTCCCATGGTAAATTCATCGCTATAATCCATTCACGGTATCTTCGATACTTTTGAAAAGAACCTTTGAAAAATCACCCTAGGAGTTACATGTTCAATTGGTTATAAAAAAATGGTATATGGAAAAAGGTTTTGTCTTGCTTTTAACACTGAAGCACTATATAAATTGGTTGTTTTAAGTATATTTTTTCAATAGATTTTAATAATTTGTTAAAAGTCCGTAAGAATTAACAACGGATTTTGAAGGGACATGTTGGTTATAGCTGAAAAGAAATAGTTCGTAGGTTAAATATTAATATGTATAAATTTAATGCCGTAATTGTAAAGTTAATATTGCTAAACTATATATTTACATTTTTACGTAGCACTCATGGGTAAAGATTTCACCGTTATTAATTGAAATTAAATAAATTTCAGTTGTTGTCCAGCGGACTCGTACACTCCATCTTGTTCGTTTGGGCACGTTTTTTTCAGAAGTATAACCACGCCATATTGGAGACGCTGAATTGTGGTTATAAAACTAACGTAACACATTCTTTCTACTTACAAGATAATTCTAGGTTAAGATGTAATTTTAGTATTAGCGTTGTTATTTCTGCAGTTTATCAAATAAACGTGCAAAATATAGAAAGGCATTTGAATATTTCCGTTACGTTATTCCCTTCGCAAAGAATGCAAAGGAATCGAATTTTGGTCGCCGCCAACTGATAATCGATTATTTTCGAAAGCTTTTTGTGGAGACCAAGAGATGGCAGCACATTAGCGTTGGTTCTTCAGTGCCAAATGTTAGCCGTGACTCGTCTTTCCGCCGCATAGTGTTGTTTTTATGTTGCAGTGAAGAAGCGCGACAGTTCTTGATGGAACAGAGATGTACCTACACCGCAGGTTTCAAAATGAAAGTGATTTTGTTCGCTGAAGAGTTTGGAAATCGAGCCGCGGGCCGTGAATTCGTAGTAAATGAAACGTTAGTGCGGGGCTGGAGGAATTTTTCTCACTTATAAGTCGCACCCCAAGTTTTCAATAAATTTTTTTTTAAATAAAATGTGCCACTTATATGCGATAAAATACGGTACCATTTATCACAGTGAAATCTTTAACCTGAGTGCTACTTCCAAAAGTTTATTATGTAAAATTTAACTTTTTCCTTACAGCAAATATGTAAATAAATCTTAATACAATAAGTAAACTTTAATTAAATTATATAATTAACAGTTCCGATATATACTTCAATCTACCTTTTTGTATGTATTACAACATTTCGCTAAATTGATTAGCATTTTTTAGACATTTAGAGAATTTTATTAAAGTATATGACAGTTGAGATTACATGGCATTGTTTCTCTTCAAAAATAAATTTTGGTAGTTCCCACATGGACACTGTTAATAAAATATTTGACAGTTCCCACAAGGCACTGTTTGTTTACAAAATATTTGACAGTTCCCACATGGCACTGTTTACAAAACGTTTGACAGGTGTCACATGGCAATGTTTTGTTTACATACTGCGGAAGGATACATAATCGGCTCCCTGAAAGTAGATATTTAGCAGGGTTTCAGAAAATCTTGAAGTTACCGTGAATACATTATAGCATGTTGCACCTAAATTGGCGCCCGTTTGCACACACACAATTTGTTTCTTAATTTGGACATCTTACACAGCTTTGTTTAACATTTAAATAAGCATGTTTGCGCACAATCGGAAGTTGAGCGTAAATGTCCATTACATACGTATGAAGTTTTCAGTTGTTGCCATAACAGAAGTGAGACCGTGCGGAGATCCACAAAACACACACACACACACACACAGAGAGGAATGCATATATCAAATTATATGTTTATGTGGCAGTGTGCACATAGGGGAAACTGTTAAGGAACACAAAGTATTCCAAANAGAGAGGAATGCATATATAAAATTATATGTTTATGTGGCAGTGTGCACATAGGGGAAACTGTTAAGGAACACAAAGTATTCCAAACAGGGAGAAANACAGAGAGGAATGCATATATCAAATTATATGTTTATGTGGCAGTGTGCACATAGGGGAAACTGTTAAGGAACACAAAGTATTCCAAACAGGGAGAAACAGAGAAATCAACACTGGCTGAACAGGTATAGATATCCATAAGATTCAGTGGGAAAAATCTTATAGTTAAAGAGCAGAATTCTAAATATATGGGAAAAAAAATAATTGCCCTTCAATTGAAATAATAATGTTATTGGTCAATAAAGCATAGAGTTGAAGGAAATATGGTTGCCAATAATTAAAAATGAAGTACTATTGTCCACAATGAATAACTCCACTTCAAATTAGATCTGTATTTCCAATCAACTGCTCCTAAACACCAGTGACTGGCTCCTTGCCCAATAGCTTACACTCTTCTTAGCGCCTCCAATCAGAGACCTCTGTCTAATACCTATTGGTGCGCTTCGGAAGAGTGCCACGACCGTGTATACAACCCCACTTTTCCGCCTCAATTTTTTCATACTTATGTTCGTTGTAGAAATATAGCCTTATATTATTGTTCTTTGAGTTTTCAGTTTCATCATTGATATTGTCTTTTGTTAGATTCTTTACCGCAATTTGTTATTGTGTTCAATGTGGTTGGTGTTCACAAATAATGTACCTTTCCAGTTCGTTGTCTGTTGCTCGTTGCTTCATGTGCCATTGACTTCTATATTATTCCATAGTTCCAGGTTATTTTATGTTCATTATTTGAAGTACGCCTTATTATATACGGGAAGTTTCACACCAGTATCACAAAGTGCACTATCATTTGATGGATCCTCTATACTATTTATGCGACACGGCAGAGCCCTTCAGACACAAGGCCCGTTTCACAAGAACACGCAGCCGATCTGAGTGCTTTCATATCAGGGACGTTGCCATCGGCGTAGCCAGAGTTCTAGCAAAGGGGATTATGGCTTGGAAAATGTCACTATTCCTTCAAATATCTTATTAGTATTCAAAGATGTTTAATGTAGCCATCCCGAAGTACAACTTAAAATACTTACGTTCTGGGTTTATGTAGTATACTTGGGTAGATAGGTAATGTTCCTTCCAGGACAAGGGCTGGGTGCAGTGGCGCCGTGGCACTGTCTGCCATATTGGATTCTGCCATCTTGAATGCCACAACTGCCATCTTGGATTCCGCCATATTGTTTCCTTGACCTTTGTCGACCATCTTGTTTCCCAATTACTCACCTTCGTGTCTGTCGCATACACTCCACATGCTGTAGTTCTCCCATCGTCCATTAGAGTGCACCACCAATCGCTGTAATGTTATTTATTTCTGCTGTCGTTCGCCATCATGTTTCATCTACTGCCACCTGCTAGGAGCGTTGGTGTCGGTTATTTCAGTTCCATCGATGACTACTAGGAGCACTTTAAAGCTCAAAAAAATCCTGTGAAGGAGTGCAGGATCGCACTGCCTGACCTTGGGTCGTCATGTAGATGCTTTAGACCACTCGGATATCGAAGCAGTGTGGATAGTAGGATTTTTAATGCTGTATACACGTTGCAACATTGATATTATATACATATAACCAATTCTGATATGACATCAGAGTGTATATGTGTGTGTTTAAATAGTATTATTTATTATTTCATTTTATTATGTCACATTCTTATTTTTCTTATTCTTCTTAATTGTAATCTTTGTGATATATATTAAATTACCATTATTTATATTTAACATATTCGTTTCATTATGTAATATTAAATATATATTTACATGTAACGTGTGCATATGTTTTTTCGAGCATCAAATAATTTGTATTACCAATTACAAGTGTATGATTTCATTATGAGGTAATACAAATAATTTATCGCATGTAAATATGAAATATTTATATGCATGTGCATACCTCCACATAGAACAGAAAAGGTATACATGTGCAAAATTAAAACACGAGTGCGGAACAGTATTTATGAACATGAACCAAGTAATTCAGAAACTCTACATGATGGTTGGAATTTCTACTCATGGTTAAATGAGGCGACGATGGTGGCGATGAAATGTCTCACAAACACAGATGTTAATTAAATTTAAAGAAAATAAATATAATGCTACTATATACAATAATAATAATAAAAACATATACAAAAAAATTTGCAAAATCACTTAATGGGCAACGGCAGGATGACGTCGCACAGATGCCACACCAAGGTATATAAGTCCCTCACCTACTCCAGCAGAATGCCCTAGTTCTTTTCACATAAATTATGGCTTGTGTGAATAGCCACTGCAGCCTCCCGGTGAAGGCCAACTTCAGCATAAACATCCCTCAGTCATCTCCTCTTCCTCATCCAGGTCGGCAAGGCGATCGCTGGACAGCGAGCATGGGGTGTACTCATTCCAGGGCACCGGAGTGAGTAAACACTCATTGACGTCTCCAGCCACCAAGACCATGATAGTATTTGCCATGGACAGTGTAGGAGAGGAGGCGACAGTTTTTGGGGGTGGTGCTAATGTGATGTCACCCCTCTTTGACATCGGTGGCGACGATGGTGAGATGTGCTGAGGAGGTGACCTGCTGCGATCACGATGCATCGTTAGAGGTGATATTCACCTCTGCCATGCTGGATGATGTCGCAGGCGAGACCTGCTGCGAATGCTAACTCCATCGAAAAATGCTGAAGGAGATCTGCCAGAGTCTGGCAGGTACCTCAAATATTCTTCAACTATACTGTTCTCCTCCACCAGCATGGTGCGGAACGTGTCCACCATGTTCGACATCTCGAGCAAGAATGATATTTTGTTTCCTGGTAGGGTGGAAGGGGGTTAGTGCACAGACCGCAACGAGAGCATGTCACAACGTGTGGCACAATCCGTGTGTCACAAGGACCAGGTTGTCAGTCGATGACGTAGGAGGCGTGCAAGTCTCAGCAAGCTGTGGAAAATCATAACAGCAAATAAATTTCAAGTTAAATAAATTATATTTATTCAGTACTTATACAGACAAGCGTGTGTATATATATATATATATATATATATATATATATCTGATCTTCATACACAGAAACACACAAGTGCGCATTATTTATTGATAATGACAGATTTCGGAATCCAACTGTCATGACTAGAATCGAAGCAAAGCCACCACACCAACAAGTTATTTCCTTCGCACTTCAACACTTTCTCGACCGAATATGTGTATCGATACTTTGTAACTTGAATTTCTTCGCTGTAGAAACCTCTTCTGATAATTCTGCCTTCCATGTCCTCGAGATAGTATGTCCTTGGTTCGTAATGGTAAATCTTGACAACTTGTATTTTCCATGCTCCAGTAGGTGTGTGTAATTTTGCAAATTTTCCCTTCACTCGTGATATTCTGATGTATTCTCCAACCTTCGTCTTAGGTTTGTGAGTGTCCAATTTCTTCTTGTTCTTGAACACAGTTTGCAGCTATGAGTTGTCCTTGATATCCACAGGTTTCATTCGTATAGTTCGATGTATTTTGTGGTAGTAGTTCGATACCAGGCGAGGGAAGATGTCCATCCACTTGTAACTTCCTTGCCATGAAAATTTCTTCCACATTTCATTCTTCAAAGTACTGTTAAAGTGCTCCACCATGTTCGCCTTCATGCCACTATGTGTTGGATAGTGGTTTATGCTATGTTTTAACATCAAGGCAAAAATGTAGGATTGTAGAATTTTCTTCCGAGGTCTGTGAGTAAATTCTTGGGAGGTCCTTTGCCTTGCAAAACAGAGTTCATTGCATTTGATGCATCTTTATGGGTACTGCCCAAACATACCTGCTGTGACAGTCAATGACTGTTAACATATATTTGAATCCTTTATTCGCACGTGCATGGGTATCATTTCAGCCAGATCTGTTTGATACAAGTCTCTCAAAACAACCACTAGCACTTTGCGACGAGGATAAAATCGTCTTGCAGGCTTGTGTAGCTTGCTGGCAATATCTGCACGACTCATTCTATGCATCTGTCTTCATGCAGTTCTTCGATAATACTAGATATTTCATTAGCATGAGAATTAATTCCTGCTCGCTGAGAAGCAATTGGCACACACAGCCTTTCGACCATTTCATTGTCATCATTCCAGTTAATATATTCTGGACATCGACCATCTTCTATTTTTTTTACTTAGATCGAGACCATCTCCAACGTTGGGAAACAACTGCTTAATAATGTCAAATTTCGGGCATGTTTCATCCTTATATTCATTACTGGTCGGATTGTTATCCTTAAAGTGTGCATTTATAAGTTTCAGCAGTCGTTTATTGCAGTGCATTGCGATAATATAGAGTAGGGTTAGTTAAAAAAAAAACTTTTTTTGCCTGTCAAGGTAAACTAATATTGCTGTTATGTTCATGTGAAAACATAATAAAAGAGTTTGATGAATAAAATATGTGTATATTTTTAAAACAGTTTTACTTTTTATTTTATTGTTGGTCATGCGTCCCATCAATTCAGAAAAAAAGGTAATGTAAAGTGTAGTAGTGAANACTTTTTTTGCCTGTCAAGGTAAACTAATATTGCTGTTATGTTCATGTGAAAACATAATAAAAGAGTTTGATGAATAAAATATGTGTATATTTTTAAAACAATTTTACTTTTTATTTTATTGTTGGTCATGCGTCCCATCAATTCAGAAAAAAAGGTAATGTAAAGTGTAGTAGTGAAAAAACTTAGTAAACATTCTGTTTTTCTAAACAGAGAAAAGAAACTAATACAATAAGGAGATAAATTATGGAAAAAATTACTTTCTGAATGAAATATGTATACCATTTAGGTTACTGGAGTTGAGTTTGCGAGCATGCATGCGCATGGCAAGAGCAGTGTTAGCATTTCCACAGGCTTACACCTGCACTGTGTCAGGTAACTGGAGTCTGCATGCGTACATGCGTTCATGTAGTTTTCACAGTATACATAGTGTCAGATAGTCTAAGTCAACATGGGTGGGAAGAGCTGTGTTAGAATTTTCACAGGCTTGCACCTGCTTGGTGTCAGGTAACAGGAGTTTACTTAAGATGGTAAGGGAATGAGTCAACAGACATCACGAGCAAGCACTGGCCCATCCAGAATGGTGGTTGAGTGGCGGAGGACAGAGGAGAGGGGGAAGCTGATATAAAAGTGTAGGAGAAGGCTCTTAGTATTAGTTGTGACCTTACTTTCATCACATCATGTCTGCACAGTTCTGGCCTGAAGATGTAGTCATTTACTCCTATATTACCATAGGTTACTGCAGAGTTCACTTATGGATAACTGATATGTCAGAGCGAATAGAAAGCTGCGATGGACTGGAGCACTGGGTTGCATTCAACACGAAATACCTTTTCTCTGTGGAACCAATGATTTGTGACTTCAATGTATGCCCAGTTTATCATCTTCGACCAGACATCCAGCTGCCGACTACGCTGCAAAGCTTAGTGAGTCAGCACGAAATGAACCTGTGACTGCATCCCGTGGTACTAGCAGTATTACATACAAGTTGCGACGGCCAAACAGCAATAAAGTACTATGTTGGAAGGATTATTGTAATGGCTATAGTCACACATCCATTCTCAACAAGGGCAGGTTATTTTGGACAACCATATGCCCACCACTTACATGTGAAGTATACCAGTCCTCTTCTTACCGAGTCATCCATTCACCTCCATGACATCCAGTTGTGTACCAGTCTGCAACCAGTCTTCTTCTGCCTAGTCTGTGGTCCGCAGCAGTTAACCAGTCCAGCAGTAAGCCAGCTCAGCCACCATGGACCCTGGATATGATGGTGACGAACCATTTTCTGAAGACTGCGAGGAAGATGAAGAAGTGTTCCTGTTGCCTGATCCTACTAACACCGTGTATGCACCATGCATAATGTACAACCCCAGCACTTGCTACGACTACGTGCGTGAAGGCTTACATTGTGTGCAGTATGGTATTACATTTAAAAATGAATGTGGTGATATTTACAGCTCTATATACTTTGAAATGTGTAGTGAGAACGTACCTTTCTGTTTACAGTGGAATGAATTGTCACCATACAAAACCTCCAGGGTAGTATCCAGCATGTGCGAAGATAGTAGTAATTGCGCTGTTCATCTCTGTGCTTCAAAGCTAGCACCGTCTTATACGATGCCTGGGGACCCCAAGGACATTAAGTACAGAGAATCATGCGATGGTTAACAACATTATAGAAGTATTAAGAAAGACATACTTGGTCGTTTACCGACAATGGATATACTGTGTGCATCAATTTTGTGCTCTGTATATAGGCAATAACTGCTTTGAGAAGCTAGATTTTCCCTAAAAACATTCATATCAATTCAAGCTGGACTGTATGAATAATGCAGATATGTTTGTTCATGCACCATGAACCAAGAACCACAGATTATGTACTCCAGCAGCAGTTATGCTATTAATGACTCCACCTCCAGTGACTCATCCTCCGGTGACTCAACCAGCAGCAGTTCTACCCTGTGAGCCTTCCATGTTTAACCACACAGAAGATGATGCCGTTCCCTTCAAAACATTAATTGACTCTGATATGTCGACTCATGTTTACGAAAAGTAGTAAAACATATTTTAAGTAATGTATTAAGTTGTTTTTTTTTTTTGTAAAAATGTAAATAAATGTATGTATTAAAAAAAACATATTTTTCTTCAAATAACCCATTATATATATATATATATATATATATATATATATATAATCTCAAAGTATGTTCAAAACTGGTATACACTCAAAAGTGTTATGCAAAGAAAGTTTAACTAGCAAGCAATATTGGAAGTTTTCATACTATTATAAATTTTAGAGGCTGATAAACACGAAGTCATTACCGCACTTCTCATGCTGGTCGATACCAAATACAAGCTTTATTACATAACCACACCACACCTGTATGCGCCTTTATTCCCACACGAATGACTGGCCTAAAAACTTGCATCAAAACACATTTCTCAGTTCCTTCGTTCGCCATATAGAACTCAGCCGATTTTAATCGACTCGAATATGACAATACTTCAGATCCTACCATAGTCCTCCTAAACATGCTCGCACACATTTTATTTAAAAAAGACTCTCGAAATAGATCGTATATACTACTGAAGCAGAATGGACTTTATAAATAACTAAACACGCATTACTATGTATACATAAATTTAATTAATTTACTTATTATATACATTCTATCTTTCTAATCTTTTCATAAATTCGATCTTTTCATATCCCTGTTGTTTGCAAATTATGGATAGTAGCCAACATTCTTATATGATATATCCTTGATCCTTCATTTCATTGATTATGGAAGATATCTCACCAACGTGTGAGAGATATCTGCATTTTTGCAGGTCAATCAAATGTCTGAGTCTATCAACCAAGTCATTGGGTTCGTCATAAAATAAGTAGCTAGACTTAACGAGTTTTTTCGCAGAAGGTTCACGATTCATTTCTGCATGTATGTTCATTTCATCTCGATCATCATCATAATTAAAGACAGGGACACAATTGTAATCACATTCTTCATAACTATCAGTACATATTTCTGGGCCACTTCATTCGTCACCTTCATCAGTACAGTGCTCAGAATCGTTGTTTTGGTAATGAACGAGTTAGAGTAATTTCTTGTATTCCTATATATCTTCTTCAGTACATTTTTTAGGTTTCTCGCAAAATAACAACTCATGCAGTCATCGATTCCCGTGGATTACGTAATTGTTCACTCGTATAATTTTGCTAGGCAAAAACATAATTGCCTTGGGTCCGAGAAACCATTTACCATTGTGCTTATACACACTACATGCTGTATTGTTTTTCTGTGATGTGTATGTTGCGAGATACCTGTGGGCCAGAGTAGTGGGTTCGAATCCATGTTTCTTCTGCTCCAACTTCAAGATGTAATTATATTCAGCAACGTGCTTATGCTTTTGCGCTTTGAAGATGTCAATTCATCATTTGTAAAATATTTTCATTTCCGTTTATTTTCACAGCGTCAACAACAGTCTTGGGGTCTACATTTTCATTCTCTTTCTCATGACTAGTTGTAACTTCTTCATTTTTCACTTTACATGTTAGCAGTGCATGTTGTTTAAAACTTCTGCAGTTCCGTATGGCTCGCACTTTTCATAGTATATTTCTGCAAAACTTTTCTTTCCTTCATTTCCCACTGTTTTTAAACCCGGTGTAGGCTCCGTTAATTTTATGGGTGCTCGAATCAGAAATAGTTTACTCGACGAATCAGTAGGAAGGCTAGCCACATCCTTGTCTTGTGGTAATAAGTACGGTACATGCCGTCTCGAGTCAAGAAAAGGTTCATTACCATTACATGTACCTACTGGTGTGTGTATAAATTATCGCTTCTACCAAATGTCGCACCACAGATAGTACATTTTAGTATTCTGGAGGCTGGTGTCTTTGAACATTCACTATTTTCATGTCGGCGTGCATTGCAACCTTTACTGGAGGTCTTGGCACATTAACATCATTGTTTTCCATGTAATTTTTCAGCAGTGGGAAAAGGTGCATCCATAGAGGTAAGCTCCACAGTAGACTTTGTACAATCATTGGCTTGAATCGTCTTCAAGCATATGTGAATTCATACACTTGTACTACTGCACAGGGCTGACTTCTCAGTTTTGACTTCTGAGAGTCACCGACTCCTCACAGTCACCGAGTCCTCGCTGTCACCTACTCCTCACAGTCACCGACTTATGACAAGTGCAGTCTCCTTACAAATTTACTGAAGTTCTTTCCACACTAGCAACTTGAGTATCTACTCGGTATAGCTGTTGCTCTTGACATATTTCATCAGTGTGATTTAAACATTTTTTATGCATCAATTTACCAAACATTTTATATAGTAGTTTAATCACATTACCATGCAGTTACATCTTCAAGAGTTAATTCCAGACGAGTCCTACGCTCAGCTTGAACTCATGGTCGCACTTAAAGCAGACAAGTAACAAATAAGCACAGCCAGCATTCTACAAACGGACTACTGCCAGACCAACCCCTCACAAGACCGACCCCTTACAAGACTTCTGCCGACTGACTTCTGCCGACTGACTCCTGTCGATTGAATAACAACTAACCTCTAGGTCATGTATATATTCATTTATATATGCAGATAATTCATCACGTTCATTGCATACAGTGTTATAAACCATTTGTGATATGGTACATGATCGATGCTGGTTGACAAGTTATTGACCAACTAATTCTCTAGCTATACGAACGGACGCTGTATAAATCACCATCGATATCGCACACTCGTGAGCATGCCCATGCCCACCATCTGATCGAGACTCGAACCGGAGACACTCGCCAACATCTTCGATGCCCAGAAGCATGTCTCTTTGTTTGCGAAGCATTTCACGAACCATTCATCCATCGTACTAACTTTCCCTCTTGAATTTACTTTACAATACAAACACATTGTGAACGAAGCATCGAATTGAAGGAACATTTCTAATTGAAGGAACATTTCTTGTACTACATATTTAAGGAGCCCGGTTTATGCTTACATAAGGCACTCTTCCCTGTAAAAAAAAAAATTAAATATTATATGTAAAAATATGGGAGCACTATGAAAAAACCCACGTACATATTCGCTCTAGAATAAATTGCATATAATTGGAAATCCCGCAGATGCCGCCATCGGTACATAAACATATATATATATATATATTTAATATATTTGTAGATATATATTACCTATCTATAAAACATACATTGAAATATAAAATATGTATTCATTATTTTGTACATAATCATTATAGATAATCCTACAAACATTATGTAAAATAAATTTCATTTAATAAAAATTAGTTACGTTTAATGCATAAATCTTGTAACACGGTACACATAAAACACAGTCGATGGGAAGCGAGTAAGTATTACTACAACCATAACTATTTAAGCCCCCCACTGATGGCGTAGGACACTTGCAGGCGTGAAGAAAGCTTGTCGTAAAAGCGACCGCCTGTATACATAATATTCGCTCAAGGATTACATCTTTCAACCTCGTGTTGACTTCGTTCTCGAGAAGATGTACCTAACTACCCACATAGTGCATATGTCGGTTACAGTCCTCGCTGAAATACACTGGCAAGCCATCTTTACATAACGCATTGTTTTTACGTATTATAAAAATATATGTTAAAAAAAATGATGTACAAAAAATTATTCTTATTACATTTTTAAAAATATTATGTCCAAAAACTAAAATGTTTAGACTTTTAAAAATATTATGGAAAAAACCAAACTGATTACACCTTAAGAAACTAGTTAAATTTAAAAAAAACTTAATCATCGTGTTGATTTTGCGGAAACTGACAGGCTTTCAGTTACGGGATATAACGACGGAAGATCGCTATCGCATATGTCCAAAAGCAAAACTGCGTGTCCCCTCTGCGGTTTGATCGTTTCGATGTGACGGTCATGCAAACGTGACACGCCGTCTTGGACGACTTCTGCAGTCTCTGCCAGTTGACTATGGAAGAGCGCGCGCTCCTCAATAGCTTCCTGTCGGAGGTTATAAAAGTTGTCCTCAAGACGTCCCACGTCCACGGCAACACTCTGGTTTAGCAAAGGCGCCAAAGAATGCGCCAAATTTTGGGCGATTGTAGGGTCGTACAAAATTTATCGCATTCTATCGATAAACCAGCTAGGTAACTTAACCCACAGTGGTGGCACGGATCTTGTTCGTCATCAAAATCAATTACCTCTCTTACACAATGGTCAACGCCAGGCGTCGCCTGACGTTAACCGCAAGAAGGGGAAGACATCGATGTCTTAGTTAAGCGATCTCCCGGCACTATAGTCGGTTCACGACTGGAAGAAACTTTTGAAAATCAACCTTTGAAAAAACACCCTAGCCGTTATCTACATGCATATAACATTACAAACAGCGGCGAGCGCGGATACAGTTATGCCGTTAGGTTGCCAGCACAAAGAGAGGAAATAGTTCTAAAGTTTTAATGTAATTGTTAATTTATCGCTTACAAATGGGTTTCGAAAAGACTTGTATCTTATTATGCCAATTATTAATGACGTGATGCTAACGTACTTTGATTTCAATGTTTCTTGCATACTCACAAGATCACGCTCAAGGTGAAAGTAGAGCGGCCATTTGTTTACAAACCTTCGTTCCGTGTGTTGTTGGCGAGATGTGGTCGACACACGTGCCAGAGAATTGGTGCGATTATCTTGTTTAACCAATAATAATTCATTTACTGGTTTTTTTTTATTACTAATATCCTCTCTTTATTATTTCTTGTAGTGCCGATTACTTTCGTTTCTGATATCTGTATAAGAGATTACTCGTAGTGCGTTCTCACGTGTTTAATATTTTTTAAATTTATTTCAGGTTTGCTTAAAATTTTATTTATTGTATTTTACGTTATATGTTGCGGTAGTTTTTGTGTGCAGTCATGAGTTCTAGCAAGGTGAATAAAAGATAAGTCACCAACGCCAACAGGACATCATTAACCTCACCGAATCGTTGTATTCCCTAATTAGGCGAGGGGAAATGAAACCCTGCAACGTCGCGGAAAGAGCGGCAGAAATGTTGAAACGCTTCAGATCCACAGTTCTAAGGTATGTTAAAATATATGTAGTATTAACCATTGCGTTTGCAAGTTGTGTGTGCTAAGGTCAATTATGTTGGCCTACGAAATGTGTTTACAAGAACATAAAGAAAATTTGTTAATAACTTGATAACATCGTCGAACGTTGTCTACGTGTCTTTTTAACGTTTTATTTGGGTAATTATTAAGTTTAGGGGGCTTTTCTGTAAAAAAAATAACAATAATTTCACGGAAAATGGTATATTTCCACTCCACTAATGATGCAGAACACGAATATACGACGGGCATTAACGTCCGACTAATTTCGTAACATGTGCCCACCTAACCTAACAGAACCTATCCCCACGATGGGTGAATCACTATTTTACATTTTTAAACTAACCTAGGATTGTTGGGTTTTACACTAACCTAGGATTGTAGGGTTATATAGACTCAAATGTGAGTGTATGAATCACCTAACCAAAAGGTGGTATTACAATGTGTAATTAAAAATAAAAACTACTTTGTGTTGGAATTTGTGTACCCCTGCGAGGGATTCTTCATAAACAACCCAATATATACAGTGGAAATTTATTATAAAGACAACTGACAATGGTAAGGAAAATTGCCTCTATAGTGAGTTTGTTATAGTCAATTAATTTTATGTAGGTTATGGAGAGATGGTGCATTTTAAGATTCTGAAGAACGAGCTTGTTTTGTATTTATAAGTAGCATTGCGGCGTTAATTGCCATTGTTATATGTCACTAAATATATTACAGTCGATATAACTGGAACTTCCCCTACTATTAAACATATCTGTATCACTTCACTAAACATGAGAGGACATCGTAATCAATGAAATCGCAGTCATAATCTTTTAAGAAAACAATTGTGTATTAATGCATTTCCCCAACACCACTGTTCTACAGCCATTGTCTTTTAGTTATTGTAAATTATCAGTGTCATATTTTTCACTTTCAGTGCTACATAGCCAACCTAATTTGCATAATTTAAAAAGGACCATAATTCAGTTACTGGGTCAACTACAGTTACTGATACCAAAAACATACAAGGGTTTGTTTACAAATGATGTGTGACAATGCGATATGCTCTGCCGTGTGTTAGTTTAAGTTAGTTTAATAAGTGGCAGGTATTGGTTACTATATAACCCTACAATCCAAGGTTAGTTAAAAAATGTAAAATAGTGATTCACTCATCGTGGGGTTAGGTTCTGTTAGGTTAGGTGGGCACATATTACGAAATTAGTCGGACGTTAATGCCCCTCGTATATTCGTGTTCTGCATCATTAGCAGAGTGGAAATATAAGATTTTCAATGAATTATTTTTATTTTTACAGGAAACCCTATAAACTTAATAATTACCAAAATAAAACGTTAAAAATACACGTAGACAACGTTCGACGACGTTATCAAGTTATTAACAAATTTTCTTTATGTTCTTGTAAACACATTTCGTGGGCCAACGTAATTGATCTTAACACACACAACTTGCAAACGCAATGGTTAATACTACAGATATTTTAACATACCTTAGCACTGTAGATTTGGAGAGTTTCAACATTTCTGCCACTCTTTCCGCGACGTTGCAGGGTTTCATTTCCCCTCGCCTAATTAGTGAATACAACGATTCGGTGAGGTTAATGATGTCCTGTTGGCGTTGGTGACTTCCCTTGTATTCACCTTGCTAGAACTCATGACTGCACACAAAAACTACGCAACATACAACGTAAAATACAGTAAATAAAATTTTTAGCAAACCTGAAATAAATTTGAAAAATATTACACGTTAGAATGCACTATGAGTAATCTCCTTTACAGATTTCAAAAGAAAAAGGAATCTGTACGAGAAGGTTAGCACAAATTAAAGTCCTACGTTAGGAAAAATCAAATAATAAAGAGCTGACATTAGTATTAAAGAAACCGATAAATGAAATATTAGGTTAAACAAGAATCGCACAAATTCTCTACAGCACTGCCACCCGGGGGCTTATGAGAGATTGGCGTTGCCATGTTAATGTTGTTGGATGGACTCCTTGAATGTTGACACATTTCATTGCAAAGTATTGTGTCTATAATATGTAATCAAAGTGAAAGTTTTTCTCCCCCACCCAATCCCCCAGTCAAAATTAAACCTATACACACACACACAGAGAGAGAGAGAGAGAGAGAGAGAGAGACAGACAGGCACGCACACGAAACATCTGATTTTTAATACTCACATTTTGGGTTTATATATTGAAATGTTTTTCGCTTGCATCACATATTCTTTTGTGTGAAATTCTCAAGATTAAAAACTTTACGCTTGTGGAATATCTATTAATAATATATACATGACTTTTATGATGGGTACGTGCATGTACGAACACATGTACACACACACAATGGAATGTAAACATTGCATGTAAACATTGCCATGTGACTGCCACATGGCAATGTTTGTTTACCATTTGGCAGAAGGATACGAAATGGGCTTGAAAGTAGATCTTTAGCAGGGCTTCAAGAAAGTCTCTTCCAGTCATGGACCGACTATAGTTGCCTTTTCCTAGAGCCACCGATCTAGCTTTTTTTTTTTTTTTTTTTGAAGGAGTTATAACGGCTTTCGTCTTGCGCCAATGGCCAACATCGACAATTCCAAACNTGCCTTTTCCTAGAGCCACCGATCTAGCTTTTTTTTTTTTTTTTTTTTTTTTTTTTGAAGGAGTTATAACGGCTTTCGTCTTGCGCCAATGGCCAACATCGACAATTCCAAACGAAACGCACAAAAAAGACGACAAAATCTTCATAAGACGAATTATCCAAAAATCGAAGTTTCATTTAACTCACGAAAACTGTCAAAACGGCACGAACATAAAGTGACGCCGCTACCTCGACGCCGAGGTCCAAAAAACAGAACCTTCACCGACGGCGTCTACAGAAGAACTCTGAGCATACTACTGTGAATACAGGTCTGGTGATGTACGTGGTGGTGTCGCTTCATTGGCGATGGTGTCTCAGCCGTCAACGTGGCAAGCGACATCTCGCCAAAGTGTAGGCGACGCCTGAGTGGATGACATGTCGCACGTTCCTGGGGACGAACACCACGTCGCTCTCCGGGAACGAAATAGGTATCCGGCTTCGCATCATCGTCTAAGACGATGGTGGCGATGGTGGTGGCTGCGGATTGGTCCGGCTACCGCGGGCGTCTCGATGATGGATGCCGCCAATGCCTGGAGCATCTCCTCTTCGTTGCACTCTCCGTCCATCGTAGTTCGTGTGCTGTGTGCCTAGAAGAAGAAGAATACAATAACTGTACCATTGCGTGGGGGGAGTATTCATAGTAAGTAGGTCGCTATTGAGGAACTGCTATGCTGTAGTGACCCGTTCAGGAAGGTAAACAACGGTTCCGGCTTCGAAGTAAACTCAAGTATTCGCTAGCACACAAATAAAGCATAGTTTATATATTGTTTTTATACACTAGAGACAATACGACGTGAGATTAATTGGTTGCGCGATAAAAAAAAGGTCTGAGCTGTTCGTGCGAAATAATAAAACGTAATTTTTTAATATATCTGACAGCATTGCAGATACGTCAAAACTTGAACGAAATTCACAACGCAGGAATTTTAGAGCCAAATTTTACATGTTAACAGCGCATACTTTTTTTTATTATTAAACACCAATCTTAAAACATATGTTGCATGATGCGTAAATATTTTCCCCATCTTTGCCCGTGGATATAGTTCATTTCATATAAGAAGGCCACATTCTGACAGTCAGTGAGTGGCAACTTAATGTATTCAAAACAATTAACGTGCCATTTACAAAATCCTGTATCAGCTGATGCACAAACGAACAAAAGTTAATATTACGTTGGCTATTCTGAGAGCAGTGCCGAAGCACATCACACAAGCAGAAAATACGCAGATAAGAAAGAGTTCGTAGATTAATTAATACATTTTATTTTACGTGGTCATAAAACAGCAGTTTTTAGTTTTAGAAACGAAACTTCGTGATAAAATAGTTATGTATAGGTGTTCAAAATTAGATGCACAATAAAACGATACGTATCCAAATGTAACGAAAAAATCCAAAGTTTCCAAACTCTCAAACCAGGTGCTGCCATCTTGTGCGTTAAAGGTGCACCACCTATTGCAACATGCCCTTCCACGCCATATATTATCAATATCCCAAACTACACCCAGAAACATTGTAAAGTTCTACCCGTATTCTCGTTAAGCTAATATTTATATTATTACTGCCTCACAAGTGGGCGCCATGTTGTAAAGTTCCGCGTTTGTTACGTTTACATTATATTTAAAATATTACAGCCTCACAGGTGGGCGCCATGTTGTTAACGTCCGGCACTTGTTACTGTCGACTGTTTACGTTGCCACGGCTTGCCCTCGACTAGATCAGAAGGTAGAAACACGAGACTCAGTTAATTGAACGCTAGTTACTTAAGAAAGAAATAAAGTTCCAGAGTATTTTGTTCTATACTTTATTTATCATTTGAATGACACAGTTCACATACGAATGTCCAGTATGCAGAGTACGAACTGTTCAGAGATAAATATAAAAGTACAGACACAGCGCCACAGTAGTTTACCGGTTATTGTCTCAAAACTTGCATAAAAATAAATATCATATGCGTCTACCTCCCACATCGGCAGAGAAATAAAATAATAAAGTCTAGTGGCCGATGTGGGGGTTCACGTCACACACGACGCGACCTAGACTATCATTGTACTACGACTGCCCCGATGTACCTTCTTCTGATGACTGACTTGAATAAGACAGCTCTCAGTGTGACAGACAGACGCCTCTTTTTGTGCTGCCTATCACCCCCCTCTCCTGAGATAACGGCCTGGCCATGCACGCTCTCCACAACGTTATCGTAACTGACTGCACAAACTAATCCTGCGCCGTCAACAGAAACTAACCTCTCGTACAACAAAAACTTGTTGACGTTGCCTGAAAATGCGCTGGAGGAACTAAAACTTGTCGACGTTGCCTGATCTACAGAAACGAACTAATCTAATTAATGCTGACGCTTCCCAAAAACAACGATGTTCGAAACGAAACACAACCAGACTTCTGATAAACGTAACCCGCAGACATCCACCCGATAAACAAACACGGGAAACGAGCCACCACAGCTTTAAACTTGAACCCGATAAAAATATTACGACGCTTTCCAAAGCTTCATACACAAAAAAGAATTTTACACCCGTGTCCCGAAAAATTATGAATATTGCGTCATTACAACATATTATAGTTCTGTTGTTTAAAATAATGTATTTACGCGCACATACAAATAATTGTATTTCCTCGCGAGCTCTGTATAAATTTTAAAGTAACATATATTTCGTGTACCGCGTTTACGAACGACCCTAACACGTCCACCAAGCTCCGTTTACGAATGCAGCGCCACCCAAGCAGTTCACCAATTGCCACACGTAGCAGCACCTCCTGGACGCGCTGACTCGCCACATCAAAGCCTATTCTTGACACGCCAGTTGATGGCGAATGGATACATAAACGAAAAGGCGAGGCGATTGTCAACTGTCAAGAATGTGGCCTTCTTATATGGTACGCAGTATATTACGTTACGATAGCAGTTGCTTCCTTAGACATTAAAGTCCATTTCGAAGCCCTGCTTGCGTTCCCTATAATTATTTGACGGTATTTTGCACACAAACTATAAAAAACTTTGTTCAGTAGTAATACAAATATTTCGTGTCTAGTCAAGCAGTAAAAATATTTACAAGCACTTCTGCCGTCTAAATATCTACGCGGATTAATTCTTCACAAGAGGTGTGTAAGCCGTAAAATACGTTTAATTTTAAGACTATTTGTTTATACTTTATGGATCTAACAACATTCACAATGCGCGAGTTTCGGGCTGAATTTTATGGCTTGGAGATGTAGCAGTGCATGTGATATAGTATTTATAGGCCATTCACGGTTACTTCACACTTTTCTGAAGCCCTGCTAAGGTCTACTTTTGGTAACCGATTACGTATCCTTCCGCTACGTGCCAACATAAACACTACCATGTATTGATGATAGTTCTTGCGGTTATTATTTTACATTGTTAACCTCTTTGTTATACACGACATAGCACCTTACACGTAATACATGTTAGTATTTTGCCGCGAATGTGTTTAACCCTGTTACAACTGCGGGTGAAAGAACTGTAGTATTTAACCTCTTCTTTTTGGTATGTGTTGGGTTATTTCTTTAAAAGGACGGCCTCAGTTGGAATAAATATTAAAATGAAGGAACAACCAGTCCAACGAAAAGACACAGTAAATATAAGCTCGCAACTCGTGTCGCTTATTTTTTGTACGTAGCAGCGATAAACTTAAAAGATAGTGGTGAACATGCACACAAATAGGCCTACCGTAACTTTTATTCCGCTCATATTTCTATGCAGTGGTACTTGTTTTCTAGGTTTATTTCATTATTTATCTTAATTTATGACATATTAAGANTTGTGTTTCAAACACCAAGGGCACAGTTACAATGTTTTGATAAATAAACAGATGTGACTTTAAAAAAGTTAATTGCGTTATAAAAACTGTTCACGGTTGAAACTTATATATTTTACACGTCCAACAATATTTGCAATCACACACACTTGTACACACAGCGGTCATGACGCACGTTAAATTATATTTATTCCTGCCTTGAAAAAACAGATTTATCACATCATCGTAACTTGCCTAGGTAACATAATTCCCAAGGGAAAGATAGTGTGACAAGGTTCGCTCCGCTTAGTCAAGTTTCTTCCTTGGACGAAAAAATAAAACACCATGTCACTAGTGCCTGCGCACCATAATTTGCGCTGATAGTTTTAATTGCAACAATTAAATATGTTTTATTCAGTGCTACCTAAAAATTTTAATATATCAATAGGCAAAGTTTAATTTACAAATAACATACCAAAAAGCAATATTTTGACTGTGAACTATTTCTTACTAGCCATAGCCAAAACATCGCTACTCTCACTGTTTTTAATTCGTATTGAATAATAAATAAATAAAGGTTACAAGTTATAGAAGTTACTGAGGTAAAGTTTCATTTATTCAGAACTATAATACTTTTAAAGTTAATCAGTGTTATATACTTGTAGTATTAAAGTTATTTAAAAAACAGGTTGCCATGGTACCTCTAGGGTTATTTTTCGAAGGTTCGTTTCAAAACATCCAAAGAAACCGTGATTGGACTATATTAGGTATCTACTGTTGCATCATGCGTAAATCTTTCCCAATCTTTGTATGTGGATATAACGTGCATGTTCTAACATTAAAGGGACTGCCTATGGTATTTTGTGAAGCACTGCTAATGATCTACTTTCATGCAAATAAAATTAAGGACAACGAATCCACATTCGTGCGCGTATTTCCTACTAACACGCCTATTTACATTATATATATAATATAGGTGACAGTTCAATTTAGCCAATACATTAATGATAAATTATGATACACGACACAACCAAATACATGTGGTGATTTTTCAAAAACCCGCGAATAGAACTGCGTTTCAATGTGTAAATCATATGTGGATTTGCTGTATTTTTATATGCACTATAAAAACCATAGTTTAAAAAACGGTATTTTTATTCAGAGACGTAACATATTAAGGAGCCTGCCTACCTGGGCTTAGTTATTATGCTTGACGCCGCATTATTTATGTTCCCGCCACATATATTTAAAATATATGGATTACGGTATACCTCGGCAGATGTTACGAGCACAACCGCTTTCGACATACTTACAAGTTGAAAAAATTGTACTTACCAGGAAACTAATGAAGCTGAAGATGTCCTAAGTGACTCGTATAGCGCGTGGTTGCTGATACTAATATGGTGTAAGGTCAGGTAGATTCGACCAATTTATATTATTTTGCAGCAGACAGATATATTGGAAAATAGTTCAGCGCATAGATGGGGTTCTATTGACCGGGAAGTATATAGCATGTGAAAATAGTTCGGATATTGACAGCGGTTCGATACAAAGAAAATAGTTCGCCTCATAGATGGGACGATTTTATTGGGCGAGTCTGAAGGAGGGGGAGATTCAGTGTTTTTTCCTGCGCGGACTGATACACAGTTTTGCGCACATGTGGCGTGATTTTATTGGTTTCTTTATGCTTCTCGTTTGCATATTTTTTCGCAAAACTAGTAAGGAAATGGAATGAGTAGTTTTCTAAGATCCATTGAATTTGTCTTCATTAGGGGCTAAGTGCTTCTTTTTAGATTAATTTAATATTTATTTTGTTCTGGAGAGCAGGCGCGACTGACACTTATCCCATCTTTCCTATGCTGTGAGGCAGTGCAGTTCTGTCGCACCTCTCACTGTGTAATCCGAGAGAAGACCGTGGCTGGCAGGGATAGCACACCCACTGCCCCTCATAGCACTGCCTTGCTCCGACNAACACTACGCCTGCCCATACGATAACAACGATAACTATTTGACATGTTGTTTGAGCAAGCATAGGATTGCTTGTGATGGAGCACGCACAGTAAACGCTTCGTTATCGTAATTTTAGCGATGTAATTGCAGGAGAGCGGCTGTTCAGTCTACTGATAACCTTTGTACATGGTTGGCAAACAGATAAACGGGGCTGCCGGCCTAATATATAAATTATGCATGGCCATGCGGGGGCGCTGTGTCTCACAGTGTATCGCGTGCAGGCAGATAATGCATGTCCGTCGCCTTCTGTCGCCGGCCTCACAGATAGCCCCCCCCCCCCNATTAGATCCAATTCTCTCTGCGATTATTTTGATATGAAAACCGATATAATTACTAACGATCCAAAGCGGCAAGCAGATATTTTAAATATTTTTTATTGTACCACATTTTTCCTTTGACTTTAAAAATAAACTATATGAATGTTAATGTAGTATATTGTATTTAGACTTGTTGCATGTCCCTGCTTGTTTGATTTCGTTAAAAAATATAAAAAAACTCAGATTTTTTTTAATTAAAATTATTTAGTGTTTTAATTTTATATACACCTTATTTAAACATTATTGGAAGCAGGAGGGGGCAGTGGGGTTTGGAGGGATGAGTGGGGATGGTGGCGGGTTGTTGCGGGGGGAGGATGGATGACCAGCACAAGCAAAGGAAAGACCTTTAAAAATATAATATAAAAATAAATCCTAATAAAAAATTTATTTTATGTTTTAAGTACATATTTTCATTAAAAAATTATTTTAAGAAAAGTGACTAAAAATATTATTATTACACATTCTTATTCTGGAATAATCATGATAGCAAAAACTTTCATTCTTTTAAATGACATTTTGTCCCCATGCACGTGATATTACTTATATTTATTTTAAATCCTTGTCCCAGCACATGTCCCGATATCCGAGTGTTACACCACTCGGCTATCGAACTGCCCAAGGGCAGTTCGATCCCGCCCTCCAGGCAATATTTTGAGCTCTGCGAAAATTAAATAAAAAAAGCAGCGGCCAACTTTAGAACCAACATGGCGGCCGAGCGAGAGCGACACCAGAGCGCCTAGCAGGTGAAAGTTGAAAGGACAAGTGGAAACAAGATGATGGACGACAGTGGCACACTCTAGCAGCAATAAACAACATTACAGGGATCGGTGGTGCACTCTAGTGGACGACGAGAGGACTACAGCATGTGGAGAACATGCGGCAGATGCAAAGGTAAGTAATTGGAAAACAAAATGGTGGCCGGAAACAAGATGGCGGGCAAAAACAAGAATGCGACTGGAAACAAGATCGCCGGTCAAGGTCAAGGGCACAATATGGCGGAATCCAAGATGGCGGACGGCACCACAGTCCTCAGTTCTTGTCCGGGAAGGAACATTACCAATGTACTTGTCTGTGATTTAACATTTTCTTCTTTCATCATTCTGATAGTTTATTTTTAACGATTCGTATAGCGTTCTACAACAGAAGAATTAAGGTACATATTTGTGAAATAATTATGAAATAACCTCGCTTCATACTAACGCGGCCCATATTCTCAGTGCTGCTAACATATTTTTATTTCTGGTTCAAAATATGTTTTTGCGCCCTCTCGCATCAACTGCACCGCTGCGCCGTTTATTATTCTGTAAATAATTTTATGTGTGAGACTGGGCGGCGGTTAACTGGCGAGTTCTTTAGCGCTGATGATGATGAAGTGAGACGTGAAGATGGGACAGCGACGAAATGTAGTGGTGATGGCGGGAATACCTCTATGAAACCCACCAGCTAACAGCAACGTCGGCCTCGTTTGCATACGCGCGAAAATTCGGGATTGACCCACCGGTAATCGAACCCCGTTTCGCCGTAGTGGAGAGGCGAGTGGTCTGACCACCACACCACTGATTCTGTATACTTGCCTGTCTGAGGTGATGTGGCGGAGAAGCTAGTAGGGGCGGATGCAGGCGAGGTACCGGCTGTGGCGCAACGCGCGTGATGAATGGCACTGCGTGGCAAGAGTTGCCGCGGGAAGGTTAGAAGGGGGTTGGGGCAGTAATTTGCGCGCTCGATAACCGGGCTGTAGCCGCCGCGCCGCGAGCCAGCCTGGAGCGTGTGTGTCTATGATGCCAACTGCTGGGAACAACCTCAACTTATCCAGCCTATCGCTTTCTGCACCTAAACGAAATTAAGAATTCTATATTTACATTTTAAAAAGTGGGAATCCACCCTGCCAATGTTTTGTGTGTAAAAAATTCCTCAGTGGCCACAGAATCGTTATTGATTATAGAATAATGTTTAATTTTATTACCGCTAACGAACAGTTCAGTGATCACTACAAAATAATTTTGTGCTATCCATAAAAAAATTCGCAGTTTCTAATTATTCACCAGTTGTACTTAACACTGTTATAACTTGTATAACAGCATTGTGGCAGTGTCTCATGTTAAATAATTGTTAAATCTGTGTCACGCGAACGAGAAAAACTCATCATGTAGGAGAAGTAATATGTATTAAGTTGAAAGACAAACGTGGAAAACCTCTAGACATTTAAAGTTTGTATATATTTTAAGTTGTTAAATGTAAGCAAATGTTTTGTATGCTATAGATCTCTGATGCCACTAAGACGAATAATCATACAAAAATTTTATTGGTCTCTATTTGACGGAATGGAGTATTATAAACATTTGCAATCAAGAGTCCTTAAAGCCGTTGCCAAATTTATCAAGACTACAGCTTTACATCGTTGTTTTTATAGCAGAGACACTCGTTCATTCTGGTTACGTTACTAAAGAAGCAATCACAGTTTTTATTTCAATTTTTTTATGTAAATGGAATTTTGTATTTTTGTGCAAGTTAAAATTTTTATTAGATTATAATTATGCTTTATATGATAGGGTTCTAATGACGTTGAATTATGTCTGGTTTAATTTACAAGCATTAACGGTATTGTAAATAATATTCATGGTTTGATTTTGTATTATTTTAATTCCTATTATATAAATTATATTCTTCCTTTAGTCTTTATTGTCTTCTTCATTTAAGGATGATACTAACAGTACCGGTTTTAATTTTGCTGGAAATGACTCTGTGTTAGCGTCAGGTTTTATAATTGAGTAAAGGAGCAGTTTAGTGAGTATTCTACATGAGTCAAAGTGTGGTATTTATTTTGAAGGTGACTGGTTTCACAAGAACGTGGTGAAGGATGCAGTAGGCACTTAGCCAACAAAATTTTGTTGTAATTGATTTTTGGAGTTTAAAGATGTTTTACATTTAAGCAAGCGATACAGATCCTCGCTTGGGACGTCGCTAAATGTAGAAGCAAGTCGCGGAATATTAGTCGTTAATACGTAAATAAATTTAAGTTCTTTAAGACAAGTTGACAACCAGTATAGTGCTGCCAATAAGAAAATCAGGAAACCAATCGTAAACTATAGTCCTGCAGTTCTGATATATACATTTGAAAAAGTGTGGTTGCTTTGCTCAAATCCCCTTCCGCCATTTCACAGGATTTAAAATGATTTATGGGCGTGTTTTCTCCGATTTCGCAATGTGGCCGCCGTTTCGTGAATTTGCAGCAATTTCAATCGCGGTAGGATTACTCATGATGCGTGTCGGCGTGCTAGATGTACTTACACTTCGTACGCCACTTAAATACCCTTTCAGAGAACAAAACTAACCATTCCTGATGCAACAGCGTATATCTCTGTCTGCATCAAACACTTCAAGCGCGTAAAGCGACTAATTCTAGCCATTTTATAATTTTATATGCACACGTGTTTGGACTCCGCTTCCTAGATACTCGTTTGCAAAGTCGGGGAGACCCGAGGATCTGGGACGTAATCGCATAACAAACACAGGCTAAACTAATGGTATGGGTCAGTTATTCGGGACGTGGATGAAAGGCGTAATAGTGTAGCCCGTTGTTTGGACGCCATGGTGTTACGGATGTAAGTAGACAATATACCTGTTTTCCTCTCTGCCCACGCTTGCCAAAATCCTGCAGCTTTGGGGCACCCGCTGGCTGCCAAGGGTTTGCCGGCCTGTATGGCAGTTTTCCAGTGGCATGCAAGAGATTGCCTAATGCCGTATCAACAAACGGATAGCCTGACTGTGGGAATAAACATTCCTCTAAAGGTGGAAAATGATTCCGTACACAGCTAACATTTCGGTAAAATCATGGATCTTTCATACGAAAACGTGCCGTTAATATTCGGAAACAGAATATGTAAAAACGGAGCACAGAAATTATTTCCGTCAATCGAATATACGGGACCTATTTCTCTCAGCGACTAACGTTACCGAGGCAACTGTAAGGTTTTCGTCGCAGCTGCTGTGAGAAAACGATGGTTCCTGTAACGTTACATTACTCACGCCACCTTATATAAGGCAAAGTGAAAATAATACGTACCGTATATGTTTGCATAGACTGGGTATAACAGACAGCAGTACTTCAGAACCAACAACAAGATAGTTGAAACTGGCCATGGTCAAGTTTTCGAATTTATCAAAAGTTGAACTTACTAAGACATCCAAATAATTTTGTTCTAGTACTTTTCAGTAATTCGAAGGTAATTTTTATAACAGTGTGCCCATTAGGGCCCAACATATATACAGTATTTCACTTTTTTATTCATACACTGCTTGAGCCATTATGAAATAACCAATTTTTCCATTAGGTTATTGAAATGATTGTATGAAAGTTTTGTATTGTACAAATTAGAGCAAAATGTGCAATCATAGTTCGATGAAATATTTCCTCTCAGACGCAGTCACTGAGAATAAAATATAACTGTTCGTAACCCCAAACGGTCACTTTGCTATCCATACTCTTGTACACTTTGTCTTTTGATGGCCTTGAGTGTAGGGTAAATAGTCGTGTGATGTTTGTGCGTATACTTCGTTGTTCCTGTTTCGCTTACAACCTGCAGGGGTCTCAAAATGGGTAAGGGTAAAAAAACTTGGTTCCGAGAAGAAAGAGACAATTGTAAATTTAGCACTTACAGGATTCTTCTTAAGAAAAATAGTACAAATAGTGGACAAAAGTTACGCAACAGTCCAGTACGTTGTAAATAAATTTAAATATCAATTATCAGTTAGGAACATACCAAGAAAATCTGAACAAACACGTGTGAGTTCTCAGCAAGAACGACTCATTTTGCGGTGAATAAAATCCAGTCCCTGTACAAGCGCTCCTAAACTACGCGCCGGATTGAACATTGCCACTGGAAATGAAATGTGTTCTGAGATAGTTTATTGAGTGTTACGTAGACACTGCTTTAATGGCAGGGTAGCATGGAAGATGCCGTACCCGGCGTTTTGAACAATGCAATCTCGTTAGATGAGCCAAAAAGGTCGAGTTTAACCTTTTCTGCTCGGATGGCGTACGTAGGTCACGGAGAATAGTAAATACGGCCGATGGTGTTACCAATATGCTTCCCACAGTTAAACATTGGAGAGTTTCAATTATATTTTGGGGGTGTATGTCCGCGAGAGGGGTCGGGAATGCTCAATTTATTAATGGTATAATGTACACGTTTGTGTATTATTGCAGTCTAAATTATAATTTCAAGCACAGCGCAGAAACATTGGGAATGTTACCTTTCTACATTTTTTAACATGACACAGCATACAGCCGGTATTAATAATATCTACTGGCATTTCTGAAATCTCGAGTATACAGCAGAAATGTTTCTTCCTAGGATGAGCTGAAAAGAGTTTAGACGGAATACTGGTACAGCATCAGTCGTGAAAGATGAGAGACTAGTTTACTCCATGCAGCTTAGATTCCGAGCAGTTATCAAGGCCACATTATATAAGAACTTCTGTTTTGTGGTTTTAATCGATTAATTATATCAACTGCATTAATAACAATGTGACACATAAAAAGAAACTTCCTTTGTTTTCTTTTGTATTTTGTGTTACCTTTTTGTAAAAGCGGTTAGCTTATGTATTATTAATAAAAGAAAATACAGGGGATCTAATTTTTTTAAACAAAAGAGACAGGACAATTAATTAAACGAGAAAAATATGAGGAAAAAGTGACATAGGCCTACTGTAAAATCCCGATTAGTCTACACAGTATGGTCTAATCGACCTCGTGTTGGTGGTTGTGTTATTTAACTGTCAAATCGACCCATCGCCTCTTTCATTCCCAACGGTTTCACCTTCTACCCCCCCCCCCCTATTTTTTNNNNCCCCCCCCCCCCTATTTTTTACGCAGTTCCCAAAACCATTTTAAAGCTTTTTGAGCTTTTCAAGAAAAGTAAGGTTTTTCGTTTACGTTTCCCAGGCACAGTAATACTTTAAAATGACGCGAATGTTGGGGACCCTTTTGTACATTCCAGGAACTGAAACGAGTGAACGTCATAACAGTTACGGCCACAAATACTATGACTTTATGTTGCACACATCATGTTATACTTTCACGTAAAACATCGTGGATTAGGGTGCCATATTATAATTAATTGTGTTTTGGTACTAAAATTTTGTGCATTAATTAAAGCTGCCACGAAAAAATTTGTTTTTCAGGTTGAATTTTGCTTTGATAAGTAATAGATTGCGAAAGTTTGGCATTTGTTATTTATTAAACTCTAAAAACAAAAATCTTACCATCCCTCGGTCCCTCCCAACCTCCCCCACCCCATCATTCTCACCATATCCTCCAAGGTCACTCCCTCCTTTCCCCCATCGGACTCTCCCTCCACGTCCCGCTTCGATCTCTCCCTCCACTTCCCCCCTGTAACTCTTCCTGTTCGTCCTTGATCACACCCTCCTTTCACCCCTCGGTCACTCCCTCCACTACCACCCTAGTCTACTCTCTCCACTTTCCTCCTCTGTCTCTCCCCTTTCCCCTTGCATCCTCGCTACCTCTTCTACAATCTGCCTCTCGCCCTCTCTTCCCTACCCGCTCTCTCCCCCTCCGCTTCCACCTCGATATACACCCTTCCCCCCTCGGTTGCTCCCCGTTCCCCCTTTTCATTCTTTTCTCCCTTGTCCCCCCTTTCTCCCTTGTCACCCCTTTTCCCCCATGTCCCCCCTTTTC
>NQII01001660.1:219725-239962 GCA_002778355.1 Clitarchus hookeri | reverse complement strand
TTTCGTCTCTTCCCTCTTTTCGTCTCTTCCCTCTTTTCGTCTCTTCCCTCTTTTCGTCTCTTCCCTCTTTTCGTCTCTTCCCTCTTTTTGTCTCTTCCCTCTTTTTGTCTCTTCCCTCTTTTCGTCTCCTCCCTCCTTTCGTCTCTTCCCTCCTTCGTCTCTTCACCCCTTTTGTCTTCCCCTTCGGTTTATTCCACCTCCTCCTCCCCCTTTGGCGTCTTCCTCTTCCCCCCTCGACCTTTTCTTCCTCTTCCCCCCTCGACCTTTTCTTCCTCTTCCTCCCTCGTGCTCTTTTCTCCTCAGTCTCCCTCTATTACCCTCTGGTTCCCTCCCAATGTCAGAAGTCAGGAAGATTGTTTGGTATTTGTTATAGTTGCGAATTGCGAAAAGAAAGGGCGAAAAAGTTATGTTATACTTGCGCGTTTTTTTTTCGCCCAAACGATTACATGTACGATCAAACAAACGCGATAAAAAAATATCTGTCGTTAAAAATAATTTGTGTTGATATGGTTTTGTGTACATACAATTAAATTTACGACTGACTCACACGCCTCTCTTTCATTGCTCGGAAGCTACCATGTATTGGAGTAACCGGCGGCAGAGAATACGTTGGTGTGATCGGATAACAGTTGACTGAATGCTTATGAAATGCATTTTTCGTTTCTTTTTCCTGCCAGTTGTACAAACACATTGAACCGTTAACATTGTCCTTTTAAAAGACTTGAATACACGCTTCGATCAACTGAAACTGTAAAATTGTTGCACGAAATTTTTCTGTTCAATGAAAGTCGTTTGTTTTTATTTGTACGTTAAAATATAGAATTACTCTTCCTGTTTCGCTAGTATTATGCTCCGAGCTGTAAGCACTATCATAAAAAGAATCAGACTAAGTGGCAGACAGCGCACACAAGGCGTTCTTTCCCAAAATGGATCGGTACGCCACCTGTGCCTGTTCCACTCGCATGCACGCAAATTCCAATAAAAATTACAGTAAGTAGCCCTGGTAAAATCACTGAACTTTTACCTTGAAATTTACGGCTGAACCAGAACATCCCCACATGGGGCTAGTTTAAGCTGTGCATACAAAAATTAAAACCAAGACCCTGGTGGAGAAAGGGGTAGGGGAGGTACAGACTAATACTTATCGTAGCAGGCTTCTTGCTATAAATACCTGACACCCAATAGGCCGTACCTCTGTACCTTTGCGGCTGCTTAATGTGTAAACATGTGCCTACGCGCGTAGGTCGCCCATTAAAGTACTAGTCGTGCCCGACGCTGTTTAACTCGATCACGAGACCCAGAGTTACGCGGTATGGCGAAGGCGTAAATCCCTGCGCGAGGAATGGGCTGCCATTTCCCAGGAAACTTTCCGCCACCTGATTGAAAGTATGCCTGAGAGAGTGGAGGCTGTAATCAATACTAAAGGCTGTTCACGATAAAGTGAAAACTTTTGAAATCAACCTTAGAAAAAAAGTCACTGCCTCTACCTGCATATATTTTAATGGGCGCACTGAGTGACATACGCCCAGTAGATTTGGTAACGATGGAAGGAAAGTAGTTCCGTATCTTAACGTCGAATGTAAGTTTGGAATATATTATTTTGTCTTTGTTTTGATTTATTTATTTATTTATTTATATTAATTAGTATGTTAGATATATTTTTTATAATAATAATACTTACTTTTTGGGTTTGTGAGTCTGTATTAGGTTTATCTTTACTTGTTAGTTTGATTCGTAGTTATGGTAATGATTATTTTTCATCTTTTAATTTACTTCAATGTTAAATTCTTTAATATTTTCTTTGTTTTAAATTATTTCTTTCGTTTTTTTTAATGCATCGAAGTGTAAAAATGAACAAATTTGAAAATATTTAATTTTTTAATAATTTCAAAGTTTTACCTGACCGATGCGTGAATGAAGTGATAGACGCATGGAATAAGGCGGAAGAATACACAACGTGCTTACAAGTAGATCCTAAGCAGGGCATTCAAAAGTGCTTATTTTACCGTGAACTGCCTATAATGGTGGACCAACATCGCATTGACTGCCAGTGTTCCTGATGGAGGGCGGCCCAAACTTGTACTTATTGTTCAGGTGGTGTCCGGATACTTTTGATCACGTAGTGTGTGTATATATAATCACACACACATACATAACGGAAAGAAAATGACTTGTTTAGTTGAAAACTTTTGAAGAGTTTTTGGGCGGCTCTTAACAAAAAAAGTTTTTTGAATTCATTATCTGAGAAAAAAAAAATCCTCGAGGGGCATGTAACATACATTGAAATGTGTGCAGTTACAGGTGGGGATAATGGTGGGTTTACAATTGAAAAATCGAACGTTCGCTGTAGACTATGATGATGACGTGTACAGAAGACCCGAAACTGTGTTGTTGAGTCTACTGGTTCACAATATTATACCTTGACAATTCGTGTGTGTTGTTGCGTTTTTCTTAAGCTTAAAAATATAGTTATATATTTGATATCCTCAGTGTGTCTTAAATGTATCTGTGGCAGCGACCAATCATAGCATGGCAGAAGTTGTCGGGGAACCAGTATCCACAGGAGGAAGCTTATCGGGGAACTATAATTTAATTTATAACAAGTGTCTTTGCGAGAAAATGTCAGCCGTGAAGATTATGTGACTAAATGCTGGTTGTGTTATGCGAAGCTATATACTGTTCACGGTTAAGTGAGCACTTCTGAAAGCCCTGCTTGCACTTTTGAAAGCCCTGCTTGAGATCTACTTTTCTTATTTTGTATTCTTCTGCCATACGGTAATTTAACAATATCATGGGCCTGATCAATTTATTGATGCGTCAGCCAAATGAAACCGTGAAAGTGTTAGAAATGTTAATGTATTAGAAAATCCAAATGCATATTCTAATCTGCACTAAACAAAAAATTAAATACTTACTTCAGTTGTTATATATTTATTTAAACATTACACAAGCAATACGGCGCCAATACTGACGGCTACTTTTATTAATTAGTTGCCAACTTAACTGGGAACCTGCAATGCCAGTGTATACTGTAGCATACATGTAATTATAGGCTGTTCACGGTAAAGTGAGCACATTTGAAGCCGTAGTTACTTTTTCCTTTCAGCCATTTTTATCCTTTAACCACATTTTTAAATTATTTATTGCCATGTAAGTAATAAACACAGCGTGTATATTCCACCGCACTCGGAAGTTAACGTCTAAAGCTAAAATAAAATGTATTTATTTAGTATTATTCCAAATGAAGGGGCTTTCAAAAGTGCTCATTTTACCGTGAATAGCATATATGGGCAGTGATTTGTTTTCCACTGAATGTAGCGATAGCTCGCTTATCGCGAGGGTTCATTAGCCGGGATTGAAAGTCGCGTGAACTGTGAATCATAAATACAGAATACCTTCTGTGTATGCAGTCATCGGGGTTACTCCGCGATTCTTGCATCATAATTTTTCAGTTGTGATCCCACACTAAGATAGGGCAGCGGACTGATTACGAACATCACATATCTCAAGATTCGGTTCGTTGAGAAGCTGTTTATTCGGTTCGTTGAGAAGCTGTTTATTCGGTTCGTTGAGAAGCTGTTTATTCGGTTCGTTGAGAAGCTGTTTATTCGGTTCGTTGAGAAGCTGTTTNTAGGTTCGTTGAGAAGCTGTTTATTTGGTCGGTGTGTAGCGCACTCCGAAGCGTGCTGACTATGAACGTCTGTTGTTTCGTTATTGTATCGCAAATGTCGGAATTTGATGACGTCGCAACTGTAAAAATCGCTAGATGCGAGTACGAGTTTTGTGCGGTNTTGGTCGGTGTGTAGAAGCGTGCTGAGTATGAACGTCTGTTGTATCGCAAATGTCGGAATTTGATGACGTCGCAACTGTAAAAATCGCTAGATGCGAGTACGAGTTTTGTGCGGTCAGCATCGCAACTGTCGTGCGCTATTCAATAAGAGTACAATTATCTGTGGAGAGCTGATATTAGACACTGCGCGTAATTTTCTTTAAGATAATTGGCCAAGAAATAAACATTATACACTCTAATATGATGCACAATATTTTGAATCATTCGCAAAAAATGGAATTATATATAGTTGCAGCCGTCTTTCTAGGTTACTGTCCGGTGGTTGCTGGCAGCACGAGATTGCTTTTCTCGCCAAGAGATGTCTAGCTCGTTGAGCTGTTAGTTTATAAACAACATTGTAGCAAAAGTTCGTATTTACAGTGGCTGTTTTTCTTTCTAATCTATAATTTTAGGTAGGTGTTTACGTCTGCTTTGACATAATTATTAAATAAAATTCTGCTTTGGCATAATTATTAAATAAAATTTACATAACGATTTTCAGCGTATTCGTTTGTTCTGTGACGTCATATAATTTCGATATGCTTTGAAGTTTAATGAATTGCGTACTGCAGTGCTGTTCGTAATCGTTGCATTTGCTTTGTGTTTCGTTATGTCTTCGAAGCATAAAGCTGGATTTACAATATAAAAATTAAGCGTTAAATTATTCTTTTATTTCGTGTGCAGAACTGAAAGTGTGTTACTTAATGTATTGGTTTCCAATAAAATTTTGCAGGTCGTGTGCGTTGTTGGGATTTCTTTAAGCGTTAAAATAAATAGTTATATCTGAAGTAGAACTTATGAGGCGGCGACCAATCAGATAAGAGCATTCGGTGTTGTTGGCGGGGAACTATTATTTACAGTAATGTAACAATAAAAATATTTAAAAGGTGTGTGTGCGCGCGCGCACATGTTTACGATTATATTTGTGCACAAAAATAAGCTTCTCAGATAGAAAATGTCGGCTTTGAAGTATGATCTACTTAAATATGGTTGTGAAATACGTGGGTTGGTTATTGTAAACCGAGCTTAACGATTGCTGTCGGAGAGTTGGTGTTCAGCCGGAAGGCGGGAAGTGCGTGCGGAGACTCTGGGTAGGCAGGTGATGAGGGCGACTGTGGGGCGCCCTGTAGGCAGGAGCTGCCGCCGGGAGGGTGCAGAGACGCGCTTGCGCAGTCACAACCCCCTGGGGTCGACGACCCCTGGCGAGGGGTGCGCGTGTAACTAAACCCTCCCTCAGCTGATCGCCGACCGCGCGTGTCGTACCGCCGCTCCCATGCCTGCGTTCCGGTACGCCGCGCCGTATTTCTCGTGCCGCGGCCCTCCCGTACACTAAAGACAACGTCAAACAATTTTCCTCTTCTGTGTACCTACCCAACAGTTATTCGCCCTCAAAGTGGCCAACTTGATTTTCTTATCAGATCAAGTGATTTCATAAGATGGTCTGGTGGCCAAATTTCATATTTGCGACAGATCGAAAAGTTAGTGATTTCTGTATAAAAATCTGATGTCAGTTCTGGTGGTTTGAAGAACAACTAACTTTTGTTATATTATCATATTATCGCACTACTGTCTCTTCCGATTTGTTCTCTTCTCTGGAATATATTATGTACACCTGGGAGATCATGGCGTTGTCTTCAGATTTACGTTACGTGTTTTATTGCACGTGATTTTCTCTTTCGAAGTAGTGGTGTGGGCTCGTTTGTCTCATGCGGGAAAAACGGCAGGGTTTGGCCTCATCGTAACCATGGTTTTGGGAACCTCTTCAGCGTTTGTACGTATGTCTAGCGAATGCGTTATTTCAATTGGAATTTATTTCTTTTCTTTTTTAATTGTTTTAATTTCTGACTGTAACGTGCAATAATAAACTATATTCCAAGCTGTAAAAACTAAATTTAGACCTTATAAAGGCTATTTTGTATCCATTTAATTTGAAATAAACTTAGGTTACAGTCTGGTGATTTTCTGGTAATTTTTGTATATTGATTTAGAAACTTCCTCTCAAAAAAGTTGGCAACTCTGTTCGCCCATCGCTAGTACAACTTTCAAACTCACATAGTCAAGAGTGATATAATGAACGTGTTTGTTTGCGTGTGAACACCTTCGGTGTGAATAAAATACTTTAACTAGTTTTAGTTGCATATGAATTAAAACAAGTTAGAGGAAGTGTACAAATATCGCGAAACATCTACTTATATAAAAAGTGTTATAATCTCAAATCCTATCCACGTGGTTTTTGATAGAACTATTGGCAGAAAAACATTCCCATGTTGGAACACGGAGAGTGGCTACTGCGCAGCTTGCATGAGCACATTACCCTTTTCCCTTTACAGCCCTTCCGACAAGCGTTAAAAAACCGCGATGCAAACTATTAGATATGAACATGTACGTGTGTATTCTCACGATACTGTTCATACTTCGTATACGTGTAGTGTACATAGCCATGGCGTGTACGAAGTGGCGATATTTTATTTCATGTTGCGTGTATTAGGCAGTCAGCCAATATAATTGCGCAAGGTACGAAGTGATTATTGCATTCGTTTTAAAATTTTAATTTAAAAGGATACTTACGTTTTTATTTCCCTTCACACATTGAATATTATCATCCTAACTATGTTATTCGCTTAATAAATCACTACTTCACCATCAAGAAGATACTTTTTAGTAGTATTTAATTGATTGGAGATAAAACGAAGACATTCGACATGAACAACGCTTTTTATTTCTTATACGTACGGGTTCTTATGCGGACTTCTCTTCTGTACGCTAAATTGATCGTGAACCAAGCTTTGGAACTATTTACTCATGGGTGTCCACATGGGCGCGGCCAGGATTACTTTCAGGGAGGTGCATCTGCATCTACACATTATACTATTAACTAATATAAAATATAGAATTATACTTGTATATTATGTAGATAAATGTAATGTCAAATTCAAATCGCTCGTGTATTTGATTGAATATATTTCGCTCATCGAAAACATACTTAATCTCTGTAGTCGATGGTTGGCATTATTGCTCGGGGAATCCCCGCTGCCGCGCGACGGATGCGGGGGATTTCCCGCCTGCGACCGCGTCAGTTCACGCTGTTCTAATTGTACCTATTAATCAGGTTTTCTCGGGGTACCGCACCGGAAAGTGTGGCTCGAGATAAACCTTCTTTGAGAACTGAATAGGAATTGAGAGAAAGAAGGTGCTCTGGTTGTCCTCTGATTCTGAACAGAATACTGGGAAGTTGAAGAGGGCAACGCAGCACACTGTCTCCCCGCCTCTGCGTCGGCCGGGTGGATCAACGGACTACAGGGTTATTAGTCCACCGGACATAGTCTGTGCGTGGCCATAATTCCCCTAGTGGGATTCCCTTAGACGGCCAAGAGGGAGAAAAGGGTTACCAAGCCGGTCTGAGGCCTACGGCCTCAGGCTGCCCCAGAGGCTTGACTGGTGGAGGGATTTGAGGGACTTGTTTCTCTGTTCATGTATAATTGTGTGCATAGTGTGGGGACTTGCTTTTTGTGAGCACACATAGAGACTTGTTTATAGAGACTAGTTAGTGTTGTGTGTACTGTAAGTGTTGTATCTGAACTGTACGTGTACAGAAGACAATAGTAAGAAGAGAGCCTTCGTGCGGGTCCCGCCGTCGCGGGAGCTACATGGCTGCCTCTAACAGCCCGGTTGGGCGACAAAAGTTCGGCATAATGGAGGCATTGGGGATCACGGAGATTGGTAAGTCACCGTCCCTAAAGGAGAAGAGGAAAGGTCTGACAGGGTTCCTCAAAAGGGAGTTCATCCCCAGCGAGGTCACACTGGCAGCCCTTAATAGATTAAAGGACCCCAATTTCAACTGGGAAAAATTCCCAATGTCAGCGGGGAAAAAGCGGATTCACCGCAAGATATGGAGGAATACTCAGGGAGTGAAGGCATCAATCGTAGACTCCTGGCTCCAAGAAGTCTATGATGGTGAACTTCAGGAGGAGCTCTCAGAAGAGGAAACTGCATCCTCAGCAAAAGTCATAACCACACAAGAGTCGGAATCTGAAGGTTCGGAAGAGGACCCCTCATCCACTGAAGAAGAACCGGAAGCAACTGACCTGAAAATAGCTACTAAAAAGGTGCAAGAGTTCACACTAGTAGGTAAAGGAGGCAAGCCTTTGAAATCCTCAAGGCTAGTTTTCCCTGAAATAGAAGACGAGGAAGTGGTCCCCAGGTCTGCCATGAGGAGGAGCGAAGAAGAGGAATCACAAGCTGGTACCTCCAAACAAGACCCAAAGGCCAAGAGGAACTTGAGATTCCAGCTTCCAGAAGAGAATGGGAGTGGCTCATTGAATAAAGAAAAGGACAACATTGTTAAGCTCCATAACGAGACCAAGGACCTGGTCTCAACAATGATGGAGTGGTTGACGAGCAAGAGCTCTAAAATCAACTCCACCCAGGCGAATTGGCTAATTCCGAAGATTTGCCAATTGCAGAGCAACATTGACGGAATTTTAATTCAAAATAGTAACTTAGTTGGAAAGATCCAACAACAAGGGGAAACAGGCTATCTGTGGCAAGAGACCCACAAGCCCCAAAAACATGAGGTGCCTACCATCAGGAGTTATGCGCAGGCAGCCGGCTCAGAAATGAGACCCAAACCGGCGAAAAAGATTGTTTTAGTGTACCCTGAAAACGAAGGCAAAACAAGTTCGGAAACCAGGGAGATGCTCAAGAAGGGCTTCGATCCGAAAGGAGATGGACTCCAGATAAGGAATATCAAAGGCATAAGGGGTGGCGGAGTTCTAGTTGAAGCTGGTGATGATAAAACCCTGGAGAGCATAAATAATGCTACAAAGATCAAGTCCTTGGGTTTAAAATTGGAAGCTCCTAGGAGACGAGACCCAAAGGTTGTAGTGTATGGAGTCCCACGCAGTGAGGACAATGCGGAACTCCCGGAAATAATTTTCCGACAAAATTTTAGAAATGGGATGTGCGGAGAACACACTTTAGAAACCTTTAAAAAGGTCGTGACCATCAGTCACAAAACTGGAAGGAGGGAGGCAGACAGGGTCAACGTGGTACTGCAATGTGACCCAGCAGTACGAAATGTTTTGGTTGAAAAGGACCGAATTTATGTGGGCTACGAGAGCTGCCGAGTTCGAGATTATATCTCCCTCTCGCGCTGCTACAAATGTCAACAATGGGGTCACATTGCTGGTAAGTGCAGAGAAACGGAATCCACATGTTCCAAGTGCTGCAAAGCAGGTCATGAATTTGGAAACTGCCCTAAGAAAGAAGACAGTGAGTTCAAGGACTCCTGCGCTAATTGTCTTAAAAAGGGCGAAAAACATGATCATAGAGTAGATTCCAGAGATTGCCCGGCATACCAGAGGGCCCTGTCTGCTGAACTCTCAAGAATCGATTATGGTGTGTAACACCATTAGAATTGGACAGCTAAATATGCAACGGTCAGCGGCGGTGGCTGCAGAGCTGAATAGGATTGTGGTGGAGTTGGAACTTGACATTGTACTATTTCAAGAACCTTATGTGCCCTTTGACAAAGTCGTGGGCCTGCGAGGGGATGTATATACTTGTGGAGATATGCCCCGGGCTGGAGTGCTGGGAGCCAACAAGAACATAGACATAACGCAAATGTCTAGTGTGTCTAACACACACCATACCTGTGTACAAGTAAACAATGGCTCAATGGAATTTTGGATGGTCTCCTCGTACTTCCAGTTTGGGGACGAAACTCAGGAACACCTTGACAGATGGGAAGTTATTACAGAAACTTTGCGAGAAAAACCCCTCATCATGTGTGCTGATGTCAATGCTAAATCAGAGTTGTGGCACTCTCCGGTAACAGATGAGTCGGGTGAGTTGGTAAGCCAATTTTTGCTTACCAACGATTTGGATGTGGTAAACGCAGAAGGTGAACTCCCGACATTTGTCTCGCAGGCCCATGACACACAATCATACCTAGATATTACTGTGATAAACAGAAAGGCGCAAAACATGATTGGGGAATGGTCGGTACTTGACGAGAGCTCAAGTGACCATCGACTGATAGTCTTTGAAATACAGAAGGGAGGTATCCGAGTACCAGACCAAATAGAAAAGGAAGTCCGGTACATTCACAACATGGCGGACTGGTCTGCATTCGACCGGACCCTGCTGGGAAAGCTTCGCTTGTATGGCAATGAAGAGGGAACCCTGGATGATCGAGTCAAGAGATTGACCCTCATCATTCAGGAAACCTGTGAAGAGAAATTAAAGAAGACCTCCAGAGGCCTTCCAAATCTATCTTGGTGGGATGAAGACCTTGAACAGGAAAGAAAAGCCCTCAAGAAAGCAAGAAGGAAACTTCATAAACTTCGAGGTGATGAAAGGGAAGAATTCGCCAGAATATACAAGACAAGGAAGCAGGCTTATTTCGGTAGGGTCCGGAAGAAAAAGACCAAATCGTGGGAGGACTTCGTTACCAAGGTCGGTAATGAGGATCCTTTCGGATTGGTATATCGGCTTACGGCCGATAAAATGAAAAGATCGGTGCCTCCCCCATGTATGAAGGAGAATGGCAAAGTGATTACTGATCAGAAGAGATCAATGCAAGTTCTGCTCCACGCACTCCTTCCTGATGACTCCATGGAAGAAGAGGGGGAGGATCACTCCGCTAAGAGACAGTCAATGGACACGATATCTGAAGAACAGGATGCTCCAGAATTCAGTATGGAAGAATTAACAGCAACAGTATACAAGATGAAAAATGGCAAGGCCCCAGGAATCGATGGCATTACATCTGAGATATTGAAGAGATGCTATTCACGCATAAAGGAAATGCTGCTGGGAATTGTGAATGACTGTCTTCGAGGCGGGGTGTTTCCTGCCCCTTGGAAGCTGGGATGCTTGAGAATCTTGCAAAAAGGTAATGGCAGGGATTTGGATGACCCCAAGGCTTACAGACCTTTAACATTACTTCCGGTCCTAGGCAAGGTTTTCGAAAAGTTGATCAATAGACGGCTAATTATGGCTCTTGAAGCGGAAGGAACGTTGAACGAACGCCAATATGGATTTAGAAGAGGCACAGGAACAGACTTTGCCCTCTATGATGTGATGAGCACGATAAGGGGATCCTCTAGTAAATACATCATGGCTATATTCCTGGATATATCTGGTGCTTTTGATAATGCCTGGTGGCCGGAGGTAATGTACAGACTCAAGGAGAAACGATGTCCAGCAAACATCTACAGGGTTGTCCTTGATTTCTTCGTCAACAGATGGAGTAGATACTCAAGCCAGAATGTAATGGTACAGAAAAAGTTGACGAAAGGGTGTCCCCAGGGGTCGGTCCTTGGACCGATCCTATGGAACGTCCTATTCGATGGATTTCTAGAGCAGGGTCTCCCTCAGGGGTGCACAGTCTTTGGCTATGCTGATGATGGGCTAATATTGGTATCCGGCAATTCTCGTAGAGAACTTGAAGACAAGGCTGACGAAATCATGGTGAAGACGTGGCAATGGTCAAAGACCACAAAACTCAGCTTTTCAGTAGAGAAAACAAAGACCATGATGCTAAAAGGGAAACTGAAAAGGTGCCCGACTGTGCGCTTCGGGGGACGGCCTGTCAGGAATGTGCAAGAGTTCAAGTATCTCGGAGTCATCATGGACGATAAGATGAGTTTCTTAAAGCATGTTGAGTATGTGTCACGGAAGTCAGTAGTGGTTTTCCAGAAATTAAGGAGGCTAGGTAACACTAGCTGGGGCCTTAACTATAACACCCTGCGAACAATATACAAAGCAGTATTCGAGGCCATCATCTCATATGGCGCAGTGATGTGGCATCACCGCGCTGAACTTTCGTGGCACAGGCGCAAACTAGTGAGTGCTCAGAGAGCAGCACTACTGACCGTTACAAGTGCATATAAAACTGTACCCAATGAGTCACTCCCAGTAATTGCGGGCGTGCTGCCTGTGGACTTGCTGGTCCGATATAGGGGTTTAGTGGCAGAGAGAGTACGGGTTGGCAGGTTGTCAAAAGAAGATAAGGAAGACATATACAATAGCCTACTAGATGAATGGCAAACGAGATGGATAAACTCAGAAAAGGGCAGACAGACTTTTGAGCTGCTGCCTGATATAAGAACAAGACTGCAATGTAAATGGTTGGTGACGAACCACTACAGTATGCAGCTCCTTACTGGACATGGGAACTTTAAGGCCAAACTTTACAGCATGCGACTCGTGCTCTCCCCACTGTGTGAAGTATGTGGAGTTGATGACACAGTGCAGCATGTGATTACAGATTGCCTCAAGACAGAAGGAATTAGAAACTGGCTGGATGCAAGAATGGAAGAAATGGGCATTCACATAGGAATAGAAACATTTTTGGAAAACAAACAATTCCACAGGACATGGAATGAATTTGCTACTAAAATTGGTAGAATTCTAGAAGAATTTGATAAATGGAATAGAGAAAATTCTGATGACCCATTATAGGGTACTCAGGTAAAGGCCTACAAAAGTTGGTCGGAGTATTCTAGATTGGCGAGGAGGACAGGTTTTAAGCGAGAAAACCGGTAGAATACCGTGTAACGGCGACCTCGAAATGTGAATGGCCCGAAGAGACCAAGAGGAGAAAGTGCCGTGCATTGCCTTACTCATCCGAGTACAGTTGCAATGCGGGAGGATGGAGGGTGTGCTGGCCTTCGGGCCTAAAACCTGTACCTATTAATCAAGCAAAGCGTGCCGGCTCCCTTCGGTGTCAGTTTCGAAGGGTTGGTGCTCATTAAAGAAGGATCGACGGTCTGGTCCGCCTAGTAAGAGGACTCGTTCACAAAGCGGGTTTGTAGAGTGAGGATAGCACTCGGCCCCATCAAGGTGGCGCGTGCGGATTCAACTCTGTACGTTGCTGTTGACAGGTGAGGTGGAACCACTCTCGGGTGGAGAACATCCACCCACTGCAATTGGAAAGGGCGTTACTCTTTCTATTGGCAGTATTCAACTACTGTCAATCAGAGCACTGACCGAGCTCAAATCAATCCTGGTTAAGGACTATGTCCAAGTCTGTGGGGTGCACACATCTAAGGTCTGATGTGAGAGTTTTAGCATATTCTCTATATATGCAAGTCTGTTGTGGCAACTTATGTAAGTCTGGAAGAAGTTATGGGAAGTCCTGGTCTGCACTCCCCTAGTAAATATACTCAGAAAGGTGTCTCCTGCTATACCGTTGCGGATCAGGCACAGGAGGAGCAGTCTGGGCCAAACCAACGCGACACAAGGTTGTCGAAAACATGTACCTATTAATAATTGTAGTTGTCGATAGTGCGCAAATCAGTTGTCTGTAATAAATCTGCTTAAACCGCGACTCTATTTATAGTCCTTTTTAGGTAATTTGTTGTGTAGCTTATTAATTTTTGTTCAAGTTATGAGTGACATGAGACGTTTTTTGTGTAAAAAAAAGTAATCATCATTCTGATGAAGGTGATTCACCTCCTATTAAGACATCCAGGCCGTATACAGACAGACTAATGTTGTGTTGGTGGTTCTACCCAAATTATTTAATGTATTGTTTATTATCCGCATACAGAGGAAAATAAGACTCAAAAACAACGAAATAATAATAGAAAATACTTCACATGTTTGTTATACTACACTGAAAGAAAAATATAGTAACCAGTACCCATAAAACATTGTAAAAAAAAGTCTCAACTAAATTTGCAACTTATCATTCATTATTTAAACGCTTGTATTATTTTCTCTAGAATGATTATGTATAGAAGTTATAAAAATATACATAAAAAATTGAAAGCTTTATAAATTAATAAAAACTTTTAAAATCACTACTTAAATTTTAACTGATTTGTTATCACAAAAATTGGTAAAGTATACATCATATCATTTCATAAAATATGTTTGATTTTTTTTTTCTGAATGCGTTAATTGATTAGTTTATTTATTATATAAGAATCCTTTTTGCTTAAAGGTACCAGCTCTGCGCGTAAAGATTTTCAAGCAGATGCATCGCTCGATTTTTCTAGCAGAAGCACAACTACATAATTCATTATTGGATATTGGGTTGTGTTTGGACCTCGGTTATCAAGTCAATGATGATCTACGTTTGAAATTTCTAATACATCCTTGGAACCCTAGTAAAACGTACAGTTTTAAAAATTACGTTAACCTTAATGCTAAACGAGCTTTCCGACATGAATGGCTTACAACATATGCGTGGTTAGCCTACTCAGCTAAAGCAAAGGGACCTCTGTGTAGGATATGTGTTTTATTTCGGCCTCCAGTTCAGCGCGGTCTACAAGGACAGTTTATAGTTTCTCCTTGCCTCAAATATCAAAAGTTTCATGAAGCTGCACAGTCTCATGCGACAAGTAAGTGGCATTGTGACGCACTGGCTTCGTCAAATACATTTGAAAAGATCATGGATAGAAGGGGACTAAGCGTTCATGAATCTTTAAATACGGCATATCACAAGGAAGTTGAAGAAAATCGTTTAAAACTTCGATCTATCGTATCAACAATTTTGTATTGTGGGTGACATGACCTTCCACTTCGTGGGAAAGTGGACGAGGGTTCTGTTTTTACAGACCTGCTACATTTTCGAGTTGACTCGGGAGACGAGATTTTGAAGAATCATTTAGAATCAGGAGCAAAAAATTCCTTTTACATATTGCATCAGATTCAAAAAGAATTGATTGAAATTTTTTTTGATATTCTGAAAAGCAAAATAATTGAGGAGGTGAAACATGCTTCGGCTTTTTCGGTTTTGGCTTATGAGACTGGCACAGAGCAATTATCGATTGGTGTTCGCTATCTACGTTATGATAAAGATGATAAAAAACTAATAATTTGTGAAGAATTTCTCGGATATGTGCCGGTACACGAATTTAACGCAAAAGCCATTTCGGAAACTATTATTCGCTTCCTGCAAGATTGTAATTTTGATTTAAATAAACTTGTTGGCCAAGGATACGACGGGTGTGCTGCAATGGCAGGTCACATAGGTGGTGTTCAGAAAATTATTAATGATAAATATCCTTCAGCCCTATTTTTCCACTGTGCAAGCCATGTATTGAATCTTGTCATTAATGACCTGAATACTGTCAGTGAAGTGAGAAATACTGCTGGGACTACAAAGGACATTATAAATTTTTTTAGAGAGAGTACGTTGCGGCGGAATAAAATTCCAAATATACCTCTATTTTGTGAAACGCGTTGGACAGCAAAGTACAAAAGTATCAGAAAATTTTCTGAAAACTTTCTGATTATTGTACAAGTTTTAGAAGAAATTTCGCAGGACGCGCCGAACTCTGCAACGAAAACCAAAGCGTATCAGCTCTACACGACTGCAACTACTCCAACATACATTGTGACACTTTTAGTAATTGCTGCCTATTCTGCCAAACTTGAACCCGTGTGCAATCAATTACAAGAAGTAAATATGAATATAAAGGTAATACACTATCACGTAAATAAATTAACTGATGTGCTTCAATCTCGCCGCGATAATGCCTCTATGGAGTTTGCGGTCATTTTCGAGAAAGCTCAAAAAATTTGCTAAAAACTGGATGTTGAATTTAAGCGTCCTCGAGTAGTGACAAAACAGACTTACAGATCAAATCAACCATCTGAAAATGTGGAAGAATTTTTCAGAATATCGATATTCATCCCATACTTAGATTCTATTATTTCTTCACTAAAAAATCGATTTTCTTCAACACACAATAAAACATTTTCGCTTATGCAGCTTCACCCAAAAAAAAATATGAGAAAATTAGACAAATCAGCATTTTTAGCGATAGCAGAAGATATACAGAACCTCTGCGGAGGTCTTCTACATAATTTTATTGCCGAGGCTACCACATGGTACGAGATGATGAAGACAAATGAAGCAAATAATGCGGTTTTTAATGAATCTGTTGTTGAATACGCAGATGTAATTGCTCAAGCTACTCCGTTTTACCCAGCGGTATGTGGGACAATCAAAATTGGTTTAACTATTCCAGCAACAACATGAAGCATTGAACGTACATTTAGCACGTTACGACGTGTCAAGACGTGGAATCGCTTAACGATGGGAGACGCGAGGCTAAGCGGCCTGTGCATGCTCAGTGTTCACAGGAAAAGAGTAGAGGAGGATACTGAATTTATTGACAAGGTGATGAACAAATTTGGACAGCAACCTAGACGCCTTCAGTTTTTATTCAAACAGTAACTTAANGAACAAATTTGGACAGCAATCTAGACGCCGTCAGTTTTTATTCAAACAGTAACTTAATTTTAAAAAATGTAATTTTTTCTATGTATTTTCTTTCCTGACAAGGGGGTGCAAGTGCACCCCCTTGCACCCTGCTACCGGCGCCCATGGGTGTCCACAATGGAAAATAGAGGGCGGTTCCATGACGCAAGTTACTCCATAAACATTTTAGGGGGAAAGTTTTTTCTTTAAAACTTTTTTTGTATTTGGAAAAGACAAAAAAAAAATATTTATATGTAACAGACAAAATTCAAAATTTGTGGTTACGTAATAAATATTTTGCAGAAGGAAATAGATACGATGAAAGGTCCTGTATAATAGATAAGTTAATTATTACGTTTAGCTATCGGTACTAGGTGCAAAATGACTGCCCATTTTTCTCGGACCTTGCTTAAGCAAGTGCTTTGATAATTTAAAAAGTGGTTATTTCTATTACTTCCGTGCTTTTTAATTATTGTTCTGCATTATTTAAGTATATTCAAATCCCTTCAGCAGTTTTCATTGAAAAATGTTTAATACCATCTGGTATTATCTGATTATTTGGATTTTATTCTTATTTCATTTAATATTTGCCTTGAGTTTTTTCATTCCTGTGTTTTAATATTAATACTCTTTATTGATTTGGTGTGTGTGATTTTTGTCCGCGTACATGGAGAGCGGGTGTAACAGGGTTTCTGCATGTACTGTATGCGTTGGAAGGGGAGATGGGCCTCTTCCTTGCGTCATGGTGTCTGGGGTGGTGGACACTGCTGCTTACTGATAAAACTGGTAAATCCCGCAAAGTTACGCCAGGTTTTCAGTGACTATCTTGAAAGGGCTTTGACAGGCAGTGGTTGTAGCTGAAATCCTCGTAAATTATATCCGTAACATTGCCACCCGCGATAGAAGACAACGTATTGAACTCGGGTGCCACTTTTTATTTTTCTCCGTACTGATATACAGCACTGGCAATCTCTAAACATGCGATATTCACTAATTAATTTATTTTCGAATGTATATATTAGCACAAAAGTTATAAGTGGCAGACGTAGGTAAATTATTTCTACCTTTCTACTGGGAAATCACTTAACCTTAAGGTAACATACAATCCCAGAAGTCGAATGGATGTTTTTTATTCTTAAAAGCAAAAATGTAATTAATTTAATCTGACCACACCAACGTTCTGTATTTGTTTCCCCGCGTTTTTTGAGAGGCGACAGAAGTATATAAAGGAGTATCAGTTTATTCTTGACAGTTAACGTATCCAGAATTAATTAATAAAAAAATCTCCGCTTTGAGCAGCACATGCGGAGCTCGTTAACAGTGTGCTGAACGTAATTTTCCAAATTAACTCGTTTCTCAAGTGTGTTACCATATGTGCGTGTACTAAAACACATGTCATGTGTTTTGGTTTCCCTCCAGGAGAAAATAAGTCTATGCTGTTATTTTTTTTTTTTTTTTTGCGCCTACCACAGTTTAACTTAGACGTATTACGTATCCAGCAAACAGAAGATATTCCTCCATAGTTCTTGCATAATTGCACGTCGCAAGTGGAGAACTACGCAGCTCTACATTACTGCGTACCAGGGGCCGCGGTGGCTGAGCGGTTAGACTGCTCGCCTCCCACCAAGGCCTACCGGGTTCAATCCCCGGCTGGTTCACTCCATATTTTCGCAAGTGGGAATCGTGCCGGACGATGTCGCTGGTCGGCGGGTTTTCTCGGGATATCCCGCCCTTTCATTCCGGCGCTGCTCCATACCCACCTCGTTTCACCTTCATTAGGTCTCAAGACCTCGATGTTAGGAGCCGCCCAAATATCTTTACTCTCTCATTACTGCGTCCCGACTGAAAGACAACAGCTATGTCCACTACACATATTTCTGTCGCCGCATTATAAACTTTACAGTTTTGATAATACGTTGAGACATAGCTTTATTTTCAGTAACTTGGTGTTTTTGCATTACAGTCAGTATTTCATTCAGTGTTTATATGCAGTTAAAGGCTGTGGTTGTTAACAAAAGCTAAATTAACCACTAACCATTTGCTATTACAAGGAACCAAAATTTTAGGAACTGTTGAGGAGGGCTAGGGAGGGGGGGGTGAAAATGGGCTCCCATGCTCCTGCAGTTTATCTTGCAAGTTATGGTCAAAGTTCTCTTGCTACTCCTTGTTATTAATTATGCGGTGATCCGAAACCCTGGGAAGACCGAAGTTACATTTAATCGATTTGCGTAACGGGCTTTGGTAATACACTCACTCCCCCAGCCGCAGAACAACACACTAAACCCGGATGAGTGGCATCGGTCAGCGAAATACGAGTCGTTTAGTAGGTTAATAAACAGTTGCCGACTGGCGGATTAGTTGCACGATTTGGTAGTGTATGGGGTCACTGGAATTGAGAGGAAATCAGTGAAGTTCAGCCAATATCGATAATCAGTAACCTGCCTTTCATTTCCAGCAGAGCCATTTTTCTGGCTTCGTCGACAGGCTTATGCAACGATTTCGACAACTACGGTTTTAAATGTTGTGGGTTCCGCCGACTTTAATTATCACTCACTAGATACATTTAGTCTTTCTTATTTTTTAAGCGGTTGCTCAGAAGAGGTAATTTCACCCATTGTATCTTTCCTGTTTTCTTTGTGATTGCCGCTTGTGCCCAGTGGCCCCTCTGCATCTGTGACTAGCGAAATCGGCGACTGTGCAACTTAACACGCCCGGTCTCCCAGCACGGCGATGCGAGCTCGGTCCCTGCCGAATAAATTTCTTTGTCTTCGCGTGTGGGGAAACGTGGCAGACGTTGCCGCTGTCGTGGATTTCCTCGAGGCGCTCCCTCCCCCTTTTCACTTCCGCAGTTCGTTAAATCTGTTTGCAACTCGTCCTACCTCATCCCGTCATCCAGACAGGCAGGTGTAACCGGCGAATTTGGCCCTCCAGGTCAGAAAAGAAGAGCACTCGTCTGAAGAATTATAAAATAACGCACAGAGCAATGCATTATAACGTTGTTGAGAAGCGCAAGCTGCGATAAACAAAAGTTTAGGTGATATTGTAACAGGTAGGAACGAGTTGATGAGTTATTAATAGACACCTTGTAAACTTAAGTTGGAACAACGTGCTCCAGAAGTAATATTTCAGTTGGGTTTTGCATAATGTGAACGAATGAACATTTCGTTCTGGAGATAGGCCACATGCATGCGTTTACTGTAGTTTTCAAATAATATGAAAATCTTTAGATGGTTGATATTTGCCCCTATTGCAAAATATCACGTGCCATAACAATTATGTAACTTTGTAGACTGCATACTATGAAAGCTTTACCGAATAATAGAATGTACTTCATTTATAATGCTCACTGTAGGTTACATTTCGTGGTGGTTATGAGGTGCTCGTCGTTTTAACTTTTGCCGCCACCCGCCACTAGTATTTCTGATCAGAGGATTAAGGGTGCTTCTACAATTGCGCTTTCCCAAGCTGTGTCCGAAGACAAGGATACGCTGATTGGTGCAAATGAACCTCTGTCGTCGCGACGTTGTCCTCCATCTCCCGTGTCTTAAGGCAGAATGAGCCCTAAGGAAAATATCTCAGTTTCATATGGGTTTGGCGCGCATGAACTAAAACGTAATACAAACTCAAAAACAGACGCCAAACGTCAGTTACTATACAAGGACAACAATTCATACTGTACTTCAGCACATATATTAATAATTATTATTAATAAATTACGCTTAAAATTTTTTGACTGGTACGTAAATATAAATTACATCCAGCCAAAAGAATTTCATTCTGCATTATGTACTTTATAAAATTTTAAAAAAAACGTAACAATTTTAACATACATGGTATGTAAATAACTTAAATATCAACATTTGCTAGGGAAATAACGATAACAAAAGAATAATATTCAGTTTGTTGTATTTGGGAGACACGTGTGGCAGTTCATGAAAGCTCTTACCGTGAATGAATGCATCAGTATGATGTCATTCTGATGGCATTGCAGTGAGTTGTAGATGGGTTCTATGAATCACCTGCTCCGCTGAGAGCGACACGGCGTGTCTTCCGTCGTAGGGCAGCCAACTGCACAGAGCGTCAGCCTCCCTGCAGTGCGGAGAGGGCACTGACTGCGTGAGATTCCCCCAGATCAGGACTCAGGTGTTTAGTCAACTAGCACTTTTTTTTTTTTTTTTTTTTTTAAAC
>NQII01001660.1:139524-219719 GCA_002778355.1 Clitarchus hookeri | reverse complement strand
TTTTTTTTTTTTTTTTTCATTTAAACGCTTAGTTTTCCAAATATAGCACCTAAAATTCGAAAATTTCCTAACAAGCGAGCCTAATTTTCTATGCTCCTAATTAACTTCGCCAACTAAATCACACGTCATATGATCTATATCGTATACACAATATGTTAATTAAGTATCAAGGATAAATTTAACGATGGGTACTGGTATCATGACTCTTTTAAAATAGGTATTGATGTTTTGTCAGCACATTTTTATTTGTCGAAGATAAACTAATCAATATTAATATTAGATAAATATGGATAGAGTATGTGCCGTACTAAAGTAAGTGATAGTTTCCTGCTGTTGTGTAGACAGTTTCTATGTGCACAGTGGTGGAAAAGAGATGTGTGGAGAGCAATTCGCGTATCACCCATGATTTGCAGTTAATGCGCATTTCCAAGAAAAGACACTCTAGAGTAGTTGAAAAGAAGGGGGACACGCGTTGTAGGTGCTCTAGCTCAAAAAGGGAGAGGGGCAGTGTACGATAACCGACGTGCGCAATCCAGAATTCTGGTACTGGTGCATGTACTAGAATTAGGGTGCGTATTATGCGCGCTTCCGTGACTCCGTGCGCACGTGCGCGGCTCGTTCACGGCACGCTCGTTTTCCCTCTACGATTCCGGAAATCGTTGTACCGTCGCATGCACGTTAGCTCTTTATAGCGAGCTCCTAGGTCACGATAACAATTCCTCCACTCCGTAGTATTCTTATATTCTTAGCGCTAGGTGTTAATGATTTGCACATGCGCAGTTACGATGCGCTATTTTGCGTTTATCAAACAGGAAGTTAACTCCCATTGGTGCACGCAATTGGCCATTAGAAACCATCCTTTGAGGCACTCCTCTCTCAGACTAAAGTTGACGTCCATTAGTAGCACGTAGTTGGTCAGTAAGAGACAACAATTTTTGGCGCAGCCGTTAGAAAATTAGTTTGATTCCCTTCCCGTATATTGTATATGCACACAGTTCTCGGAGAGGGTGAGCGGAGGAAAGAGTGGATGAGAAAACGATATAGAAATCTACAGAAGCGGAACTGTCTCATGTAGCCCAAACTTTATCCTTAAGGGTCAACAGTTTTGCAGGACGTCATTCGCCAATCGGCAACCTGGAGACGGGATAACCAAACTTTCCACTGCACAATGAAACCAATCCGTTTCGAGAGTATCAGGCAGCTGTAATCAGCAGATGTGTGCAAAAGTGACGCACCGTGGCTTTTCGCTCTGCGTGCATGCATGTTTAGTCTGTAATTTTTAGTTACGTTGATCGTATATTTGATCACATTACAGCACGACTACAATTTATCGTTCTGGTGCCACAAGGGATAAATACCTTTCATTTAATTTCAATGACGCTTTGTGAAATGACCAGTGGGCTGAGATTAAGGACAGTAAATTTTCGTAAATTCGTTTAGAGCAAGCTAGATTTCCAGTACGTATAGACCCTGCCATTTCTTGTTAGACTCCACAGTCCTATACACCCTCGAGCAAAAGCCACTTATTCATCGGTTGCCGCCACAGACAACACTCTTTTTTTCTATTTATACCAGCTACTATGAATGGAGCTACTAAAGCGTTGAATGTATACTATTGGTTCTTCTGAGTCCTGTAGGGCGTGTCGGATGAACGGAGATCCAATTACTCTCGTAAAATTAGCATATAATTATATGCAGTCTACGTTGCTGCTGAAGTGTTTCACGAAATGACAAGGTCTACAATATACACCAATACATTTACATCACCTTTGCAGTTGGATTAAAGTTTATGAATATACTCGTTGGAGGAATTTTGAGTCTATAACAAACCTGCAAGGAAATGATCAAATCCCATGTTATCTGGTTTGAAGTTAAACTGGCTACTCACTGGGGCAGCAGCCTATGAACCTAAATCTAAGACTCCGGTAAGCATAGGACTGTGCGGTCTAGCCTGCAAGTAATTTAACCCGCTAAATTTTGCTGTCTTTAGCTATAATATGTCATTCATACAACAGTCAGATCTAACTGGTTCCCACTGAGGCTTATTTTACTTCCGGTCAACAAAGGTTTTTGAATTGTAGTTGTGGTGGTGAACTGCGTGTTCTGGAGTGAATGAGAAATATTCCAACACTTGCGCTGAAGAAGGAAGGGCTTATTAGAAGCTATCTTCTAATATACGAATTTCAGCACGGAACCTGTATGTTTTGGTAATGCTTTGTCTAATTGCAGAAATTAGTTCAGTTCGTCTCAAACTAAGCGTCAACATACACCCTCACGCCAAATCCCGTGTTCCCTAATTAGCTCTTTCCATTTAGCCATCATTTATATGCCTTCTTGTCCTTACTTTTTAATAAGAGGATTTTTTTTTCTGTGCCTTATCTGTTTCCACAAGTCAATACGTATATTTTCGTTGAATTCTTTCGTATTCGTTTCATAATAGCCACGTTTAATTATGGGCACAACTGCATGTTTCTCACAAACACGCTGCTTAGATGAATCAAAATGCCAGACGTGCCTCTCTTTAGAGACTGGAAAAATCGCAGAGTTATCAGTGACACGCAGGCTGAACTCCACAGTACTATGTGTACTTACTCCATTCAGAGGATTGCGCTACTTAATTCCTTTGACTCAGTGCCTCATAGGACTGTCAGATAAACTGCAATCCAGTGGGTGAAGTAATTGGAACACACATAACTGCCAGTTCTCAAAATGAACTAATTTTTTCCGACAATCTAACTTCGTAACTAATAACGCGATTGAAATAAATGTGATCTTATTCGATCGGTTAAACGACCATGATGCAAGTATGGCCTTGAGTTGGCGTGGATGGGGGTCTGCGGCAAGCGGCGATAAGCATGGGCGAAAATTTTGTGGTAGTGTATCTCGGGACTCCGATGTGCTAGCACGTTGATTTTGGCGTGAAACAAAAGTTATCGTGTATATACGACTCGATTTTTTTTACTGTTGAGTCCAGAAATTAATTTATGGATGAAAATACGTAAATACAAGATGGCGGTGGTTTTTCCGCGCTTAACGTCCCCTGCAGTTCCAGCAAGGCTGCTATAGTACATAGTTGTGCCGCTTGCCACTGCATTGTTGCTTAAGTCTGTTCACGATAAAGTGAGCACTTTTGAAATCAACCTTAGAAAAAAGTCACTACTCCTACCTGCATATATTTTAATGTAAACACTGAGTGACATGCGCCCAGTAAAGTTGGTAACGATGGAGGTAAAGTAGTCGAATATAAAGTGTTAGGTAATCATTTGTGATAACTTAAATTATGTATTGCGCTGTCTGTTTATATATATATATATATAGACACGCACACACACACACACACACACCCACCCACACACACACACTGAGGCCACAAAAGTCATGGGATACCTCCTAATATCGTGTCGGACCTCCTTTTGCCCGGCGAAGTGCAGCAATTCGACTTAGCATGGACTCAACAAGTCGTTGGAAGTCCCTGGCAGAAATATTGAGCCATGCTGCCTCTATATACGTCCATAATTGCGAAAGTGTTGCCGGTGCAGGAGTTTGTGCACGAACTGACTTCTCGATTATGTCCCATAAATGTTCGATGGGATTCATGTCGGGCGATCTTGGTGGCCAAATCGTTCGCTGGAATTGTCCAGAATGTTCTTCAAACCAATCGCGAACAGTTGTGGCCGAGGGACATGGCGCATTGTCATCCATAAAAATTCCATCGTTGTGTGGGTACATGAAGTCCATGAAGGGCTGCAAGTGGTCTCCAAGTAGCTGAACATAACCCTTTCCAGTCAATGATCGGTTCAGTTGGACCAAAGGACCCAGTCCATTCCATGTAAAAACAGCCCACACCATTATGGAGCCACCACCAGCTTGCACAGTTCCTTGTTGACAACTTGGGTCCATGGATTCGTGGGGTCTGCGCCACACTCGAACCCTACCATCAGCTCTTACCAACTGAAATCGGGACTCATCTGACCAAGCCACGGGTTTCCAGTCGTCTAGGGTCCAACCGATGTGGTCACGAGCCCAGGAGAGGCGCTGTAGGCGATGTCGTGCTGTTAGTAAAGGCACTCGAGTCGGTCTTCTGCTGGCATAGCCCAGTACAGCCAAAGTTCGCCGCACTGCCCTAACGGACACGTCCGTCGTCCCACATTGATTCCTGCGGTTATTTCACGCAGTGTTGCTTGTCTGTTAACACTGACCATTCTGCGCACACGTCGTTGGTCTCGGTAATTAAAAGCAGGCGGTCGGCCATTGCGTTGTCCATGGTGAGAAGTTATGCCTGAAATTAGGTATTCTCGGCACGCTTGACACTGTGGATCTAGGAATGTTGAATTCTCTAACCATTTCCGAAATGGAATGTCCCATGCGTCTAGCTCCAACTACCATTCCGCGTTCAAAGTCTGTTAATTCCCGTCGTGCAGCCATAATCACGTCAGACACCTTTTCACATGAATCACTTGAAAACAAATGAAAGTCCAACCAATGCACTGCCCATTTATACATTTTGTACGCGATACTACTGCCATCTGTATATTTGGATATTGCTGTCCCATGACTTTTGTCACCTCGGTGTATATATATAAGTGTGTGTGTGTGTGTGTACACTGAGTGGCCAAATTATTATGACCACTTGACACTTATACGCAGATTGGCCATAACTTCACGTTTTTGCCACTAGAGGGCGAGATAGCTATAAAAAGGGAATCCAGGACATGTGAAGCATCAATTGCACTGTTTTGCTTGCGAAGAAATGGGCAAAAAACGTGATTTAACTGAGTTTGAACGCGGGATGATTATAGGCGCTCGAAGCGTCGGAACCAGTATCAGCAAAACGGCTGCACTTGTGAAGTTTTCGAGAGCGGCAGTTATTAATGTTTACAGAGAGTGGACTACCACGCAGAAAGCCGGGTCTCAACGTCAGGCTTGTGGTCGTCACAGTGTACTGAATACTCGATCTGAAAGGAGACTTGCCAGAGTTGTCCAGTCCAACAGAAGAGCAACAGTACGTCAAATTGTGGGGAATCTTAATTAAGGAGCAACTGCAAAGGTCTCTGAAGGAACTGTTCGCCGCACATTACACCGTATCAAGGGCAAAAGTGGTCCAACATTGTATTGAGGAGGGTGGTTATAATAATTTGGCCACTTAGTTTATGTGTGTATATATATGTGTATATATATATATATAATGCATCGTAGTGTAAAAATGATTAGATTTGTAAGATATTTACTTTTCTAATAATTGCACAGTTTCACTTGGCCTATGCATGAACAAAGTGAAGAGGCCCATGGCAATGCTAATTTTACATAAGGTGGAAGAATACACAACGTTCAGACAAGTATATCTTAAGCAGGGCTTTCAAAAGTGCTCAGTTTACTGTGAACATCCTATACCTGCACTGGGCTGCTAAATGCCAGGTATTTGTTGGCTTTGTTCTGATTATTTGTTTGCCCTCCCATATATCACACAAACGTATACGCACGTATTCCTCCGTATTGTTTTCTGTGAGAAGGGTAAATCTTATCTTGATAGTCATTCGTTACGAGGAATTACCTGCGAGGCTGCGACTCTTTGACGAGCGGTGTCTACTTTGTGGTTAGGGCGTTTGCTTACCTTTGACACAGGAGGAGATTAAATGTGTGTGTGTTTTAATCCTTAGCTGTGTGTCTTGAACTGCAGCCACCATCAAAAACAAGTTATTGTTATAGAGATTTTATTTTTGATATTGTAATTACAGCGGTGATTCGAAATAAGCGAAAATGTCTTGGAAATGACATTTTATAATCGGCGGTGTTTTGTTAAAGATTATGTTTTTTAAAGTAGTGGTGTGATTAAATTACGTTTAAAATTGAATTAGACGCTGTTCCTTGCCTGTGTTGACTGCAAAATATAACAGAGGGAAAACTACACACAAAAACAGAACTTATTTTTAACCACCACAAACGTGCTGTATTTTGTGCATGGTTAATTCGGCTAAAATATTTTTGCCCGACACAGGCAAAGTTTAAAGCCAGATTAACCTCATATTCTAATTAGTTGGATAAATCCGATAAAATAGCAACTAGTACTCGCTCTTAAGAGTGCCAAATACACCACTGATGCGGGTAGAACGTATACTTAGCATGTAAGCCGCAGGCATGGAGTGTGCTAGTGTAGTTGTATATTGTAGACTACAGTATTGTAAACTACAGTAGTGTAGACTGTAGACTACAGCGTGTTGGTCTGTTGCAGCTTCTTCCTAACTAACCTGGTCGTTTTAACCCTCTGTTTACAAGCAGCAAAAGGCTTTGGACATAGAAGAGGTAGACATCGTTATGCTTCGATGCTTTGCTGTATTTTTTATTTTTTTATTCTACTTTTATGGCTTATTTTTCTCTTCTCTTAATACTAAGTCATCTATCTCCCGTAAGCATGCGTATTTAGTGGAATATTGATTGCATGCTGTAGTGTACAATTTTTCTCTGTCGTGTCATTTGTTTGTGTGTAGGTTGATTGATGCTTTCTGATTGCCGAGACTATTTGCACGTGAGAGATACAGTGGCGACTGGGGTTGCAAGGGTGTGCCGATGTGTGTTCAGTGGAGGATCATCCACTAAACCTACGATTATGGTATCTTCACACGTAACGTGGGCACACATGCGAAAAGTTTAACAGGATGTCCACCCAGAGGGAAAACAGGGAAAAGTCAGGGAATTTCATGTGGCAGGGAAATGTCGGGAAATTTTCACCTATGTCAAGGAAAATGTAAATAATTCCTACTCTGTAAACATTGTTAGTTGTGTGAATATAGGATAATGTAATTGTGAGTATATGCATTTTAAAATTTCCATTTTCAAGTTTGTGAACTAGCAATAATACTTTTTTTTTCCAAGTGACATAGGGCGTATACGTACAAAAGAAAGTATTTGTGTCTTTGTAATGGGCACTCATGCGAAGTCAATAGTGTTCATCGCGATGAATATCAATGGGCTGAATAAAATGTTGGCCCTGCTTACTTGGTTTGTTGCAGTGTAATTTAATTCAACGTAACTGATAGCTTATTTATTCTGTTTGCTATGAAAAAAAATATGGTATTGGAAGGTTTCGGTCCTGAAAATAGGTCACGAAAAATGGTAAGATTCTGCCTGGAAAACAGGGAAGTTTCAGAGAATTCCAAAACGGAATATCAGTGGATACGCGGTTTAACGATGCGCCTCACGAACACCGCAACACAAACCGGAACCAGAATTACTTAGAGAATAATCACGCGAGTAGTAATGCTTCTTGTTCAGGCGTGCATTTATTGCAGCTGTTTTCTGGTCAGAACGGGCTTTACTAAGTTCTTTGTGCCCGTCAGCCGTTCAGAATACATGAAAAGGATATAGTGCGCCTTATTACCAAATTTATGAAGTACATTGGCATCCAAAACTCTGTCTCGAAAGTTGGTAACACAGTTGCAGTAACCAAATTTTTGGTTAGAGGAATATTTGATATAGTGTTACTTCTACGTAACAATTAACAATAACGTACATTTTACTTCGTTAGACGAACGTGACAAGTGTTGAATGAAATACACTCCCCTAGATGGATTATCTTACTGTGAATAGGTCCCCTTTATTTATTGTTATTCATTTATTGATTTATATGACCTGCGTTCATTAGTGTACACAGAATATTTCGAGAGTTACGTTGTAATCGTCATTGTTTAGCTGCTATTTATATTGTCACGCCGGTAACTATATTCTAGAGTGACTAATCCTGTATTATTTTTAATCATGCATAAGCAGATACGGATATAAGGCAGTATATACCAACTTCCGATATTATATTGCCGCATGTTGTAATATGATATTTATTTTCATTATTAATTAATACAATTTAGTTACGAATAGGGAGAAGTAAACACAAGAAAGAGGATATTTATTTTTACACGTTCAGTGAGCGCCAATATACCTATTGTTATTGTTATTGGTTACGCGAGACCATTACTTCGGCCTAAAATAGGAATATGCCATTACTTAACTTATAGTACGGCGACAAGTATAAACACACGCCATGTTCCAGGCACTTAACTCTGGACAGCTAGACAGAAATGTAACTTTGTTTGAATGAAAAAATCGCTGCGTAATGATTAGCTGTATAATGTTGAGATACAATTATATAATCAACTTCTTGTCAAATAATATTTCGTAAGTATTGGAGTTCGTGATTGGTTCAGATGTTCTGATCGGTTCAGACGTCGACGAAAATGAGGAAAAGGCCAGAGCACTTAAAAAATTCCCTTCCCTTTCTAATTACGCGTGATGGAGTCCGCTTTAAGTAGTAAATCGACGTTTAAATCGCAGAAGTTAACGACTGAACACACTGATAAATGTTTCTGTGGTTGAACAAAATATTTATACGTACACGACCCATCAAAATTAGCTAAAATTATTTCAGTCAGGTAGATTTTGCGAGACAGATTTTCCTAGTTTAAAAATCTAGTTAAGTACCAAAATAATTTGTAACGTATACTATAAATCTAGTTGGTTTGGTTTAATAGAAACAAATATCTTACTGACCTATACAAGGCTTTCTCTTTTTGCATGTAATGGGTGTAAATGTAAAGTGATACGATTTCACCTGCCGCCGCAGTTATGCGTGGAGACGTCTCGAATGTACTGGCAGGATATGGTTGTCAGTTGGACATTTTTAAAAATAAAATCAGCTTTGTTTTTTTCTTTCTGCCCTCGCGTATACAGTAGAACCCCGTTAGGTCGGCCCCCATTTACTCGGATCTCCGGGTAACCCATACCTATTCAGAGGAACAAATCAATAGTACTAATAATACCAATAATATTGAATGCACGATAAACAAAGAGAGGGCTAAAACCTACACATAAGCATTAAAAAAATAAGATTAATTTCGTGCGAGAATTACCAGCAAGAGTTACAGTTTTAATTGGTGTGCACAGTTTGTTGGGATTGTACATAATGACTTTATATAAAGGAAATTTCATGCCAATGTGTTTTTTTTTCTCCACGTTCTCCTGTTAACCCTGATTTTCGTTATTCCGAATCGGATTGATCAAATTTAAAGAGGCTCTACTGTACTTCCACAATAGTCTGCAACTACCAGATCTAATGGAGAATATATGTTGATCAGCAGGTGACACTATAAAACTATTAGAAACAAGGATTATTTAAATGTTACAAGAATTCATGCAAAAAAATATATATATATACACTGAGGCGACAANTCAGTCCTAATTGATCAAATTTAAAGAGGCTCTACTGTACTTCCACAATAGTCTGCAACTACCAGATCTAATGGAGAATATATGTTGATCAGCAGGTGACACTATAAAGCTATTAGAAACAAGGATTATTTAAATGTTACAAGAATTCATGCAAAAAAATATATATATATACACTGAGGCGACAAAATTCATGGGATACCTCCTAATATCGTGTCGCGCCTCCTTTTGCCCGGCGAAATGCAGCGAATCGACTTAGCATGGACTCAAAAAGTCGTTGGAAGTCCCTGGCAGAAATATTGAGCCATGCTGCCTCTATATACGTCCATAATTGCGAAAGTGTTGCTGGTGCAGGAGTTTGTGCACGAACTGACTTCTCGATTATGTCCCATAAATGATCAATGGGATTCATGTCGGGCGATCTTGGTGGCCAAATCGTTCGCTGGAATTGCCCAGAATGTTCTTCAAACCAATCGCGAACAGTTGTGGCCCGGTGACATGGCGCATTGTCATCCATAAAAATTCCATCGTTGTGTGGGTACATGAAGTCCATGAAGGGCTGCAAGTGGTCTCCAAGTAGCTGAACATAACCCTTTCCAGTCAATGATCGGTTCAGTTGGACCAGAGGACCCAGTCCATTCCATGTAAAAACAGCCCCCACCATTATGGAGCCACCACCAGCTTGCACAGTTCCTTGTTGACAACTTGGGTCCATGGATTCGTGGGGTCTGCGCCACACTCGAACCCTACCATCAGCTCTTACCAACTGAAATCGGGACTCATCTGACCAAGCCACGGTTTTCCAGTCGTCTAGGGTCCAACCGATATGGTCACGAGCCCAGGAGAGGCGCTGCAGGCGATGTCGTGCTGTTAGTAAAGGCACTCGAGTCGGTCTTCTGCTAGCATAGCCCAGTACAGCCAAAGTTCGCCGCACTGCCTTAACGGACACGTCCGTCGTACGTCCCATATTGATTCCTGCTGTTATTTCACGCAGTTTTGCTTTTCTGTGAACACTGACCATTCTGCGCACACGTCGTTGGTCTCGGTCATTCTGTGCAGGCGGTCGGCCACTGCGTTGTCCATGGTGGGAGGTTATCCCTGAAATTAGGTATTCTNCTTTTCTGTGAACACTGACCATTCTGCGCACACGTCGTTGGTCTCGGTCATTCTGTGCAGGCGGTCGGCCACTGCGTTGTCCATGGTGGGAGGTTATCCCTGAAATGAGGTATTCTCGGCACACTCTTGACACTGTGGATCTCGGAATGTTGAATTCCCTAACCATTTCCGAAATTGAATGTCCCATGCGTCTAGCTCCAACTACCATTCCGCGTTCAAAGTCTGTTAATTCCCGTCGTGAGGCCATAATCACGTCAGAACCGTTTTCACATGAATCACTTGACTACAAATGAAAGTCCAACCAATGCACTGCCCATTTATACATTTTGTACGCGATACTACTGCCATCTGTATATTTGGATATTGCTGTCCCATGACTTTTGTCACCTCTGTGTATATAACTTGATTTATTTGCAACCAATTCAAGGACTGAGTTTTTTATAAGATGGTAAAACATAGATCTTCTTTCCGTGATTAGATGCCAACACAATCGCGCTAGTCGTCGATAACACTAAAAAACACTCAAATATTTGCAATAACTGCCAGAAATTCTTGTTTTCAGCGGTTGATTTCAACAATATACGAATAACCGATTGGAAGCTGTGACACGTTTTGGAAAGAATGTGGGATAAAGTGCGCATGTCTACTGCGCAGTAGCTAATTTCATAGTTATAACATCCCCTCCCATTTTTTTTTCTAACTCTCAAAACTTCGCGGCTTTAACTAAAGTTAGTTACTTAAATATGTGATTTAAAATTTTGGTTCACTTACTTTAAGTTACAATTCAGTTGTAATATATTAAAATTACGCTCAGTTTTTTTAACTAGTAAGCCCGGCTCTGATGGGAAACAAAATATAAACAGACTTTCGCGTTGCTGTTTGAACACTTGTTTGGCAGTTCTGTAGGCAAATTGTGAGAAAATATTGGGATACACGCAGAAGACGAAAATAAGTCTACCTCATTTTTAGTCGTTCGTGACCACTCCATCTGAGTGGTGTTGACTTGGACCTGTGCTTTTTAGCAGTTAGGCCTTCAACACCTTACACCTGTATCTACCAGCACTGGCCGTTGTAGCGTTCACTACTGTCAGGTATTCTCTGGCGTCACAACCAGTATGTCACTAAATATGCTGCATGTCGTGTGCATGTAATTTCCTAATAGTTTCTGTTAGGTAACTCTGCTCATTTCTTTCTATCTAATGTTTCATAATTTTATTGGTAAACACATTGTATATCATGTTGGACTTTTGTAGGGTTAATTCGTTTTTTATGATTTTTCATGTAATATATGTTTTCTGTATTTTATTCTACTTACTATGGTAATGTGATAACGTGTCTTTGCGCAAATACAGTAATACTTGTTTGGTGTGACGTCACTTGATGTTCGCCAGACAGTCATCTTCAACGGAAGCTGCAGTTGGTATAAATAACACACAGTGGCTGTGACATCAAGGTGTCCACCGAACGAGGTGATAGGCGTGATAGTGCGGTAAAGATCCTTAAAGCAAGCATTTGTAGTTCGTAAAACTTAAACACTTGCATCTCGTTGCTCAGGTCTGGCGTTATGACGCAAGCTGCATGTGTTTTGACATTACCACTGTTCTGTAGTAGAAAATAAATTGTGGTCAATCGGACACAATCAGTAGTTTTTCTTTTCAGTTGGAAAGCGTTTGCATTATTGAATGTACTGTATTACTTAAAAAGAAGTGGTTTAAAAAATATGTATATATTCGTAACACATTTTTTAAAATTGTGAACTGTGTTTTAATAATAGCTTCAGAACGTCAGCTAGATATATGGGTGAGTTGGTAATAGATAAAGTATTTTCAGAGTGAGTTGCTTCAAGTTGTCTGATGTTTATGGTCCAATGTGATATGCATTTGCTAAACGGCAGACGTACCAGCTGGAGTAGATTTCTTGCCACAAGTGACGTAGCATCTATGGCGTCAATTCAGCAATTGTGACTGTAATTCCTCATTTGTAGAAGGTGTGGCACGTACACTCTGTCATTTTGGAATCTTGTATTTTTTTGCCACAACCTGACCGTGCATATTTGGTTCTTAGTGCTTAGTTTTACTAACCGACGGGATAGTCATACAGGTCATTGCGTATTCCATTTTCTGAAGCGACTGTTGTTTGAGTGTTGTTGCTGTCGTCATCTGTGTAGTTTACCGCGAAAAAAAAACACTTTTTCTGGGCAGTTAAATAACAGGCGGTGAATGTGTAACCACGTAAGAAATTTCGACCGCGGTTGCTGCTTCTCTGTCTTCCAAAAAATTCCGATACGTTTTCTAGAATAGGAGTTGTAGTGAATAAAATTGTAAAACCAAAAATATTGAGGACCAACCCATCTTTATAAATCTGCCTCAGAAATCTTAGGTGTTAGATTCTAGGAACACCATTCCGCCAATCCAGGAAATAAATTGTTGAGGTTCTTGCGCACTTCTCCGTGACGATGAGGGTGTGCACTGTTTCTGGTATTCTGTGTAATGATAAATAAAGTTAAGCTGTTGAAGCGTGTCCAGAGGGGTTATTTCTAGCAAAAAAATAGCTACTTTACAACTATCGGCTCTAGACCACTGTTCGGTATTCCAATCTTCAAACGAAGGTCATTTCCCTTCACAAGTCGAGTAGAAACGTACTAACTACTCACGAGCTGTCTGCAGGCTAGCATTGCATAGTTAAATCAATGCGGTGGGCATAGTTATAAAGTGTGGCCGTATATTTGAGTACTATGGAAAGAAATATTACGTGAGTGAGTGAAGAGATTTGGGCGGCTCTGAACATCGAGGTCTTGAGAGCCGATAAGGGTGAAGTGAGGTGAGGATGGAGCAGCGCCGGAATGAAAGGATGGAGGAAACGGGAGATCCCGAGAAAACCCTCCGACCAGCGGCATCGTCCGGCACGATTCTCACTTGCGAAAATCCGGAGTAAACCGGCCGCGGATTAAACCCGGTTCGCCTTGGTGGGAGGCGAGCAGTGTAACCGCTCAGCCACTGTGGTCCCCAAATATTACGTAATAATAGGTAATGCAGTACGTGTTCGTGTTGTACGGAGTTATAATTTGCCTACATGTACATCCACGTTACGAATAAGCATGAAAAGCTCGGTTGTATTTGTTACAAACATGCATCACCCACGTCCGTCCGTCCTTAAATATTGTACACGACATAATGCAAACCATTTTACGTTTGGGATATTATTAAGTGCTCATCAATATTACGAATACTTCACTGTAAATGTTTATTCAAAAAGATATTACTGCCTTAATACACAAGCAGAGATAAACATCCGTTCACAGCATAATGTGTGTTTGGATGAGTGAGTGGTGATGTTACTTACTACTTAATCAAAACGTATTTATGGTTTGCGACCAAAACTCCGAAACGCGATATTTTTTTATATTGTTTAAATATTTGAAATACGTTGTGTTGCTGTATAGTAATAAACTTTTTAAAAGGACAGGTTCTGTCAATTTGTAAATTAATACATAGATCAGTGTTGAGCACATTAAGGCACAGACTGTGCACGTTTGTATTTTGGCCCCTGTTAGCCTGTAGTTAAGAATGTTTCGGGGCTGGCCTTTAAATTTTAAATTGAACAATTACACATGGTAGGCCTACTGTATTATCACACACCGGAAATGTAACTATGACTGATCGTAATTAACTTTAATATTATGAATATGTTCTGCCACAAATCTACAGCAATTCCTTGCATTTATTTCTAAAACAAGTGTATAATTAAATTCGCGTAATTTAATAATTTTGAAAGTAACTTTAAAAACAAAACAAATAATACAAATGCACTCAAAATCTATGTGCCTTAATATGCCCCCTTTGTAGAAAATAATTATTTTCTACGAGGGAGGGTTGTCGGCGTAGTAAAAACAATGTAGATAGTTGTAATATTCGCTTTTATTTTCTTTCTTCTTTCTTTTATGCTTCGTGTGTAATAAAAAGGGAGGGAAAGTTGTTTCATTCACACCAAGTTCAGTGCCTGTTCAGAAACTAATTTAGCAACCAAAAAATATATATGTGTGTTCTTATGCCAGTGAGCCAGTCAATGTTATTTATTTTATATTTATTATAAATTATCACGTTTCATGGTTTTACTGTATACTATACGATGAACTTCTACGAATGCAAAGGTTAGGAATATTAATATAATTATATTACTATGTGTACATTTACCTGTTTGTTAGGACAGTTTCACGTTAAATATATAATTAAAAGTTTCTAACTTACTTAGCCTTGGCGAAATATTTTATTTTCCACTACACAAATAGTTATCACAACAAACGGACCTCGGCCATAACACACAAACGTCGACATTTCACGCAGAAAAACAAATACAGTTCAACATGGCCACTAACCACAGTTTCAACACTCTCAACAAAATAAAACATTACTGTCTATTTTGTTTTGTTTCTTTAAATAATGCATTTTTCGACAGTGTTGCGCAATTTTAAAACTATTGAATAAGTAGTAATATTTTGTTTGTACGTTGTCGAACGCGTGCACAGACACTAACGTTGGACTAGTTTGGAGTGGGGGAATTCGTTACACCGATGATGCCCGAATGTGCCTCTTAGCTAAAGGACGGATAGCTCTGAATACCGTCTTCATGCAGACGAGTTTTTTCATCGGCTGCGAGACAGTCGGTTCGTAACGGTGCCGGTAGTTCCCAACGAAACTAGAATTAGAACCTAGGTACACGATACCAGTGATTATCATAATGTTGAAAATTGAATGTTCCGTATATTTGAGCTCTACTTAGGGCGCAAAATACAACTTTTGGACTGTCGTGAACATGTTCCATGTAGGCACGTGGGTTTTCATTGCCCCTGCAGTTGTGGGTGTTGATCGTACCACTGACGTGGAGCATACTTTCGTCTCTTAAAACTTCCAAATTACAGACATGTTTTGTCGTTTTCAACCCGCCCCAAACACTTCACTCTAACATTTTTTGGAGTCATGTTATTACCTTCTGGACGCTGTACGTACGCTCTTAGATGTAAAGGTCTTCGTAAAACTCACTACACAGCTTCATGTGTAATCCTACTCTTACGAGTTGCACTTCTTGTTTACTTGCGACTGGACATTGAACTATGCTTTTCCCCCTCATCTGTCACGCTGTTTTTTTCAGTTACATGTGGCCCACCAGCTTTCTTGTTATGGCACACAGAATACCCAGCCTCAACAAAATTAGTTTGCCACAAATTAATTTTAGGCCTTCTCGGTAATTCTCAATACCAGTGGATTTAACGAAAATTTCCTCTTAACCTCTATAGCGGTTTTTTTTTTCAAGCAAAACGCACAAGTTTGTTTCTTACTTGCGGAAGACGCCATCTTGTTTACACTGGCTGGGAGCGTTCGTGATGACCCTTTTTGGCTCAACGATTCATACGCACAATACTTGAAGTGTTGGGCAAATTTGTGCTTTTAAATATATTGTGTTTTTTTTTTAAATATAATTATGTATTTACCTGCAAAAATCTACTTTTGAAACACGGTATAATTCGTATAAATGGTAGTTCATTGTGTCATTTTCAAAAATAAATTAATCCATACGGGTTAGTTAATGTCTATGCCGCAGGAAGATTAAACTTATGATTACTTTGTAATTACGGGAAAACTACTCAATTGGGGAAACATGTATTTGCTGGAAAAGCGGCACGCATAATGTATAAAAGTCGAACAGTTTCTGGAAGAAATAATACGTAAATAATTTTTAGCTATCCCAAAATCCTCGAGATATCCGCTGACCTAGAACATCAAGTGCTTGGCGGTAGAAGAGGAAACGAACATTTGTGCCAGACAACTTGTGAATAGATTTTCAAACACATGTTGCATGTTGTGAACATAATTTTGAAGTTTGTCAAAAATATTAGAATATGAATGTTCACTTTGTTATATCGGGGAAAAAACCACATATTGCATATCTGCGAAACTTTTATAGGCCCTGCGTTGAATTTGCTAAAGATTTTCCACCAATAAAATGACGAGGTCGCCTCTTCCAATTTTCATTGTTTAACGCTGCACACAAGTTAAGTGCATGTGCCTGTAGTATAGAAGCCAATGTTGCCCTCGAAGATGCCTCGAAAGCGGGGAATAGCCCACGGTAGGCTTAATTATTTATTAATAGTTAAATATAATTTCATATTTATTAATTCTTATAAATAATTTTAAAATGAAATCAATAACAATTTGCGCAGTCATGAAACGAGCATGAACTGCGTCGCACTGATTAGTACACACATCAACTCTGACACACTCGTCGCCAGTATGTCAAACACATGGACATTCAGTGATGAACATGTCCGATTACGTTCGGTTTTTCAACAGACCGACGCTTTTAAATGGACTAAATTTTTTGAGTAACTTGCATTAAAATTACACCAGCGGAAATGTACGAACGTCCCAGACGACGTAGTTGCTTACAAATGTTCTGACCTCAAATCCAATACACGTTTTTGATCGTTCTACTTGCAAAAAAAAAAACAGCCCAGTGTTGGAACACAATACGAGGAAGTGGTTACTGGGCAGTTTACATGTGCACTCTACCCCTTATTCACTATACAGCTATAATCGTAGAGGTCTCGTATTTAGCTTTTCTGTATATCACCGTACAATGTAAAACCCTAACTTTGAAGTTAGCCTATCCCTTACCTATGCACCCATGTCGCTGTTTTTTTTTTTCAGATCGATAGCCGTGTGCATTACCCACCTGGCAAGGCCCCGAGGACCCGCCCACACGTACATGGGACCTAGGATATGTTTACAATTGAAATAATATGGCTTACGAATTATGCAACGACCACCGATCTCGAATAAAGAACCATATCTTTATTTGCGATTCACAATATTGTCAATTAAAAGCACATGTAAAATCATACTTTCTCAAATTTGCCTTAATACGTATGCGCATTATTTTTCAGTTGTAAACTAGCCGTGGGGCACGTAATGGCCCTCGAGACTCGGTACCACATACACTGTCGGCTTCTCTCGTTCCCAAATCACGTGGCTACTGCTCGTTTGCTCGGCAGTGCGTCATGTAGCCAACCTCACCAGGGACCATCCCGTAAGTTCCGCCACTTTCCACAGTTTTCACTGCACTATTAGAGAATATCGGGTCAATTTTTTTTCTAGCGGGCTTCCAAATCCCGCCACGCCAGCGTGAGCCCCTTCGCAGTTCCGTGGGTCCTCTGGCATGCGTGTTAGTAGCCAAGTCGGTAGGGGCATGGGATGCGTCTCAGAACAACCCCTATACGCCTTATACACCTTATATCGGGTTATTGCGTAAAAATGGACGCATGCATCGCGACTTTAGCAGGGTTGCTGGTGCCGCGGCCGCAATTGTAGCCATGGACACACCCCGAAAGAGGAAGGGTCTAGTAGATGGTAGGGTACAGCAAACCAGCAAAGCGGAGAGAGCGTTGGATAAATATGCGTGACAGTCGCAGATGTTAAAAATGAAACGCCATTAAATTATAAAGGTCGGGAGAAAGTATAGTTATTGTTATATAGCGAAGATAGACTTTGTGTGGTTCTTGCAGGGAGATATGATGTGCCTTGAATCAGCAAGTCCCGGGATATTTCTGGCAACCCCAGGTGCGCCGTAGGATGATGTGATGGGTTCTTCCCGCAGAAGAATAGTCAATGCATCACTGTAGAGCCGTGACACGTGGTTTCTGTAACAGAGCGAGTGTGCCAGGAGAGGCTGAAAGATCGCCTCTGGAACACCAGACGACATGTGAGGGATACTGCAGTAATGATTTGAGCTGCAGGCGCGCTGTTAAGCACTTTATAAATTAGCCTTTTAATATGTCCCTTCCCCTAACTGCATATGTTTTAACAGGTACACTGACTGACAAATCTCCTAGTAAGTTGGCAACGATGTAGGATAAGTAAAAGCGCAGTGTTTAAATTTTCTGGTTAGTGAATTTTTTTATTTCGTTTCTTTATGTTTTATGCAAATAACGAAAACTGCCATATTAGTATCATATAAGAGTATTTACGTTCCTAATAATTTAAAAGTTTTTGCCAATCACTGCATGAATAAAGTGATAAGATCCATTGTAATTTCAGCTTTACATATTACGGAAGAATACAAAATGAGCAGAAAAAGTAAATCCTAAAGAGGGCTTTCAAAAGTGTTCAGCTGACCACAAACAGCCTGTACGATGTTAGCAGTGTATCGGGAAACGTATTATTATTATATTGCCATCTTGTTGGAAGTTTAAGGTGGAAATTGATGGCCGCTGAAACTAATTAATTTTGTTCTGCACATATTGTGCTAAGAATTGGTGCAAGAGCAACATGACGTCTGTAACACTTCCATGTTGTCGCTCAGGCCATTGGCACCCAAAGCCTGAATTTCACTGTGAAGAATTTTCACTGGCTATGGTAATGGACACTCCGGTGTGAAACTCACACATGCCTTGGAAACTTAAGTGGGAACATGGTACGGTCGATAGACCCCACCAAAAATTATCTTTGATGACCGATTCATTGAAGTTGGAATCGTGCTGGTAGTGGTTGGAACTATGCGTACTTGAGAAGATTTTGACAGTACCCCGCCTATTGACAGTTCGACGCAGTGAGCGGCGACACAGCTCCGGTTCTGTGCTGGACAGACAGTAGTAATGAGGAACAGCACCTCGGCCAGACCATGGGTAATTCTGAGTGTGGGGGTCTGTGACGATGTGAGAGGGCACTAAATTCGCACAGCTGCACCAGCATTGGGGGGTTTGTCAGGTCAACTGTTCCGTTAGCTGTTCGTGTCTGCGATGATTGAGTGAATCTGGCTACTTTGTGGTTGGACCTTCACAAAGGTTATGCCCATACTACAGCGAGGATGTCCCTGACACTGCATCCGAATGGCTCTCTGCGCGACAGATCGTTATGCCTCATCGCTCCCCGGTTGCTTGGATGTAAGCAGGTACTGTTGTTACGTGTGGATGTGGAAACGTACACAACACGTCGGAATAAAAAATTAAGCCTGGCTGTCAGAGAGTTCATCTCTTAGTCGTAAACCAGTTTGTAGCCAAGGGGTTCAAGTAAGTGACACAAGCATCTGAGGGACAAAATCGAGAGTAAAGTTGGAGTTGTTTGCATTTAACAACGATGGGCAATAAATAATTCAAACATATTAACTTTCTGATGAGGACCTTTCAACTTGTACCTATTAAATATTATGTTCTAAGGAAAAGGGAAAATTCATTTCTATAGGTTTTGTATATTTGCATGTTGAAGTGAAACCTTACTGATTTTGCTCCAAAAAAGAGTTTAATATTGGAGTCATTATTTTAATTAGTTTTAAGAAGCGGTTAGCCCGAGATTCTGCTAATATTCAGGAATGTGTACCAGATAAAAGTGCATGAAAATTTACTTATATCGTACAGTAGAGACTTTAAAATTACATGTTAACTATCTTTATACGCTAGATTGCACAGTATTTTGTATTATTGAGCCTCAGTGCATTGCCTGGTGCTCCAATTAATAACAGTGATACCTGCCAAATGCTGAAGTTTGGAAGTAGGTATTGAATCTGCTCTGCGGCGTGAGGCGCCAGCACTTGATGCTAGCCCTCAGTGATAGGGCGTAGGAATACGTCGACACTGTGGTCTCTAGGTCCAATTTACTAATAAATTACACTTTATTTGCGGGGCTGGTCGGCCTCTCAACAAAAAAACGCATCTTTTCTCCTCCGACCTCGTGACTCGTAACTCGTACCCGAAAGAAACAATTTACAATGGCTGAGGCATAGTTACACCATTTTATCCACGTAACTTGCCAACGGTAAACAACAAGCGAACATCGGTAAACCCTAAATAACCATTGCTACATAATGAGACTGATGAAGTGAAACATCGGTAACAATAATAACCACTCTCAAACCTAGCGGTAAACGACTGGTACATAATTGCGCCTTTCTCGTGGTTAATAACGCCATGCATGGCTCTGGCCGTGACGTGAACACACGTTATTTATAAGGGCAGGTAGGCCTCTCAAAACAAACTTCCTGGCGGTCTTTTACTCACTCTGACACTGGCGGTAAAAAAAAACTCATATTCCTATCTCGGCTGGTGGCTTAACTCTCGAATTTCACCTTACCCACTAACCCTTGTTAAACATAACACCAACTCTGACGAGCTAAAATCACGCGAATTTAAACGTATTTTAATTACCGCGGCACTGCCACTTTACCGCATAAAACCACTGCATACCTTAAGAATTTCTTATTAAAACTCTAAGCCAAAGACTCCAAAAGACAGTACAGATTTTTGCCACTTGTATAAGTTTTTCCAAAATTTTTTATTTCCGAACTTTAAAATCACCGGTTAACCTATAAATCGGTCTCTTAAAAATAATCCAAGTTATCTCGGACCTTTTACATAACATAACCTTTCGTTCTACCCAACTCGCGCCATTGAAATAAAACATTTAATTTTCCCGACACAACTACTTGGAATCACCACGTATCTCGCGTCACGCACGCCCGCGCGGCCTGCGAGAGCCCCGTCATTGGCTGGAGCCTCGTTCCTTCCTCTCTCTCCTCGTAGATTAAAAATTACTAATTCGTACTCGTTTTTCAAGCGATGCTTACTGACCAACGGACTTTTTTCAGTAGTAATACTTTAACACAATATAAAACGCCTGATTTAAAACCATGATTCTCGCCCTCAGCGTCGTTACGCGAAATATATTCGTCACAAGCTGCCAACTCATACAACAAAAACGTATTATAAAATTACAGCCAACGTCATAAGCCATGACAATTGAGAAATTAACTAACTCAAATATGGTTCTCTACCCTATATTTAGCAAACAGCCTTTTTCAGTGAACACTTTACATACTATACACCTCCAGTAACAGGTATATGAAAATTACAATCCCAAAGGAAGTACACTCTTTATATATTCATTCTCACAATTTTCTTTGTGTCACGAACCAACAAACTTTAAAGCAACTTAACCCACTTTGGTAATTAACAATTATTAATGTTATTGCCACATAAAAACCTGTAACTTTTTCTCTAAACATTCTTGTATATATCACTTTAACATTCCCCCATTTTCTACACATTTTTCTTCGGAGTGTCGTGGCTTCACTGCGCGTGCTTGTTAGCACAGAATTCCGTCCGTGATTATTTCAGGTCTGTTACCAATTCACAGTTCTCCAGCGTGATAAACTATGGCCCAATTGGTAAAGTAACTTAAAGTTTCCCCATTTCAGGATCTGATACGTAAACAGTTCGCAGATTTGTCCGGTTTGCAGTTTAATTAGTTTATTTTGTTTAAATGGTTTATGAAATTATTCTTTATATATAAATAATTTTATTACTCAAGTTAAAATGTCCGTCATAAATGCAATATTATACATTTCTTAATTGAACCAACCTTTACAGGGCTGCACTTAAGAAGGTTTACAGGGCCGTTTTATTTTAAAAGGAAATCGCTCTCTGCCATTACTCGGATTTCTTGAGTCATGCCTAGGTTAGTGTATGAGATAATATACTGGGAGAGGGGGGTAGAAAAGAAAAGGAGAGGAATTTGTTTGCTGGGTGTTCTTTCTTTGGTCTCTTTAATGATGATAATAATAATGTTGCAAATTTTCAAAGTATGTGGGCATAGTCATGTTCTTTAGGGATGGTGGTCGTAATTAAATAAAAGAGTTGATAATTTCCTATGTCTAAACTAAATAAGAGTTAATATTAACTTCCCAACTTATTTACAAACAATCAAAAAACACTCCAGACATGATATCTCGACAATAATGGCTATCGCTGGCTATTTACAGCTAATATTTGCATGACAGTCAATCATCTCACAGAAATTAACCCAATAAAACACTTAAAACTAGTATTTATAGATATTTTTCTAACACCTACTGAATTAATTTAAAATTATATATTTGATATTTGACAGTTATAGTATTTACAATTACTCGTCCATTCAGTTCCACCTTGTTTCGATCCACATATCACTAGTCTTTTTTGTCTGGAATGTTCTGGATCGCCCGGAGTGCTCCCATACATATCTGCACTTCACTCGTCTGATACCTCGCCCTCCGTCCCACTCGCGCACACGCGCTCTCTCGCTCGTTCTCGCAACACACACTCTCGTCCGCAGCAGTATCGCACACAGTCAGTTCACTTTTTTCCGCACTTCGCCAGATGGCTATCACAGAATGCCGACCCTCCTGCTGCGGTGGTATTTATTGTGGCAGGCATCCTGACACAGAATATTGTTCACACTTCAGGCTGCGTCGAGAGAGGGGATTGCCAGAAATGTCATGCAATATTCCTCTGCGGAATCCTCCAGAAGGTGGATGGGGGGACGGTGATGCCAGTTCAGACCAGCTGTCAATCATCCCCCTCCCGCCCAGGGAGACTGGCCGCACGCGCCCAGCGCGGGAGTCCGCGCGTAACGATAACTATAGCACTACAAATAAAGTCGGAATCGCTTGTTAAAATTAGTATTCAGTAGTCTCTAATAAAGAAGAAATTTAATCATCGTAAAGTCGTAATATTTTATAATGTTCTTTACTTTACTTACATCTTGCTTATTAGTTCTGTAGTGCACGCTTCTTTAATGATCATTGGTCGTAATTGATTGCACGCAAAGTGACATTTGTTTTAAATACTTACTTTTTCATGAGTAGTTATAATTGGCCGGTTCGAATACAGCTTCGTGGCAGGGAGCCGGGAGCCCAAGATGGCCACCGGAAGCCATATCATACTCTTGCATTCCACCACCATGGCGGCCATTTTTGCAGCCAGTGGCCGTCATTTTCGAGTCAATGTCCCTCGAAATGTCCCTTTTTCAGCCAAAACATCAGAATGTCCCTTTTTCCCCTAAAAATTTCCCTAATTTCCCCAAAAAAATTAATATATTATTTTTTCAACGATTCCACAATGTGGCTTAATGACTCATTTTTGGACAATGAGGATTAAGAATTCATGAAGATTTTCTCCGAGTCTTCCCCCTACCATACTTCATGCTCTTGCATTCACAGGGTGCCGTGGCAACACAGCGGATAGAGGGCATGGTAAACTTCACCTTGCATTCCAAGCTGGGAGGGTTATCTCAGAGTCTTCCCAAATACGATATAAACTAAAAATAGTCATTTAAGCCCTATGCGAACTTATAAGCATAGTTGGCCATAATTCACGAACCGTTTAAGATGTCGTCAAATTAATATCATAGCATCGACACCGACAAGGAAAATTATAACATGGTCATTTAAGCCCTATACGAACTTATAAGCATAGTTGGCCGTAATTCCCGAACCATTTAAGATGTACTTGTCAAATTCATAACATAGACAAGAGGGTGTTCTACGGGTCATTCCTGATGTGACTGGCCCCTACATCACACTCTTGCAGGGCGGGTTCTCCGTGTCTTACCAAATCCCTACCATTTCACCCGAATGGCCACTATATCATGAGTTATCTCAGAGTCTTCCCAAATACGATTACCATTTCATTCATTCCTACTAGATCACATACTTCATGCTCTCACATTTCAAGCATGAGGTTGTCTGAGGCATCACACACTAGCATTCCAAGCGGGTGGGATTATTTCANCCATGCTCTCACATTTCAAGCATGAGGTTGTCTGAGGCATCACACACTAGCATTCCAAGCGGGTGGGATTATTTCAGTGTCTTCAGCAGTCGTCAAGACGCGAGGCATAACATAAATGACATCGCCATGGCAGTTGGTGTAACATAAAGAACGTTGCTGAACACATCAACGATGCATGCTCCCTAACATAAAGGATGATGCCAAACACTGTGTTGAAGCGCACACTCCATAACATAAAACACACTGCCGTACACTTCAATGATGCGTGCATTTTAATATATAAAGGGTGGCACCGAACACTGCGGCGAAGCATAACACAATGCACACCACCGTACACTGCAACGATGCGGGCATTTTTTATATAAAAAGGGTGGTGCCGAACACATCAACGACACACACACCCTAACAAAGGGCGATGTCGAACACTGCGATGAAGCACGCAAGTCGAAACATAAAGAGCGCTACTGTACACTTAAATGACACATGCATTTTAAAATAAAAGGGGGATGCCGAACACTTTAATGATGCACGCAACCTAACATAGAGGGTGATTTAAGACCTACAAGCATAGGTGTGCATAAGTTCTTGATCGTATCGTGTAAGATACGTTCAGCAACTTCATAACATCACTCCTATCATCTCGAAAGGGTTAAGTCTTCCCAAAATTAGATTAATATTTAAGTCCTTCCTACGAAATATACATCGTGCTCTTGCAGGCCAAGCCATGAGAGTTATCTCAGGGTTTTCCCAAACATATACGCATGGATTATCTCACNCTTCCCAAAATTAGATTAATATTTAAGTCCTTCCTACGAAATATACATCGTGCTCTTGCAGGCCAAGCCATGAGAGTTATCTCAGGGTCTTCCCAAACATATACGCATGGATTATCTCAGAGTATTCCCAACTATACACAATGATAAAGTATTAAATGCAACGCACACTACTATAAAAACAATGATGGGAACAATCACATCACTACTGTAACATATCATTTTCATATGCCTACAATGCGAAGAGACATAAAAAGCATAAATGTAAGCTACCACCATAATAAACGGAGAGAACACCACCCCACATAAAGGAGCCTTACAGGTTATGTGAGGCTCTCACAGGTCTAACATAAATGGTGCTGTCACACACAACGATAAAGAAGCCTAATATGTCTCGAATGCATCTCGACACTAACAAAGCTGAAATAAAGGACACCAAGGTTGCATATGACGCGAAATATACATATTCTACTGGAGATGTCAAACACACTGGACCGAAGAATGTACATGTCGCATACATACGAGCACGCTGGACGAATGTGGCACCACATACATTCTACCCTGCGCTGCTAAGGTATATTGCGTCTTCAATTTAAACTATGTATATCATCATCGTCCTCGGACTTGATGGTCCCACTATCGTGCTGGATAGTTGTAACATCCTAGTTTTTCATCTTATGCCTTAGCAATACATGTTTGTTGTTCACATCGTTGAACAATCTGTATGGTTTGCGCTCTTCATAATACATGTCTGCAACAGGCATATTTCCTTCTTCACAGAATGTTTTGGAACTTGATGCATGTCCGGATAATGTTATGGGCGATGGCACAATCAATAGTTTACACAACGAATCAGTATGGTGGTCATCTATTGTATTGCATTGCGTCAACAAGTTCAATGTTTGCTGCCTTGTGCCAAGTAAAGATGTGTTACCTTTACATATAGCAGTATGCCTCTTTAGATTGTCACTTCTACCAAATGTCGCACCGAACATATCACATGATAGTATTCTGGAGGCTGGTTTCTTTTGACACTCACTCTGTTCATGTCGCAGTGCATTGCAACTTTTACTGAATATCTTGTCGCAGTAACTGCATTGTTTTCCATGTAATTGTTGAACACTTGGTGAAGTTTTGCATGTAGGCAAACATATAATTTTCGATTGCATGTTTTCCACACTTTTCATCATCTTCAAGTATATGACAACTTAAACACTGTAGTACTACTACTACTACTTCCTTCTGCGTACACTACTACCTTCACACAGTAGTGTTACTGTACACATTAGCTTAGCAACTATGTGAATTCCTGCGGTTACTCTAATTTATACCCTCATTCTGCAGGTCGAATACGAAGTTAGGTTGTAATTTTCTCTGTAGTGGATTAGAGGGAAATATACAAGTGGCTGAAGTAAAATTTGTTCACAACTACAGCTGATAAATTATATATAATGTCCATCCAGTACATATTTCACATTGTCATCAGCAACCTTAGAGGTCACACTTGCGTTCTCGATTTTCTGGATAGTTTTAGCAACTTCCTTTATCACCTTACATGATAGCAGCGTATGTTTGTTGTTCACATCTTCTGACGATCTGTATAGCTCTAACTCTTCATAGTAAATGTCTACAAAACTCGTAATTCCTTCTTCACACTCAGTGAAGGTTTTGCCGATAGTTGTAAAGTAGCTATTTTTTTGTTAGAAATAACCCCTCTGGACACGCTTCAACAGCTTAACTTTATTTACCATTGCACAGAATACCAGAAACAGTTCACACACTCATCGTCACGGAGAAGTGCGAAGGTGGTCGTACAGGACATTCTCGATTGCAGGCCTCAATCTACATACATCTATTTGTCATGTGACTAAGTAAATTTGTTCTCAACTGTAGCTGATGTACCTTATATAATGTCCAACCGGAACCCTTTCCCATATATTCTTCTTCCTCGTCGATGATGACAGCACGCCGGTATCCAATGCAGCAGGTGTCTGCCCTTCACATGTTTTTTCAGATGTATGCAATACACTACGTCTCTTAGCTGACACAGGAGAGAGTCCCTCACACATTGCAAGATGACTTTTTAAGTTATCGCGTCTCCCAAATTGAGACTAACACTGTTCACATGTTAAGCTAGATTGCTTCATGTTCATAGAACAAGCTGTTTCATGACGATGAGTATTACAGCTGTTAGTAAATGGTTTCTTGCAGAAACAGCACAAATGATTTCCTGACGTATTTTCCATCTTCGCTCGAGACGATGTATACTCTTCGAAATTCGAATAACAACTACGGTGATTCCATCAATTTCATATATAGACACACACATATATATATACAATTCTTCTTATTTCATCAGTGGGATTTAAGTTTTTTTTATGTGTTCTGTAAACATATATTCAGCTAACATCTCTCCACCGCTACATGCTGTTTTACATCTCTCATGTCGACATGCGTTGCTACTTTTACTAAACTACTTATAGTATTTGCGACAATGTTTCCTACACTTTGGTGAAGGATTGTGTTAATTGTTCACATGAAGGTCAGAAGTTGGAAGGCGTATCAATACTTTGTACAGCAGACATCTGATAGTCACAATTTCGTAGCATTGACGATGCGCTGTTTTGCTTAGCACGTAGAGAAACAAGGCCTTTGCACTTGTTTTTCATATGTATGTTTAAACTGTCTATTGATAACTGTCTATAAATTGCGTAAAGGTCCAAATAAGGTTAGATTTTGAGGTATTTTAAAACTATCTTCTGATGCTATTAAATTATTTACTAAGGAAAATATATTACCTAGTTTTTCTAATATTATTCCTTATTATTATTCTCCTGTATTTAATTTATTTCTTTCTTTAGTTATTTGGTTTGTAATTCCATATTTTAGTAATATTTTTATTTGTAGTTTGGGTATTATATTTTTTCTTTGTTGTGCAAGATTGAATGTTTATAGTATTATAATTGCTGGTTGATCTTCTAATTCTAATTATGCATTATTGGGTGGTCTTCGCTCTGTTGCTCAAACTATTTCTTATGAGGTAAGTTTGTTTTTAGTTTTATTATTTTTTTTTTGTTATTACTGGTAGTTATTGTTTAATTGATTTTAATTTTTTTCAATATTATTGTTGATTTTTTTTTTTTTCCTTTTTGTTTGTGTTTATTTTCTTCTTTTTTAGCTGATACTAATCGTACACCATTTGATTTTGCTGAGGGTGAATCTGAATTAGTATCATGGTTTAAAGTTAAGTATAGAAGAGTGGATTTATTTTACTTATTTAAAGAGAATATTCAATAATTTTATTTATGAGATTATTATTACTTTTTTTTTGGTTGAGATTTATTTTCTATAGTATTTTTTATTAAAATAGTTTTTATTTCTTTTTTGTTTGTTTGGATTCTAGGTACTTTACCTCGATTTCGTTATGATAAGTTGATAAATCTTGTTTGGAAATGTTATTTACCATTATCTTTAAAATATTTAATTTATTTTATTGTTGTTAAGTTAATTATTATTTCAATATTTATTTATTGAATTAAAATAAGTATGGTTAAGTTAATAAAAGTTTAATCTTCTTTTTTATATTTTCAAATATATGTTTCAATAAAACTTATTAACTGTTTTATTATTTCGTCTCAATATATTTTAATTATATTATCAAATAGGAAATAAGGAAGGTAAATAAATGTTAATATTTGACTTATAATAATATATGGTTCTTCAACTGGTTTTGCTCCTATTATTGTTAATAGTGTAGTTGTTGTTACTATTAACCGAAATGTTATTTGATTAATAGGGTAAAATGTTAGGCCTTGAAAATTTAGTTTATAGATTGGTATAATCATTACAATTAAAATTGATAATATTAGTGCAATTACCTCTCTAATTTTCTAGGAATTGAACGTAAGTGAACATACCTTGGCTTATATGACATCGATAGCCTGTGCGACATGTATTCAGCTTGCATATATGCTTTATGTGTGTCTTTGCATTGCAGGCATATGCAAATGTACTGTTACAGTAGTGGCATGAATGTATAGGAGATGTGACTGTTCCAGCCATTGTTTTCATAGTAGGGTATGATGACTTGAATTATGATGATGGTTCGGATTTTTCTTTTTCGGATATCTTCCCATCAAAAGTATGCTCTATTCTTAGCAAATACTGATTCACCTGTGTAGGAAGGAGAGCTTTGCATGATGCCCTATGCCTTTTTAAGCTATCGCGTCTTCGAAAATATGACTTGCATTTTTCACATGATAAGATAATACATTTCATATTTGTTTGGCAACCAGTATCGTGTCGACGAGCATGACAGGTTTGGCAAAGTCTTCTTACAGTAATGACATACATAACTTTCTCGATTATTTCCCATCGTAGAAAAAAAAACAGCTCTGTTCGCTTTTCGAAGTCTGAATAGCAACTGGGTCGGTCATCCTATCCTATAATAATATATATACATATATATACATAAATATGCAACCTTGGTGACCTTAATGTTAGCTTTGTTAGTGTCGAGATGCATTCGAGACATATTAGTCTTCTTTATCGTTGTGTGTGACAGCACCATTTATGTTATACCTGTGAGAGCCTCACATAACCTGTTAGGCTCCTTTATGTGGGGTGGTGTTCTCTCTGTTTATTATGGTGGTAGCTTACATTTATGCTTTATATGTCTCTTCGCATTGTAGGCATATGAAAATGATATGTTACAGTAATGATGTGATTGTTCCCATAATTGTTTTTATAGTAGTGTGCGTTGCATTTAATACTTTATCATTGTGTATAGTTGGGAATACTCTGAGATAATCCATGCGTATATGTTTGGGAAGACCCTGAGATAACTCTCATGGCTTGGCCTGCAAGAGCACGATGTATATTTCGTAGGAAGGACTTAAATATTAATCTAATTTTGGGAAGACTTAACCCTTTCGAGATGATAGGAGTGATGTTATGAAGTTGCTGAACGTATCTTACACGATACGATCAAGAACTTATGCACACCTATGCTTGTAGGTCTTAAATCACCCTCTATGTTAGGTTGCGTGCATCATTAAAGTGTTCGGCATCCCCCTTTTATTTTAAAATGCATGTGTCATTTAAGTGTACAGTAGCGCTCTTTATGTTTCGACTTGCGTGCTTCATCGCAGTGTTCGACATCGCCCTTTGTTAGGGTGTGTGTGTCGTTGATGTGTTCGGCACCACCCTTTTTATATAAAAAATGCCCGCATCGTTGCAGTGTACGGTGGTGTGCATTGTGTTATGCTTCGCCGCAGTGTTCGGTGCCACCCTTTATATATTAAAATGCACGCATCATTGAAGTGTACGGCAGTGTGTTTTATGTTATGGAGTGTGCGCTTCAACACAGTGTTTGGCATCATCCTTTATGTTAGGGAGCATGCATCGTTGATGTGTTCAGCAACGTTCTTTATGTTACACCAACTGCCATGGCGATGTCATTTATGTTATGCCTCGCGTCNTCGTTGATGTGTTCAGCAACGTTCTTTATGTTACACCAACTGCCATGGCGATGTCATTTATGTTATGCCTCGCGTCACGGCGACTGGGGAAGACTCTGAGATAATCCCCCCAGCTAGGAATGCATGCATGTGATGACTGAGACAACCTCATGCTTGTAATGTGAGAGCATGAAGTATGTGATCTAGTAGGAATGAATTAAATGGTAATCGTATTTGGGTAGACTCTGAGATAACCCATGATGTAGGGGCCAGTCGGGTGATGTGGCAGGAATTTGGGAAGACTCGGAGAACACCCCCTGCAAGAGTGTGATGTAGGGGCCAGTCGGGACATCATGGATGACCCGTAGGACACCCTCTTGCCTATGTTATGAATTTGACAAGTACATCTTAAATGGTTCGAGAATTACGCCCAACTATGCTGATAAGTTCGCATAGGGTTGAAATGACCATGTGTTAATTTCCCTCGTCTTTTTCGATGCCTATGATATGAATTTGACGACTACATCTTTAACGGTTCGGGAATTACGGCCAACTATGCTTATAAGTTCGCATAGGGCTGAAATGACCATTTGTTAATTTTCCTTGTCGGCGTCGATGCCTATGCTATGATTTTGATGAGTACATCTTAGACCATTCGGGAATTGTGGCTAACTATGCTTATAAGTTCGTATAGGGCTTAAATGACCATTTGTAAATTTTCCTTGTCGGTGTCGATGCCTATGATAGGATTTTGACGACTACATCTTAAATGATTCGGGAATTACAGCGAACTATGCGTATAAGTTCGCATAAGGCTTAAATGACTATTGGTAGTTTATATCGTATTTGGGAAGACTTTGAGATAACTCTCCAAGCTTGGAATGCCAGGGGGTGAAGTTTAACATGCCCTCTATCTGCTGCATCACCACTGCACCCTGTGAATGCAAGAGCATGAAGTATGGTAGGGGGAAGACTCGGAGAAAATCCTCATGAATCCTCAATCCTCATTGCCCAAAAATGAGTCATTTAACTACATTGTGGGGTCGTTGAAAAAATTTTGAAAAATATTAAAAAAAAATTTTTTTTGGGAAATTAGGGAAATGTTTTAGAAAACAGAAATTTCGAGGGGTAAAAGGGACATTTTGACGTTGTTTTGTCAGGAAAATGGAAATTTCGAGGGAAATGGACTAAAAAATTATGGTCACTGGCTGCAAAAATGGCCGCAATGGTGTTGGAATGCAAGAGCATGGTGTGGCCGCCGGTGGCCATCTTGGGCTCCCCGGCTCCCTGTCACGAAGCTGTGTTCGAACCGGCCAATGCTAACTACTTTCATGCATTACCTGTTAACGTCTTGTTCAAATTTCTTTATGATTAAACTTGTGGCTTGACAGCCACGCTTCGTGCCGACAGGCGAATCTTGAGACGCTATACTAAACCTTGAAAACAGTACGCACACCCTTAAGTCCTGACATTCGTTCCCTGAACTTGGAAGACGGAAAGCTGGTTCGGCCAATCATATCGACGTGTTTCTCCTGGGCTGAACAAGTGACTGGCGACTGTTGCTGTAGCACGCCATATCGCCAATTACCTAAACGAACGGTGAGTGAACCAACTGCGCTGCCCCCCGAGTTATCTATAGCAAGTCCGTGGTACACGCCCTCTCCACCTCATCGTGCCTGAGTGCTATTGATGGTTGCCGGTCGTTGGTGATGGAGGGGGGGGGTAAGTTGGGTGTTACTGCAGGGTCGTAATCGTGCCGTGCCCTGTCGGGGTGTATCCGTGTAAGAAAGGGTTTTGGAGGTCGAACATCACACGTGCATTGTCGCAGTGGTATAATACTGGAATCGCATTCGGAAAGACCCGGGTTCGGTTACCGGCCCGGCCGTTTTCCTTTTGGTTTTCATGGGTTTCTGAAGTCACTCCAGGCGATCACCGCGATGGTTCTCTGACGCAGGTCATGGCTAAAGATATAATCCATTCATGGTTACTTCTATCTTTTCTGAAGCCCTGCTTTAGGTCTACTTTCAGGCTATTCCTCCGCCTGATGCAAACAAAACTTAGACAAGTCTATAAAATGATAACCGAAGGGACGACGTACCGCACTCAGTCTTATAAAACTTTGCATGAGAACTATTTCTCACTAGACACTAGCTACCGACACACCTATTTCTCACTAGACACTAGCTACCGACACACCTATTTCTCACTAGACACTAGCTACCGACACACCTATTTCTCACTAGACACTAGCTACCGACACACCTATTTCCTCTCTGTTTTATTCATATCAATTGTAAATGAAATATTATAATTTATAAATAAAATATAAGTAAAAGTTAATTTGACCAAAAATGATATACTTTTATGTTAACGGAAGTAAAAAACGCTTGTGAAACATGATGTTATATATATGTATATATAACATATATATACACACATCTATATATACACATATATATATATATATACTAGCTGACCCGGCAAACGTTGTTTTGCCATAAAAAGTATTTCTAGTGATTATAGTATTAGAAAAAAATAACTATAACTTATTGTAAGTGTGTGAGGATGTGGTATATAAGTGGAAGAGGCATGGAGCTCTGTGGACGATGACGGAATATAAAATTAGATAATTTAATAAATATTAATAAAATGGAAATACAAACAATTACAGCTTTGCGATCAATAATAAAGTTAATTAAGAAGTACACTTAATTATTGAAAATATAATTGTAAACACGTCACTACTACGATCTGAGCACAAATGAATAAGAGAAAGGTTATTGTGTGAGAGAAAGTGGAGACCGGCTACTCCGTGCTGTGTCACTGGGAGACACCTGGTGGGAATAAATTGTAACCTAGATCGATAAATGATCGATGATAATTGATCAGTTATCGACCTAGGGTAAAATTTATTAAATTACTAATATCGCTAAAAAAAAATAAGGGTTGGTGGTAGAAGGGTGAAAATTTAGGAGGGTATGTATTTTTTGATGCCACATCATAAAAAAATAAAAAATAAAAATTTTGTTCAAAAAATAAAAAATAAATGTTTGGGGGTGGCCACCCTTATTACTTAGGGGTGTAAAAAATAGAAATAAATCTATTCTCAGACCTACGGAGTATACATAAAAAAATTTCATAATAATCGGTCCAGCCGTTTCGGAGGAGTTCAGTGACTAACACTGTGACGGAAGAATTTCGCTACAAAAAAATAAGGGTTGGTGGTAGAAGGGTGAAAATTTAGGAGGATATGTATTTTTTGATGCCACATCATAAAAAAATAAAAAATAAAAATTTTGTTCAAACAATAAAAAAAAATTGTTTGGGGGTGGCCACCCTTATTACTTAGGGGTGTAAAAAATAGATATAAATCTATTCTCAGACCTACCGAGTATACATAAAAAATTTCATAAAAATCGGTCCAGCCGTTTCGGAGGAGTTCAGTGACTAACACTGTGACGGGAGAATTTTATATATTATATATATATATATATATATATATATATATATATAACAACCAAACTTGTCATGTATAGGGTGATTTTCAAAGGTTTAATTCAAAAAGTGGGAAACGCACACATACCTTAAATGTGCTCGGCAGTAGTTTGTATGCGTTTTTAACGAAAACTGTGGGACCGAGGCAGACGTAACAATAGGGCCACTTTTGTTAATTAAGTCGTACTTCTCAATAAACAAGCATCAAATATTTGTAATTTATGACTGGATGAAAGTTGTATCCAATACGAGAGTGGCCACCTCTGTTATTTTCATCAATGTGCGTTAACTCTTACGTTGAAGATCCCGATAACATAAAAAAAAATGTTGGATTTTTAATTTCATTTTACTTTTTTATCGATATTTTGCAAAAATATGGTTAAAATGTTGATTTTTAATGGCTCATACCTCCCTTAATATTCGGTTTAGGTATAAAGTGTCCCGCATGATTTCCCTTTATTTTTCATAAATAATCACCTCCCAGAGTTTGTCGGTCTAATTGAGAATCATTCTGTATGTTGAGTAACCACTCAAATGGTAGCCAAGGACTAGATACGACTCTTCTTCGCATCATCCACGAGTACATCCAAAATAAAATCTCAATAACTATTTTACTTTTAGGATTTTGTTATTGATTGTAGTGTCTTTTCTGTTAGTTTCACGCAGATGCATGTCCATGTGTAAAAGTTATGTTAAGTGGTACACGACATATGGCAGTACTGAAAACTTTTAATAATTGATACATAGTGGGAAAAATAAGCTTTTATTACTCTGCATCATTGTATTTTTGTGTACTGCGTTTGTTAGCTATTTGTTATAAACATGAATGTTTATTTTTTCCGAATCATTAGTGGCAGCGCAATTGCAGAATCTGCGCTGAAAAACTGTAGACTGAATAAGTGGTAAAATGCGCATGTTAGCTGCACAGTAACCACTCTGCATGTAACAATATTAAACTACTGTTCTTCCTACATAACTGTCAAAACCGTATGGCTACGGCTAAGGTTAGTATAGTCGGTTCACGACGGGAAGAAACTTNTTCTTCCTACATAACTGTCAAAACCGTATGGCTACGGCTAAGGTTAGTATAGTCGGTTCACGACGGGAAGAAACTTCTGAAAATCAACATTTGAAAAAACACCCTAGCCGTTAGCTACATGCATATAACATTACAAACAGCGGCGAGCGCGGATACAGTTATGCCGTTAGGTTGCCAGCACAAAGAGAGGAAATAGTTCTAAAGTTTTAATGTAATTGTTAATTTATCACTTACAAATGGATTTCGAAAAGACTTGTATCTTATTATGCCAATTATTAATGACGTGATGCTAACGTACTTTGATTTCAATGTTTCTTGCATACTCACAAGATCACGCTCAAGGTGAAAGTAGAGCGGCCATTTGTTTACAAACCTTCGTTCCGTGTGTTGTTGGCGAGATGTGGTCGACACACGTGCCAGAGAAATGGTGCGATTATCTTGTTTAACCAATAATAATTCATTTACTGGTTTATTTTTTTTTTTACTAATATCCTCTCTTTATTATTTCTCGTTGTGCCGATTTCTTTCGTTTCTGATACCTGTATAAGAGATTACTCGTAGTGCGTTCTCACGTGTTTAATATTTTTTAAATTTATTTCAGGTTTGCTTAAAATTTTATTTATTGTATTTTACGTTATATGTTGCGGTAGTTTTTGTGTGCAGTCATGAGTTCTAGCAAGGTGAATAAAAGATAAGTCACCAACGCCAACAGGACATCATTAACCTCACCGAATCGTTGTATTCCCTAATTAGGCGAGGGGAAATGAAACCCTGCAACGTCGCGGAAAGAGCGGCAGAAATGTTGAAACGCTTCAGATCCACAGTTCTAAGGTATGTTAAAATATATGTAGTATTAACCATTGCGTTTGCAAGTTGTGTGTGCTAAGGTCAATTATGTTGGCCTACGAAATGTGTTTACAAGAACATAAAGAAAATTTGTTAATAACTTGATAACATCGTCGAACGTTGTCTACGTGTCTTTTTAACGTTTTATTTGGGTAATTATTAAGTTTAGGGGGCTTTTCTGTAAAAAAAATAACAATAATTTCACGGAAAATGGTATATTTCCACTCCACTAATGATGCAGAACACGAATATACGACGGGCATTAACGTCCGACTAATTTCGTAACATGTGCCCACCTAACCTAACAGAACCTATCCCCACGATGGGTGAATCACTATTTTACATTTTTAAACTAACCTAGGATTGTTGGGTTTTACACTAACCTAGGATTGTAGGGTTATATAGACTCAAATGTGAGTGTATGAATCACCTAACCAAAAGGTGGTATTACAATGTGTAATTAAAAATAAAAACTACTTTGTGTTGGAATTTGTGTACCCCTGCGAGGGATTCTTCATAAACAACCCAATATATACAGTGGAAATTTATTATAAAGACAACTGACAATGGTAAGGAAAATTGCCTCTATAGTGAGTTTGTTATAGTCAATTAATTTTATATAGGTTATGGAGAGATGGTGCATTTTAAGATTCTGAAGAAGGAGCTTGTTTTGTATTTATAAGTTACATTGCGGCATTAATTGCCATTGTTATACGTCACTAAATAGATTACAGTCGATATAACTGGAACTTCCCCTACTATTAAACATATCTGTATCACTTCACTAAACATGAGAGGACATCGTAATCGATGAAATCGCAGTCATAATCTTTTAAGAAAACAATTGTGTATTAATGCATTTCCCCAACACCACTGTTCTACAGCCATTGTCTTTTAGTTATTGTAAATTATCAGTGTCATATTTTTCACTTTCAGTGCTACATAGCCAACCTAATTTGCATAATTTAAAAAGGACCATAATTCAGTTACTGGGTCAACTACAGTTACTGATACCAAAAACATACAAGGGTTTGTTTACAAATGATGTGTGACAATGTGATATGCTCTGCCGTGTGTTAGTTTAGGTTAGTTTAATAGGTGGCAGGTATTGGTTACTATATAACCCTACAATCCTAGGTTAGTTAAAAAATGTAAAATAGTGATTCACTCATCGTGGGGTTAGGTTCTGTTAGGTTAGGTGGGCACATATTACGAAATTAGTCGGACGTTAATGCCCCTCGTATATTCGTGTTCTGCATCATTAGCAGAGTGGAAATATAAGATTTTCAATGAATTATTTTTATTTTTACAGGAAACCCTATAAACTTAATAATTACCAAAATAAAACGTTAAAAATACACGTAGACAACGTTCGACGACGTTATCAAGTTATTAACAAATTTTCTTTATGTTCTTGTAAACACATTTCGTGGGCCAACGTAATTGATCTTAACACACACAACTTGCAAACGCAATGGTTAATACTACAGATATTTTAACATACCTTAGCACTGTAGATCTGGAGAGTTTCAACATTTCTGCCGCTCTTTCCGCGACGTTGCAGGGTTTCATTTCCCCTCAGCTAATTAGTGAATACAACGATTCGGTGAGGTTAATGATGTCCTGTTGGCGTTGGTGACTTCTCTTTTATTCACCTTGCTAGAACTCATGACTGCACACAAAAACTACCGCAACATACAACGTAAAATACAGTAAATAAAATTTTAAGCAAACCTGAAATAAATTTGAAAAATATTAAACACGTTAGAACGCACTATGAGTAATCTCTTATACAGATTTCAAAAGCAAAAGGAATCTGTACGAGAAGGTTAGCACAAATTAAAGTCATACGTTATGAAAAATCAAATAATAAAGAGCTGATATTAGTATAAAAAAACCGATAAATGAAATATTAGGTTAAACAAGAATCGCACAAATTCTCTACAGCACGGCCATCCGGGGGCTTATGAGAGATTGGCGTTGCCATGTTAATGTTGTTGGATGGACTCCTTGAATGTTGACACATTTCATTGCAAAGTATTGTGTCTATAATATGTAATCAAAGTGAAAGTTTTTCTCCCCCACCCAATCCCCCAGTCAAAATCAAACCTATAGAGAGAGAGAGAGAGAGATAAAGACACACACGCACACGAAACATCTAATTTTTAATACTCACATTTTGGGTTTATGTAATGAAATGTTTTTCGCTTGCATCACATATTCTTTTGTGAGAAATTCTCAAGATTAAAAACTTTACGCTTGTGGAATATCCATTACTAATATATACATTACTTTTATGATGGGTATGTGCATGTACAAACACATGTACACACACACACAGTGGAATGTAAACATTGCCATGTGACTGCCACATGGGAATGTTTGTTTACCCTTTGGCAGAAGGATACGAAATGGGCTTGAAAGTAGATCTTTAGCAGGGCTTCAAGAAAGTCTCTTCCAGTCATGAACCGACTATATACTATTTACTTAAATAAGTACTTTATGCTCGTACAATAATTTTGACTAAGTTATAACACAAATATTATGCATTCAAACTACGCAACCCCCCCCCCTGTAAAAGCATGGGTTTGAGGTAAAACGTTACGTTACTGGGGAAAAACGTAAATTTGGCACTATTTTGGCGATTCTTCAGCTAATGTTGGAGATACTCATAAGACGAAAATTAGTCTACCTCTTCTTTAGTCTGTGTGAAAAACAGGACTGATCTATTCATGGTTACTTCCAAGGTTTTCTGAAGCCCAGTTGAAGTTCTAATCGCTACCTATACTTTGCATGCTAACAGAACGTTACATAAGTCTGAACAAAAACAAGCCAAGGAGAAACCAACCCGGGTGGCGCCATATTGTGCGCTGGACAACGAAACGTAGGCTCACGGACGATTCTTCACGAGCATAATGGGCGCACGCGTACAAACATTTTTAAAGCTCGAAAACGTTATCGTTACCGCTAAACATAATTCCCTATGTAATTACGTGCATGAACTTGTATTAATGCAACTACGACCATATGAACAGCAACTATGGAAGTAGCAGCTATATTTGTATGCTTGAAAAATACTATTTTCATAGCAGTTGCTGTATTTATTTTTTATGTCTTTTTTTTTAATTTGAAATGCTGTAGGAGGCACGAAGCGCAAGGAAATCGTTGGATAATAATGGATTGTATGTAATTGTATCTGCTCTCGTATCTCCACATGCTGAATGTCTTAGAAAAATGTATGCTTGATAGAAAAGACATTCAAGCTACAGTTAGTCTATTCACAATATTTATTTTGTGTATTAGGACATAATTTGATATCAATGGTTCCTATGACGTAATGGCGTATCTCGTTCTGATAGGCGGGGATATAAAAGATCAATCTTTACGTCAAGCAGCATCAAGTTATCCACATTATGTCACGCCCCAATATGCTAGTTGTAAACTAAAAGAAAAAACCGTCTATGAGAAATCCCGGGTATTTACTTATTGCGCAACGTATTATGTTAATGCCACATCGATTGTGGATGTGTCCTAAATGTAATAGTCTTATGCTCAAAATTACTTGATTTTGGCGAAGTAGTGATTTATTATATAACACCATAGTTCAGACTATTTTCTTAAACTGTGCAATGGAAAATAAAACCCTCAGTTTTTTTTTCAACTAAAATTTCTAAATAAATGTCATAAATTTCTTCTTCTTTTATGCTGCAATTACTGAACACCTTACGCCATGGGGCTAAGAAGGACCCTTCTTAACTCCATACCTTATGCACACAACACTAAATAAAATATAGCCATGAAGTTAAGGTTAATTCTACTCAGGTTAGGAATAAAAAAGAGTTTTCTTATGGAAGAGTTTGGCATAGGGAAAATTTCCGCCGCTAGGGGGGCAGTGTTCCAAAATTTTATGCTACGTGAATGATAAAATATAAATATTTCACTTAGTTAAGTAGTTATTTTACATTTGATTTATAATTGTTGCCATTATTTTGTTGTTTAAAGTATAAAATAGGGAAAAAATTCCTGTCCACGCACACGTCACTAGCGCTTACCTAGTGGTGAAAAATGTTAGTTGCCGAACTAAAAGCATTGAGCTTCCCAACCTGAGTAGAATAAACCTTGGCCATGACGTATACACGTCTGCGCGTCTAGGACGCTTCCTGTATGAGACGTATGTCATTATCGTGCACCGTGTCGTAAAGAATATCTACTTTAATTTTGATACGTACACGTTTTTAATTGTGAACAGAACCTAACACCACGTGCGTATGTAAGATCGCCCCACCGAGAACAGAGTACCCTTGGATGAAAATGCATTGTTGTTTGAAAGGTACGATTGAAACTTGAATCAATATGGCGGTCTAATATCATCGCATTAAAAGTTTTGTTGCCGGCAGTTAAAGTTTCATAATAAAGAACTTGGTTGTGAAATGTGCTATAGTCGTCTTTGAGCGTCATTTGAAAACTGTTCAACGTTCGCTGGTTACGTAATTGTTTGGAGTGGAACGACTTCGTCTGCTGGCTGTATAAATAAAGCGTGAAATAATGTATTTTTCTTAGTTTTGGAAATATGGCTATGTTTGTGAGACCAATAACGAAAGATGGTGAGTAGTACACCATTTGAAAACAGCTGATAGACGAGGGGCATTACGAATCCCACTCGTCAGTTTTTAGGTTAATTTATGGTGTCCAATAACTAATATGCCATGCTGAAAAACATTCTGACTTCCATGTCACAGTTGGTTTTCTGGGTAGGTATCTTGTACTCGAATCCCGATGAAGATTTTTGTGCTGATTTTAGATTGGAGGTTCGCTTTACCAAATATAATATATAGTCGTTAGTTTGCAATATTGGCCTAAAATCTTAGCGGCATTTCTCATGATAGGTTGTTTGTTTCTTCGGTATTATAAGTTCTTAGATTTCCTGCATTGTATACTGAAACTTCCTCACAGAAAGTGTGTCCCCCTGTGACATGGTTGATTTGTGTTTATTTGTACGTTGACTTTAGCTTTGTTGTCCTACTTTTTTCCAACTTGTTTCGTGTAACGATTAATACATTTTGCGCCTGCTGTAGTTGCAAGTTTTGTATGGTTTTTATGGCTATTTTAGAGTAAGAAAGTGCATTTTTGAAAACCATTCGTATTTTAATAATTTGGTTTAATAACCGATGATTATGGTTTAGCACCAAACCTATGCGTGAGTTTGCACTGTTTAGGGTGGGTAGGTTTATTCCATACTACTTGGATTAATTTGTATTTGTCCATAACATGTTTCTAATTTCAAGTATTTAAAAATATGCTGTCAGCGCATAGTTCTGCTTCTGTTTCATCTGTGACCACACACCTCTTCCCCCCCTCCTCACGCCCAATTCCAACATCGTACTGAGAAAACACATAGAAGCTAGTCTATGCCAACTTCTAGTATTACCCAGTTACGAAAGGGGCCGCGGTGGCTGAGCGGTTAGCCATCTCGCCTCCCACCAAGGCGAACCGGGTTCAATCCCCGGCCGAGTCACTCCCGGATTTTCGCATGTGGGAATTGTGCCGGACGGTACGGCTGGTCAGCGGGTTTTCTCGGGGATCTCCCGTTTCCCCCGCCATTTTATTCCGGTGTTTCTTCATACTCACCTCAATCACCCTCGTCAACTCTCAAGATCTTGTTAAGAGCCGTCCAAATCTCTCCACTTACTCAATTACGAAACTCAATATGGTGAGGATCTGTTATATGCTATTCATGGTAAAGTGAGCACTTTTTGAAGCCCTCTTATTTGGAATAATAGTCAATAAGTATATATATTTTTTTTTTATCTTTAGACGTTTTAACGTTCGAGTTCGGTGAAATAGATACACTGTGTATATTACTTACATGACAATATTTATTTTAAAAAATGGTGGAAAGATAGAAAATGTCCGATAGGAAAAAAGTAACTAGGTAGGGCCTCACAGCCTATAGTTGCGGTGATTCCATTACTTGGAGATACAGACTAGTGAAAGGAAAGCAAAGCGCATTTCGTCCTCCGTACATTTACCTATCTCTTCCTCACTATTGTGTAGCGAATTCAATTTTGGGTTACAGTTAACTTGTGCAGCCTTTAATTTTGCATTAGCCTCGTCTGACCAAACAGACAACACATCAACTTGACGCTCTGTTTGCGAGGTCGCATGGGTGGCTTTACCGTCTTCGGCGAATGCAACTGACTATACATGCCATCGCCATCGTACCGCCAAGGTCAGTGAAGATAGGGACAGCGCACAGAGTTTGCGAATGCGGACGCTAGCATCAAAAGCAAATCAATTTACGACTCTCTTACCACAAGTTCATTTAATGAACTTTCTGTATAACAAATAAAATATTTTGGAGTTTAAGCCGACCTCCCGTCGCGCAGTCGGTTGGTGCGCCGCCGGTCTGCGGTACGAGAGGTTTTTGGTTCGAATCCCAGGTAAGGCATGGGCGTTAGATTAAGTGAGGTCATAAGTTAGTTTGTAAGCCGTCCCCTGATAAGTCTTAGGGCATAACACCGGGTAACGTTAATAAGCCCTTTTCAATACAATTATGGAGTTAAAGCACTTAAATAACAAATTATTATTTGCTCATAATGTCACAAAATCTACGCCTTTTGCTTAAAGTATTTTATAATTGAAAAATGTTAACAATAGTCTAAATGTAATAATTTAAATATGTACACAGTATAATTTTTGTTTGTTTCCGTCAAAAGCAGAGCCTTGTGTTGGGAAATTAACCACACAGTTTAGCTAAAAGGAAGTGTTCACACGTTGATGATTAAGTCTTTACGTCAATTTACTGCGTTTATCATTAACAACATATTTATAGAAGCAAAGCGACAAACATAAAAAAAACTTTAAAATAATCTGTAGTAGTCTTAAATTGTTTTTTTTCCTTAATGAGGTTAGTTTTCCATGTTAGGAGAATAGCAGTGTGTCCAATGCATTTTGCAAACATAGCCATTATATGGGTAGCTAGTTATCAGAAAAAAAACTTCAGTTTAATTGGAGGAAAGGTATCACCTATACCTTCAATTCTAACAATAGATTATAAATACTTGGAGATGATCTAGGTTAGAATGATGCAGCAAATTTCTCAAAACTTGTGTTTGACAACACATTTAACTGCCAGATACTTATTTACGTACCCTTAGAAATAATTGTACATCTTCAAAACATAATCGTAACCAGTTTGAATTGGTGGGCAGATGGAATTGAAATGTCTTATCCTAGAAAGAGTTATTTTGAAAATTAAGTCACAGACTGGTCACATGCTTGGGAAAAATGGAGAGAAGGCATGGATGGGTAGGCTCTTCCTCTTTGTTGGAAAGGCAGTCTTGTCAGTCTGTAAAATGTGCACAACCAAGTTTTAAAAGCTTCTTTAGACTATTGTGCAGAAACGAAATGTTCAGATAATCAAATACAAGTAGTATTAACAGATTGTTTATGTAGTTACACCAAGTTCCACAGGTTCTTTTAGGCAATTAGGATTCCCATACCTTATTTATTTTATGGTAAAAAAATTTTACATTGTTTTAAGTGGTTTTTTTTTAACTGTGTGATTTTGTAAATTTAAATTATGTGTATGTGCGATGTTAAATATCAAACTAGTAATTATTGCTCTCATATGCCGCTCAACAACAAAAGTGTGTCGGGGAAAGTTAACCCACAACTAGGCAGCTTTGTTGTTTTAAATCTGGTGAATCAATTTTTGTTCTATGCAGTTTTGCAAATGGTGGCTCATTATTTTCACATTTGATTGACTATTTAATAATAGATAATTATGCACATTTTATTTTGTTAGCACTGAAAAGTGACTTACCTAAAAAATAATTAACTGTAGCTCAGTTTTAATTTTTTTCAGATAGATAATTTAAGGACAAAAGAGTTGTGAAAAAGGTTGAAATTCATTTGTAAGCCCTGCAACTTTAGAATCACATTGCTCATGTTGTAGACAACAATCCTTTATTTTATATTCCTGCCAAACAGTATTCTGTTAGTGCTTTTTTTTTCTTAATGTTGAGTTATACATACATAGTACAAACAACTGTCCTCCAGAATATTTTTTCACTTTGAAATTGTTACCAATCTTAATTTTTAAAAATTCTTAAGTGTTTCTTAGTTTAATATTATGCAAAACCATTGATATAAAAAAAATTAATATAGTATTATCTAGGTACAAAATGTTGTATGTGTCATGACAGGTGATATGTGGCTTAACTTTGCGTGGTTTGAGGTCAGGAAAATTTTGTTTTTGGCAGTTAATATAAGAAACAAGTTTACAATCTGAGCATTTTATATTCTAGACTAGCTTTTACCCGCGGCTTCGCTCGCGTGGTTATAGTAACAAACGAATAGGGAGAAATAACGGTATTTGTTAGTAGACAGACACTGATCATAAACACAGAACACAGCACTAACAATGTAATTCTCGGTGCTAGAATTGCTCTTTTACATAGCCACTGGTCGTCATTTAGATTTCTTTGTAGATCTGGGTAAACGCTAGCAATCATTTCCGTATCACACTGCACCAAATTACTAAAATTCCCCCGTTTGTGACACACAGCCTTCAGCATATGTTTCTAACTGCCCGTCTCCAATTTTTAATAGTGTATCAGCATAATGTCCTGTATCAACATCATTGTAGAGGTGCACTCTCGTATTTGTCGTCAAGCTCAATTTCTTGACATTTGCCCATAAGCTTGACGACTTGAGACATTGAGACAGGCTTTGATTTCATCTGCAGGTGTGCCCCTCTGAATCACCGGTAGAGTTTGGCGGAAGTCATCATCCAGTAATACAACCATTCCTCCCATAACGTCTGTATTGTTTGGTATATCCTGTAGAGTTCGGTTTAGGACCTCTATCACTTTTCTGTGTGACATTGTGCTTTTGTCCCACACTAACAACTTTCATTGATACAGTATTGTACCTCGAGCGCTATTTTTACTAAAAAAAAATTCCTGAGGGAATGAGAGCCTATGTCACTTCCCGGCCCTCCAACTATCTCTGTACAAAAGATCACGTCGATCCGTTGCTGTGTTGCGGCGTGAAAGGACAAACAAACACACTTTCGCATTTATAATATTAGTTAGGATTGCACTTTGTTTGAAGTAATAGAAAATTGTGAATATTTGGTTATCCAGCAATTACATACATTTGGATCCTCAACACAGCTGTATTGCTACCATTGAAGGGGATTTAATATGGCAGCACTGTAGGGTTGAAAAACCTTTCAGCTTTACATATTATATGTAATGGTCATTTCTAGCAAAAAAAGGATGGGCCCCTATAATGTTTGTATAATTATATGTCAAAAGTCTTTGTTGTTTTCAAAACCTGTAAATAAAATAATCTAAACCATTTACGATAAAAATTAAACAAGGAAAGCTAGAAGTGCTTATTATAATTCATTTCAATATCCACTTAAATATATTTGTGTGCACATGTATGCGTGCATGCATGTGTTTGTGTGTGTGCATGCATACACACATTTTTTTTTCTTCTAAAACTTTGGGAATAGCACAAAAAATATGCAAGATTTTACTTTACTGCTCTAAAAGATATAGTATTAATGGCAAAACTGTGAATTAATTAGGTTCTAAGGTTTGATATTTTTGCTGCGGACTCTGTAAGAGCTGACAATTTTACATCTAGCAAGGATATTTATAACGTGTCATTACAATTATGCATACTTTTGATTCTGTATGGGGCACCTCATAGTTCTGTATGGGATGTGTGTGAAAACTACTACATTATTAATAGTTATGGTTTTAGATAGCAAAATTCATGAATGCCAGAATACTAACAGCGCTTAAAAGTTAAAAGAAGTATGGGTTTCACATTATTATAACAATATTATTAAATAAATATAGTGTACTGTACTTCCTTATGCTTGGTTTCAAGCTGGTCTATATTATTCACAATTGTTGTGTACTATTTCACAATTATGAAATAACTATATCATTTAGATACCATGTTACAAACATGGCACAAAATTATATTTAAACAATAGTAAATATAAAAATTTTAACTGCTTGCATTTTACATGCTTAAAACCTTTCAGGATATTTTTGAGGCACTTCACCTGATATCATTACTCAGCTACTGGCAGTAAATAGAAAGTAGATGCAAGCATATACAACACATTAAATACAGTTTCACACATATTTGTAGTAAATCTATCACCTTTTTAAAATCATAATTGGATATTCTATTGTTCCACTTTGAAGTTGGTTTTAGAAACATTGATTTTGACTTTGCCATTTTCGTTGTTTTTACTTTTACAAATACCATGAAAATTATGTTTCAAACTCTTCTCACTTGAAAGTTCAACACCAACATAGGTCCCATGCCTTATCATTTCATTGTTAAGAGTCAATTCAGTCATTTCATTTTCCAAAAAACTTTATCTTCATGATTGTCTTCTGAGTCATCTGTCTTGTCTGGTGGGATGCAAACATTTAAATAATTTAATATTTTCCTTGGAGATAAGCAGAGTATCTTTAATAACCTGAATTAAACTTGGTCATCTCGGACTTTGCAGTGATAGCAACAAGGATATTTTTGTTGTCATAAGGTAGAAAGTAAAGATTTCTACTTAAATGCCCAAGTCTTTCTTCATTGCATGCAATAGAGACAGTGTAAACTTATTTTTAAATTGTGAAGCGACTCCATCAGAGAAGATTGAGAGTTTTTTGATATATACTTTTAGAGCAGATTTTCTACAAATCTTTACAAAAGTACTCTGACTGATAGCTTACCATGAAACAAGTATCACTGGCAATGGTAAATTAATTTATATTGCCACTAATCCAGGTACTTGTTGTGAACAAAGTTACTTGGTTATGAGACCAATGGGCACTTTGGATTTTGTCTTGGTGTACCAGTGAAACATTTTTAGCAAAGATAATTTGAAGAACACCCACTTCAGGTGTACTCCCTTTCAGAGATTCAAGTGAAATTTGAAATTGAAGAGTTCCTTCTTAATTTTAGAAATTATTTTTGTTATTGGGCCACTGCACTCTGCTTGTTTTGGGCAGGTGTCAGTGTCAATCAACTGCTTCCATTCTATCGTTTGGTTGAAATCTAAGTCCTCATTAAATGTGGCTGGCATCAACATCCTTCCACTTATTGCAGGAACCTACCATGCACGATTAATTTTTAGTATTGCAAACTGTGTGTTCCAAAAAAGTCTTTGCCTTATGGGGAAAAACCAACCAGGTCTTAAAAAAGAATTTAGGCAACATATTGGTTTAAATTAGCAATCAAATTAACCTTGAAATCCCTCAGTCACATAACACAAAGAATATTTCATTTTCTAATAATGTTGCATCATTGCTACTATTAGGTTATTTAATTTTTAAAGTTTATTAATATTTTTAATCTGGTCTTGTTAGCTCATTTGAAATAGTTTTCAGAATCCACTTACTAAAGACCACATCAACCTGCCACAAAATCTCAAATGTTTTTTAAGTCAAGCCAAAGTGGATGTGCTTTGTGCTTTTTGACTTCATTTATATATATATATATAATGTGTTATGTCAAAGCTTCCAAGCAGGTGGTCACTTTGAGGGTAGGCTAGTACTAGAGGCCACAGGTATGAGTAGCTCTCACATCTGCCATTTTAAAATTGCAGTTTTCCAGCCAGATATGGTATGTAACATACTTGAGTGTGATACATAACTTGTACCTAGGTGAGGAAGTTAAATTGGCAGTTGCTGCTCAGATAAGTCCACTGCTCTAGTACTAGTATATTTTATTTAAACACAGAAGGTTTACAAACAATAAAAAAATATGGTTGGTCCCACAGTAAGTGATCCTCTTGTACTTGGTTTTTAAATTATAGAAGATAACAATTTTTTAACTATAAAAGCACCTTCATTTTCGAGTTATGTATATGTTCTTTACAAAATAATTAGAGAAATTAAAATACAAAATAAAAGGAATGAAATATCTTTTGAAGAAATTTAGGCTATCTTGGGAACACGTAGCAAGCTGCCTACAATTCCTATCTGTATCTTGATTGTAACTTTGCCCTAAATATTTCGTTTTATAATTTTTATTTTTATTTTTGTCTGTATAACAATTTCCTAATTTTTCTCATTAAATAAATTGGTCTTATATGAAATAGTCTTGTCATTATTATGTTACATGTTTGATGAAAGTTTCTGTTGTTTGCATTATATCATATTATTATTATTATTATTGTGCGACTAGAAAATACAGTCAGTATTTTTTTTATTATTATTATTTTGTTTAAGAAATTTACTGCTAGCTAAACCCATATTTAGAAAGCAGAAAATAAAAGCCTAGAGAAAATTAGAGGATGGGTTGAACATATAAACAAGTAGAAAATAAGCAATAGGAGAAGAATGATTTCACAATCATGAAAGCTATAAAAATCTTTTGGAAGAACTATCTTTTCCTCAATGTTCTTATGTGAAATTCCTATTTCTTCCTTTCCTTTGTCTAGTAATGTATCATGATAGTTTCATCTATGTAAACAATTTGATTCACGAAACTTCAGCATGTTTTTGGGCCTGAGCCCTTTTGAAGTCCCTGCTTGGTTACTTCGCCCTACCCAGTATATAACCATCTACCACAGGATAAAGTTAATATTGACATGCTTCTGATGACTTGATTTGTCAGTTCAGGGATGCTCTGAAATGGTTAGAAACACATAACATATATAAAAAATATAGATATGAATATATGTTGGATTCGCTATTGCAGTCCTTGGAGGCAGGAGTTTTGTAAAGCTTGATTTCAAAAGTGCTCAATTAAATGTGAAACAGGTATAACAGTTGTATTTTTGTGCAACAGTAGTGGGCTATTTTTTAAACAATAGGGTTATTGCTGGTACTTTTATTTTGACATGGCTTGGGTTTGAGGATGTGGATGACAGAACTGTACAACATTACCTTGATCTTGATCTGTGGCATGGAACTAACAGTAAAGCAGAATAATTTTTGTGTACAAGTATTGTACTCTTTCTTTGTTATTTTTATTTTACAATTGTACTGTAACAAATTTCAGAAGTTTATTGCACTATAAAGTATTATTGAAATTTCACTTTACCACAACTGACATTGTTTTCAATGGCATGAAAATAAAATTTTCAAAATGTGTACTTTTTTTTGTGATGTTTGTAATTTAGAACAAGAGTAAGATTGTCCCTTTGCAGTGGCAGTGTTTACAATTGAGTGTTGGTTGTGTAGTTTGGCTGGGGAAGTGAGTGCAAGGGGCAGGAGCTAGTTGTAACTGACAATAACTATGGTTGCAGGCAAGTCACCGTTCTTCCCGGGCCTGGAGGAGCAGGCACTACTTGAGGACCCGACCAGCCATCTAGTGGATGGCCAAGTGCTGCCGCCACCCTCGCAGCCCCTCAACTCTCCCGCCAGGTCGTCCCCTCACAGCCAGGGCTCCGAGACAGGCGAGCGGTTCTCCAGGAAGGTGTTCGTGGGTGGCTTGCCTCCGGACATTGACGAAGGTAACCACCTTGTGCTGTTGGCAAGGAGCAGTGCTGAACCTGGTGCAGACACTCCAATAAGTTTGTCCTCAAAATTAACAATTTTTTTTCCCAATCAGAACTAAGTATTAGTCTGTGTTATTCATTAACATCATCTAAGGGTGATAAAAGTTGATAACAATTAAAAGTGTTAAAAAATCCTTACTTCAACCATAAAACACACTTTTAAAAATTATGTGTAAATGTTATCAAGGCTTAACATATAGTTGCCCTCAACTGTTGTACTGTGGTAATTTTGGACCAAAATCATTGATTCTCAAGAAGTTTTAAACTATGCGAGCTCCATGACATATGTAGCGAGCAGAGAACATGTGCATACCATGGAACTATGTAATAAAATGACTAGAAACTACAGAATGAATAAAATAAAATAAATGTAAATTGTATTCTCTAATAATAGCCTGTATACTACCTCATTTTGAATGTGGAGAAAAAGTCTGTGTCTATAAAGGGATTACTTTACTCACATCTCAAGGTGAACTACAGGCATGCATTTGACAAAAATTGTAAAATCTATTTTGAAAAGAAAGCATTTATGTAGGAGCCCTGTCTTACAGTTACTTACTAATCCAGCAGCCATGAGGTACATACCTCATGGCTGCTGGATTAGCGTTACAAGAGTTACAAAATTATTAGAATGTGGAATTTTGTTTTTCATTGGTGAATAGAGCAAAATGACATATTCACTGAAATATCTGTGTGTAGAGGAATCATCATTAACATAATATTTAGACATGGTGGTTTTTTTTTAAGGCAAGCAGNAAATCTATTTTGAAAAGAAAGCATTTATGTAGGAGCCCTGTCTTACAGTTACTTACTAATCCAGCAGCCATGAGGTATGTTCAAGAGTTACAAAATTATTAGAATGTGGAATTTTGTTTTTCATTGGTGAATAGAGCAAAATGACATATTCACTGAAATATCTGTGTGTAGAGGAATCATCATTAACATAATATTTAGACATGGTGGTTTTTTTTTAAGGCAAGCAATATCAAAAATTGATTTAAAAATTGATTAAATGTTAATTTAATGCCAAAAACACTCAAATTAGTACAAAATTTAAGTAGGTGTACAAAAAAATTCCTTTTCTTGTCCATTATAAATAATTGACTGATTATTTACATTAGACTCGTAGAATAAAAACCACTCCAATGTCACACTATGCATTATCATACTGACCAGCAGTCACACAGCGGTTAAATATGTCTACTTGTACAAGATTCAAGCTCACAAAAGATATCTGAATGTTAAAAAATACTTGGCTTTTAATTACTCGTGGGAAAAATTAAGCATAATGGAAGAGTTGGCAGAAGCATATTAATAAATTATTTCGTTCTCAGAGTGATTACAGATATGAGAGAACACAGTAATAAATGTTATGTTTCACGGAGTTGCCTTGTTTGTGCTATTATAAATACTAGAGCAGACTTCTTTTTTTGTCGGCACAGATGAGATAACGGCCAGTTTCCGGAGGTTTGGCCCTTTGGTGGTGGACTGGCCACACAAGGCAGAGAGCAAGTCATACTTCCCTCCCAAGGGCTATGCCTTCCTCCTGTTCCAGGTAAGACAGCTATGCGTTATTTATCAGTAAAGCTTACTAATACTCTTTCTTCAGTCAACAGAAATATTGTAATACAGTTTTTTAAATTGAGAACTGACCAACTTTAGAAAACAATTTTTAAAAGCTAATTATACAGGAAGTGTCTTTAGGATGATTTTCATAATATATATTTTTAGGATAAACAAAAGCTTACTTTTCATAACAAAAATAATGGATAGTATGAAAATTATTGTATAAAGTTTCATGGTGGTGCAGTAAAGATGGCACAACCTTGTATTTTTTTGTGTGTATACATCTAAGTGCATGTTTAAAAGATTTATTGTAACTGTTGTATGAATCACTTTGCAACTTGATGGCACCCACGTGTTTTTAAGTATAGAACATGAACAAATTTTTTTTTTCAGAATTATTTTTGGAAAGGTTTTTAACATTTTTGATACCTAGATTTGACAGGCAAGGGTACATGAGCAACCATACCACCATGAGATAAGAGACAGGACAACTACACATAAACATTGTGGTCATGGTACAGTTCCTGTTTTCCCATAAGCCAAAATTTCAATCTGTAGGGTAACAATTTTGTGTATGATGTTGGTTTTGGAGCTGTATTTATACAACTTTCATGTCGGGGGGAAGGGAAGGGGAGAAATATAGACTCAGTTTGAGAGAGATAGTGAGATAAATAGGTTTATATATATCTATCTATTTATTTATATATATTAAGATATTTACAAACATACTACAGTATTGTTACGCACTTGCTGCTTTGTCCCACACTAGCCAGCAGAAGAGAATGACAGAGTAGTGATATGATAGCAGGCGGCGAGTCACAAGGGATGTTTGAATGACAGGTGGGCGATAATCCAAGACGCACGTATCTTTTTACGAAATGCGTGCCGCTACAATAAATATTTTGTGGCTTGCACACTTCTGACCGTAAGCTGATTGAATTTCCATGTTTATCTGAAGAATTTTCTGGTTTTGATTGTCCTTACTTCTCTCAACATGACTCGGGNAGCTGATTGAATTTCCATGTTTATCTGAAGAATTTTCTGGTTTTGATTGTCCTTACTTCTCTCAACATGACTCGGGTGCAGGGAATATTCCAGATCTTTGCTGCTGATACTATAAAAGTGCATTGGCCCTCAGAGCTGGGAGTTGATGNCGGGTGCAGGGAATATTCCAGATCTTTGCTGCTGATACTATAAAAGTGCATTGGCCCTCAGAGCTGGGAGTTGATGAGTTTCTGGAGTTTGAGCAATTGTGCGACACTGAACGAGAGATGACGAGCAAAAAGAGCAATGAGTGGCGAGAGAAGTGACCAGTGGGAGTAAAATCTGCGACTCCGAGCACTGGTGCAGTGAAGGGTGCGACTGGCAGGCTGGACTATTGGACTGGATGCGTGAGTGAAAGACATTCCAAATGATGGCAACAGACAGAGTGAACATGTGTTAAGGATGAGTGTGAGTTAATTGACTATAACCAAAGAGAGATATTGAGAAGGACTTAAATTAGAGTTGAAATATACATTAAATACTGCACTCATTAAAAAATGAAAAGAGTAATAGTGGAGATAGGTAGATTAATGCTGTAAATAATAGCTGTGTGAATAAATTTAATTCTAATTTAGTTCTTTAATTTTTCTTAAGACCACCATCCCTCATGAACTCGGATACATCCCTCAGGTGTCTTGCAATACTGGTTTCAGAATTGGGATATAGGCATTCAGTTGTTAATCAAGTTAGTCAATAAGCTATTAATTAGTGATTTTAAAACAAATTTAATTAATTTTTCTGTAACTGTAGGTCAAAATAATAAGAATATTTGTACAACCATTGCAGTAAATGATAACAAGGAAAATGTCTGCAGAAGTTGAAGCACTGTGAGCATTAATTGAGGAATTAGGTAGCCAAATAAGCACAATTGTTAATAGCCTTGATAACAAAATTAGTAGTAAATCAAAGTTGTCAATGCCCAAATTAGTAGTGTAAATGAAATTGTAAATACCCAAATTANTAACAAAATTAGTAGTAAATCAAAGTTGTCAATGCCCAAATTAGTAGTGTAAATGAAATTGTAAATACCCAAATTACACTGAAGAGCCAAAAAAAATTTGTACACCTGCCTAATATCGTGTAGGGCCCCCGGGAGCACGCAGAAGTGCCGCAAGATGACATGGCATTGACTCGACTAATGTCTGAAGGTATGCAGGAGGCAATTTACACCATGAATCCTGCAGGGCAGTCCACAAATCCATAGGAGTGCGAGACGGTGGAGGTCTCTTCTGAACAGCACGTTGCAAGGCATCCCAGATATTCTCAATAATGTTCATGTCTGGTGATTTAGGTGGCCAGTGGAAGTGTCTAAAGTCAGAAGAGTGTTCCTGGAACAACTCTCGACGTGTGGGTTGACGCATTGCCCTGCGGGAATTGTCCACGTCCTTCGGAATGCACAATGGACATGAATGGGTGCAGGTAATCGGACAGGATGCTTACGTATCTGTCAGCGGTCAAGAGTCGTATCTAGAGGTATCAAGGGTCCCATTTCACGCCAACTGCACACGCCCCATACCATGACAGAGCCTCCACCAGCTTAAACAGTCCCCTGTTGACATGTAGGGTCCATGGATTCATGAGGATGTCTCCATACCCGTACACGTCCATCTGCCCGATACTATTGGAAACGAGACTCGTCAGACCAGGCAACGTGTTTCCATCAACAGTCCAATGACGGTGTTGGCGGGCCCAGGCGAGGCGTAAATCTTTGTGTCGTGCAGTCAACAACGGTACACGAGTGTGTCTTCGGCTGCGAAAGCCCATATCAATGATGGTCCATTGAATAGTTCGCACGCTGGCACTTGTTGATGCCCCAGCATTGAAATATACGCCAATTTGAGAAAGGGTTGCACGTCTGTCACGTTTAATGATTTTTGTCAGTCGTCGTTTGTCCCGTTCGTCCACGATCTTTTTACGGCCGCAGTGATGTCGAAGATTTGATGTTTTACCGGATTCCCGATATTCACGGTACACTCGTGAAATGGTCGTACGCGAAAATCCTAATTTTATCGCTACCTCGGAGATGCTATGCCCCATCTCTTGTGCGCCGACTATAACACCACGTTCAAACTCACTTAAATCTTTATAACCTGCCATTGTAGCAGTAGTAACCATTCTAACAACTTTGCCAGACACTTGTTGTCGTACAAAGGCGATGCTGACCACATCGCGTTACTCTGATTGGTTCCATACCTCTGTTATTTGCATATGCACGCCTATACCAGTTTTTTGGCTCTCCAGTGTAGTTCTGAAGAAGAAAGTGTGAATGAAACTGTAAATACCCAAATTAGTTCTGTAATAGAAACTGTAAATAATGTAAATAAAGATGTAGATTGGTAAATAGATACTGTAAACAAAAATATTGACAAGAAAATAGAAAGCATTAGCAAGTTAGTGAATACGAGAATTGTCTGTGGATGAGACAATTGACAGTGTAAATGAAAGAATAGGCAGTGTAAATGAAATAGTGAACAGTGTAAACATCAGGATGAACAGTGTAGAGAATGAAATTAAACAGATTGAGTACATTAGAGAAGGAATAGCAGGAACTTGTTCATTCGGGATTGTCCACAATCACCACACCGGCAGCTTAGAAGAGTGAGGAAGCAGTGCAAGTCGTTAACAATGCAGCTACCTCGGTGGATAGTCAGTAGCTCTGCAGCAATGGTGTCACACAGCCAGTAGTGGGAAAGGAGGTCTCAATTAAGCCTACCCCTTACTATGGCCAGACCCCATTGCGGGAGTATTAACACCAGTTTGAAGTAGCAGTTATCCTGATTGGCTGGTCAGCCGAACAGTGGTCTTACTACCTTGCGGCTGTACTGAGAGGCCCTACTCTGAGCATACTACAATCTTTGCCAGAGTGACATCGACTGGATTATCTCACTCTGGCGTCAGCCTTGGAGCTACATTTTGGCAACATCCCTGCAGCATGTCAGTCATGCTCAACTGCGAAGTTGCATCCAGCAACCAGGAGAGCCACTGCAGGAGCTATGGCAAGATATTGTGTAGCTTTCCCACCTATACCTGGAAGGTTGCCCCGAGGAGGCTCACAGCATCATCGCAGTTACCTTTTTCATTGATGCCATCGCAGACACAGAGGTACGGTAAGCAGTTCATCTTGCTGCACCCCACACCATGCAGAACGCCCTGGTCCGGGCACTGGAGGGGAGTCGGCAAGACAAGACGCCGCACCCCAATGACCGGTACGAGCAGTGATGCTGAATGAAGAGGACGATGACATCAAGAAGACTCTGAAGGAGATGCTGACGTTTATGAGAGACATCACTTCCAGGGTCCGTGCTACAGAGCTTTGCTGCCCCCCACCTAAACAGTCTGAGTGTTGGTCGTGTGGACAGCCAGGGCACCTGAGAACCTACTGCCCACAACAACAACAGCAGAGGAAAAGAGGCACTGAATGGCTGGTGAGAATACAGCACATTTGGAAAACATGTAATTACCAGTCTTGAAGGGGGAAGGTCTGTGACTGCTGGAGGGGAGGCCCCAATGTTCTTACATGTACGGTCAGAGGAACATGATTGTTAATACTGGTGGAGGGGAGCCTGAATGATGTTCTTTGGCAGATAGTTGTCGACATTGGGGCAACCATAACAGTAGTAAGACCAGACGTCCTCGGGCCTTTCCTCCCAGAGATCGCCCGACGACAGTATGGAACCGTGCTTTTTGACTACAGTAACGGGTGACACCACACGAGTTATCGATAAGAGAAAAGTGATTTTGAAGCTTGGTGACTTTAGCACAGAACACAGTGTTTACATAGCAAAAATAGAGGATGAATGTCTTTTGGAGCTTTGTGTGCTACGTAGTCTGGGGTGCTGTATCGATACTCGACTTGGTGTGCTACGGGTAGGCAGTACAGAGTTGGTGGTGTCAATACAACATGACTTGTCCTCCCAATTAGCTGCCCCCCAGTAGTCTGTGGTCAACCCACTGTGCTACCTGCATTTAGTGAAATTGTCATAGCAGGCAGATGTCAAGGAAAATTTGTCAGGTATTTGGGTCTAATTGAGCCAGCAGAGAGTATTGGCATCCTGCCAGTTAAACTCATTGTAGCAAGGACTTCTGTCTCTTCTAATTCTGACAGTTTTCCAGTTATAATGGTAAATTTGTCCAATAGTGCAATTCGTTTTTAGGAGGGGGCTGTGATAGGTGTTGCAACCAGGTCACACAGGTACTTCCAAATGTTCCAGAAGATACTCGAGTAAATCAAATAGAATGTCCTCTACCAAAAGTATTGGATGAACTGCTAGTATAAACAAGAGAAAGTCTTAACTGACAACAGGAGAAGGCTGTGTCTGAATTACTGCAGAGAAATAAGGATGCCTTCTCATGTGGACTTAAAATTAATAAAAATTGTAACAGCAGCTAAAAACATATTAATTATATCATGTGTAACAAGTGAACAGTAGATTATCAGCTGCAGATTTTCAGCCTTGGGAAATATTTGTACCAGCAAAACTATGCAGTGATACAAAATATGTATAACGACATTGAAAGATATACATTACTGTACAAAGCTTGTGTAGTTAAAAAAAAATTGCTTTTGGGCTGTCGATATTGTTTTACATATATTTGAGAAGTTGCTATTGTTTCCTGTAGCTATCCTAAGTTTATACGTTAACTCTTGTTTCGAAGACCCCTGAAATAATGACAGACTCAAAATGACCACCCTATTTTAGGAAACCATGAAACTAATTTAATTGAAAAAGTTATTTCAGTAACAACCCCTTTAAAATATAATCCATTCACGGTTACTTCACACTTTTCTGAAGCCCAGCTAAAGTTATACTTCCAGGATATACCTCCGTCTAGTGCAAACTAAGCTTAACTAAGTCTAGAAAAATACACCAAATGACAACACACCAAATTTTTGCGCACTCAGTTGTAATAATATTTTGCATGAGAACTATTTCTTACTAGGTGCTACCAACACAAATGTTTTCTCACTGTTTTTATTCCTATTTATTACCAATTAAATGTAATAATTTATAAATAAAATATATCTAAAACTTTGATATAACGAAAAATAAGTTACTTTTTTTGAACAGAGGTATAAAATGCTTGTGATATATAGCATGTTCAGGAAATATCTAAGCATGTCATACATGGAGTACTTTTTCAAAGGTTTGATTTAAAAAGTGTGAAGAAATCGCGAATAACTACCTTTGCCTGGGAACCATGTATGGCCTTAGAATTGAGTGTTTACTGTAGTTGTCTTTAAAAAGAAGTTGTTAATTAATGACGACCTAATATCAACTTAAAAAATTGCACTATGTTATAATGAATGCCCTGGTTTGGAAAATATTTTGATATAGATTTAGAAAAATATTTTCTTTGTACTAACTGCAAAGTGATAAAAAAACTGCAGAAAGTTGTAGTAGTTTAGCCAGACCTTATTAATATGCTCACTTTATGCTTCCCAATAACGCAGGAAAAAACATGTGGGCTTAGATGTACTAATTTACATATTTGGGATTAAAACTGTATTTTTGTAAAATACACATTTTCCATTGTTTAGATATAGAATGTAACAATATTTATGTTGCAGACTTTATGGTGGGGTAATACTATTGAAAGCATCATATTTTTTATGGAACTCCTGACTTTCATTATGTCCTTAGTTGCTGTATTCTAGAATATATAACTTTGGCACCTCCTGCAGTAGTTCAATGATGATCATAGGAATGAGAAAACACTAAAAACAATATTTAAAATACCTTCTTTATACTTCCCTGCACTAATTACATCGGTACAGTAAGATTGCATTACATTTTTACATATGAGATAAATAATTTGTAATCTGGCAAAAAGTTTCAATGATCGCATTAATCAGCTCGTTCTAGGTGTCAACATGGATGAAGCATACAATCATTTTAATGTACTCCAACATGTAAAAATCTAGAAGATTTAGGTTGGGAGAGTCAGTTTTATCTGTTAAATTTTCATAAACAGTTGAATAATTTGTAGTGATGCCTGAACACAAAAAGTATTTTAGAAACTTTTGTGCCCAGAGTCAAGTTTCAGGTTCTCTTTTTGGCTTCAAGGATTTGTACTTTTGGGTATGAAAGTGGCTAAAACAGGTGTGTGTTTGCAGGATGAAAGCTCTGTCCAGCAGCTGATAGATGCCTGCATCCAGGATGAGGACAAGCTGTACTTGTGTGTCTCGTCACCCACTATCAAGGATAAGCCGGTGCAGATCCGCCCCTGGAGACTGTCTGACGCAGACTTTGTGCTGGATGCCTCCATGCCACTGGACCCTCGCAAGACCGTGTTCGTGGGAGGCGTGCCTCGGCCCCTGAAAGCAGGTGAGGCCACTCTCCTTGGACATGCTGCACTTCAGGATCAAAGCCATACTTATATGATATGTACTAAATTGTAGGCGAAAAAAATTTATGACTTTTTTTTTTTTTATTACTTCAGAATATACCATGTTTACAGATCAACTAAGGGATTTCAGGTAGTACTAATTTATTGTTTATATTGGCTTTAAAGAAATAGTTGTATTATAACATTTCTGCTTTCAACAATTACACAGTACCTTCATTAGGCCTCCAAACCTGTTCTTCAAAAGGAAATTATCATGTTAACAAAGTTTTCTGTTGTACAGAATAAAAAACTTTTACTATTTAAAAAAATGTTTTTGAGCCACATCCAGTAGGAAGTATGCATTCAATAACAAAAAAAGAACAAAAAATTTAGTTTGGTAAAACTTTGTGAAAATACATACCTCTAACTGTTAAACTGTTATCTACATACAAAAAGTACTCATGGTAATTGAGGCACATATACTGAGAGAAAAGTATTTTGTAATAGTCTTTCGCAGCCAATTCAGTGAGAAATGCAGTTACTTTTTGGTGGATCACTACTGTCAGCAAAGTGCCTTCCTTCCAAGAATGTGTGTGTGTGTGTGTGTCTATATATATATATGTGGTAATTTCTAGGGCAAGCTTGGGGCTCTATGTCATTTGCTCCCAAACCTCTCGTCAAAACTAAAGCAGCATTGTGTGTGTATTGCAGTATACAGCCGGTCATTGGATGACGATTAAACCAATTACACCACCTTTCACAATATTCTTAGTTTTTAGCAGGAAAACACTTTGCTGACAACAAAAAAGAGCTCCAGCAAATGGCAACTGCATTTCCTGATGGACTGATGACAGAAGTGTATGACTAGGGTATACAATAGAACCTCTATTTTATAATCCTCTCTGTTGCATTTTTCCTTAAAATACACTTCATTCCGGTACCACTATTTACTCTATGGTTACACTATTTAAAGTGTACCTGTCATTTACACTACAGTTTATTATGTCTTGTCTTATGTTACACTTATTTTATCCATGTGATCAACAACATTTTGATTACGTATTTCACCAAACTCATCCATGAAGAAAATTGATTTTGTCGCATTTTATGATAAATAATCCTAGAGTTTTTATTAGTTAGTAGTGGGTTTTCCATGTATTGCATTTAGTATTTATGAATTTATTAGTTTTCTGCTGAGTAATGTTTTCATTATGAATGAAACACAACCCCCCACAATTTCAGTTTCGCTATTGTGTTAGGGGTAATGACTGTGTACACATTAAAATATTATCAAAGTAAGAGATAATCTTTTATAATTAAGCAAAAATAAAGTGTTATTCTGAAATGTACTCATGTGTAATTGAAATCTGCAAAGGAATTGGGCATTTGTTTCACATTGAATATAACTGCTCATTTTAGGGCATCAATCAAGAACGCTACACAATGGAGTGAGTGTGCTGCTGATATAATAAAGGCAATGAAGAGATCAAATTACAAAGAACTGGACAATGTAGTCAAAACATGTTTGTCAGCACATACTGTGAAAAACAACTATCCTGCGAGATAGCACTCAGATTCAGGCATATTTCTGTACTGACAATTTTCTGCTTGAGTGGAAAGATCAAATCAAGAAGCATTTCAGTATTGTGTACAACACAGTTTCAAATAAAAATAAAAGTATCTACCTCAACATGTTCAGCAGTGGAAAAATAAGTTGCCAGATCTGCTATAGGATAAGCTAAAGGATTGTTTGAATGCAGATAAGGAGGATTATTCTGTAGTTTAGGTTCAAATAGCACTTTAAATTTTGTGAGAAAATGCTAGTAAAAAGTTATAATGTTAACAAATGCTGACAGAAGTGAAAAACCTGTCTTTAAAATCATTAGACTGTTATTAAAAATAAAATTAAAAAATTAAGGCCCTTGGTACAAAAAAATTGATGTGTGTGCAATAAACATACTTTTTCAAATTTATTAGATATTTATTTTTTCAGCTCAGAAAATAAACCTGTATCGGAAATATCTACTAAACTACATTAACATTAAAAGTTAAACATTGAAGGCTTAAATTCATTTTGTTTACACCTTTTTGCATTTGTCCATAGAAAAGTGTAAAAGAGAAGTTTTGATGTATACAAAATCTTGTCTCCCAGTATGATAAAGCTTCAGTTCCATGGGTGCCTGCCCATACAGAATAGTAGCCAAACATGTGAATTTTCACAATAAAAAGGTTTTGTTGAACTTATGTATTTTATCCTATTCTTTTGCAAAATCGGAATTACTTTTTGGATGTGTCTCGTATGACAGGTTTCTACTGTGTGAAATAATGAGGTAATTTAGAAAATAAATTCAACACCTAGTATTATCAGTACTGTAATGGGATTTTGAAATTACACATCAATTAAAAAAATGAATATACTGTAAATTGCTTCTTACAGAAGTGATAAATAATCTACAATATATAAAAGGACAGGAATTAAAGTACTTACAGTCTAGTACTTGTCGATATACGCACACACAAAGGAGGACAACACGTTTTCCACGTGGTTGTGCGATTGCGACGTTTTGCTGGCTAAGCCAGCTTCATCAGGCGGCGAGTTGTAGGTAGTAGACAGCAAAACATCTCGATCGTGCAACCGCATGGTAAATGTGTCGTCCTTTGTGTGTGTGCCTGTCGACAAGTACTAGACTGTGAGTACTTGAATTCCTGTCCTTTTATATATTTTTGGTAGCCTAGCAGCCTACGAGTACGTTAAAAAAAAAAGGTGACTTTTCAAAGTTCCTGGCCTACCTACATTCGATTATTGATTGTTTTTTTTTTGTTATGTTGGTACACATGTCCCCAACTTATGTTGACATTATCAGCCATTTTGCATTGTAGTTTGTTTGTGACAGATATAAAGGTTAGACGTGTTTTGGTGTGCTTGGCGATTTTTTGCTATCAAAAAAAATGGATCAAAGAATCTGTATTAAATTTTGTGTGAAAAATAAAATTAAGTGCTCGGACGCACTTAAAATGTTGACTGTGGCATTTGGCAAGTCTACTTTTAGCAAAAAAAAAATGTATATAAGTGGTACAAGCTCTTCACAGAAGGCCGAGAAGACGTTGATGACGATGCCCGCCCTGGACGCCCCAGCACGTCAACAACCGATGAAAACGTTAAAGCAGTGAATAAAATTGTTATGGAGAATCGTCGATTCACTGTTAGAGAATTTGCTGAAGATGTCGGCATATCGGTTGGCTTATGCCATGCAATTTTTTCGGATGTTTTGGGCATGAAACATGTGGCAGCGAAGTTTGTTCCAAAATTGCTAAATTTTGATGAAAAGCACCGTTGCATGAGCATCACTCAGGAGCTGTTGAATGATGTCAATGATGATCCAGATTTGCTCAAAAGGGTCATAACTGGTGACGAAACATGGGTTTATGGTTATGACGTCAAAACCAATGCCCAATCATCCCAATGGAAGCGGCCAGAAGAGCAAAGACCGAAAAAAGCACGCCAAGTTCGGTCAAATGTGAAGGTTTTGCTCACTGTTTTCTTTGATTACAATGGCGTGGTTCATAGTGAGTTCTTGCCAAAAGGTTGTACGGTCAATAAGGAATATTACCTTGAAGTTATGCGCCGTTTGCGTGAAGCAATATGAAGAAAGCGCCCGGATTTGTGGCAAAACAATTCATGTCTTTTGCATCACAATAATGTACCTGCTCACACACTGTTGCTTGTTCGTGATGTTTTGGGCAAAAACAACACAGTAATCATGCCTCAGCCACCGTATTCACCAGACTTCGCCCCCTGTGACTTTTTCCTGTTCCCAAAACTGAAGAGACCCATGAAAGGACTGAGGTTTGCCACGACTGAGCTCATGGCCATACCAAAAAGCGCATATCAGAAGTGCTTCGAGGATTGGAAAAAGCGCTGGCACAAGTGTGTTATATCTAAGGGGGATTACTTTGAAGGGGACAAAATAGATATTGATAAATAAATAAATATTTATCGAGAAAAGTAAAAAGTCACCCTTTTTTTTAACAAACCTCGTACTTGCACCCTTAACTTATAAATAATTAAAGTATATTTTCAGAAATACGTTTGTATATAAATTTTGTATTGACGGTTTTTGTGTTCACATTAACACAAATTGCTATCATGAAACATCATCTAGTAGGCAATTGAAATTGTAGTACTATGCATGGAAAAATTCTCATTACTTTTAACCAAAAATAACAGAATTTCCTGTATTTTGTGACCTGGAGTAATATTCACTACATTTTCCTTTTGTGAAAACTTTGTAATTAAATCAGCCATAAAACTAAGTTTACGGAAGCCAGCGAACAATAAGACTGTTAGTTTGAGTTTGTGTTAAGGAAAAGTAAGTATACAGCTTTGTAGAAAGTGGTGCTGTACATAGTTGGCGGGGTGCATGTGTGCTTGCAGTGGAGCTGGCCATGATAATGGACCGTCTGTATGGGGGTGTGTGCTATGCTGGCATTGACACCGACCCCGAACTGAAGTACCCGAAGGGTGCAGGCCGCGTTGCGTTCAGCAACCAGCAGAGCTACATTGCAGCCATCAGCGCCCGTTTTGTCCAGCTGCAGCACGGGGACATCGACAAGAGGGTGAGCCATTGCACGCTTCGCCAATGGCCACATAAAACCCCCTTCTTGATGCCTTTGCTTCTATGTGGCGATGGGTTGGTCACTCTATTTTACAGTTTCCAGGTACAAACCCCGTCCTGTCAGGAGCGGACAGGTCAGCGTTGGGTGGTTGAAAATGCCACGGAGGCCCTCGTAGACATAGGCCTCTTAGAACTGCATGAAAAAAAGAAATAATGAACAGGAAATGTCAATTTGAAAGTCATGAAGAAGATAGAAAATTGATCAGTTATAAATGTTAAATCTTGTTGAATTTTTTAAACTTTATCTAAATACATTATTTCCAGTAACTTAATATATTATTTCCAGAATCCCTGGATAAATGTAAAAAGCTTCTTTTAATGATTAAATTTTAACCTTTTTTCCAGGGGTAAGTTTTCATACCCTCAGACCTGGCAGCACTCTTCTCAGCTAGGAAATAGCTTAGGTCTCATTTCTGCACTGTTTTCAACAGTGCCCCTCCAGTCCATCCCTTTTCACCCATTCTCAGTTTGATTTTTCATTATATTTTAAAACATCCTCTCACTCGCTATATTGCATCATTTGATTTACTTATTTAAACTTGTATAAAGAAATTATTCAGTTACTCAACTTAGCAAAGTAATGCATTTAAAATTGACAAGACAGCTATCAAGAATATATTCCAATCTCCAACAAAAGAAAAACAAAACAAACAAAAATAACAATCATTATTTTGCAATAAAATACATAAAACAAACCACCACCACCACCACGTGGCTACCTGACCTTCATCAGAAAGACGTAATCTAGTCTTGGTAGTCATCTTGTCAGTTTTTTATGCATTACATATTTTAATATTCCTTTAACTATTTATTATCCTTCAGTATATCTTGTCACCTAAACTATTTGCATATAAGTATTTTAACAAATCATGTAATAATTCATATATATATTTCTTGTCAATTTTATATTACATTAATTGTACAATATTTATTCTTCAATATTTCGGAAGCTGCATTATATTGAAGAATTAGAAAATTAGAAGGTTTTTGAAAATGTTTCCTCTTAAATGAATAAATAGTAAAAGAATCAAATATGACAAGTGAGACAGTCTTAGCTGTGTTTGGGTTAGATAGTATATACTTTATAAACAATGTACATTCTATTTATGCTGCAGCAAGAACTCATAATATTTAATTAGACACAAGAAAACTTAAATGTATAATCATTTTAAATAAAAAAAATTTTAATTTAATTATAATACAAAATATTTCAAGCACTCGACCACTCGAACACCTGAAAAATGCTTTAGAAACAAATCAGTACATCTTAAATATGTAATTTCATTGCATGTGGATTAGAATATTCACACTCATTAATATAACAAAAAACATCTTGTACATAAAATGTAAAAAATAAACCTATTTTTTTTTCATTGGAATAATTAACAGTATTAACAATGGAATGAGCGACCAGACTCATAGTTATTTGCTTTCCCTTAAGAAATATGGTTGAAACAAAGTTTTGGCATGCCGCTCAGCACTATTTACAGAATTTCTAAAGTTTATGTATTTTGACTTTTATCTCTTATTTTCTCTAGTCAGTCAAAAAGAATAAATATTTACTTATTATCATTTATGGTTGTGTGTTTATAATTATTTGTAATCTAAAAAACAAGTTACGGAAAAATTAAAAAAAATCTGTGCACATGTAATTTAAGAAACGTGGTGTCTATGTATTCCTTAGAAGAGAGGAGGGTACATTTCATATTATCATTGAATTTAAAATTTTACTCCTGGTTCTCGCTAAGTAGTGAAGAAGTCAGGGTGTAGGAATGGAAAGTATGCAACTAAGAAAATCTATGTTGTCTGTACTGTTTTTCAACAGTAGCTGAACCACAAAAGAGCAAAAGTAATCTGACAGACCAAAAATTTAATTTTAGAACAGCAAAATACAGTTGAACACTTAAATTTTTATATTCATTTGATTGTAGTGGTTCAGTGTGCTGTGTGACAATGTCCCATCTGTACTCTCTGGTATCACAACTATTTCAGTTGTAGTTTGAGTTTGGAATTTGGCCATATTTTCAGGTATAGGTGATTGTATAAACTCACTCTTAAACAAATCCTCAGAAAAAAAATCTAAAGGATTTGGAGAATGAAGTGGCTTTGCTGTCAACATGCCATGACCAATCTACTGATCTGGGAAATGGTTGTTGAGGTTCTGTCACACTTTTCGAAGGTACTGAATGGGTGTGGCATTTTGCTCAGAAGTGAGTGCATCCTCCCTGGTCATCTTCAAATTAAGAAATGAATAAATGCTGGAGTATGTGTAGATACACAGTGATGGTATGGTCATATCCATGGAAATTTTTCAGAGGTTGCAAAAACACGTCAACTTTCAGATTGTCACAAGCGTATTCCAGGGAGGTGCATTGGTGTTCTGTATCTCAAATTCTACAGTTTTCTACTGTCACTTACTATATGTCACTTACTAGTGACATAAAATGTGATTTCTGCACTGAAAATTATAAAGTCTAGATTATCATTTGTTGTGTCAAACTTGCTGAAGTACGTGCATACAAAATTCTTTATCAGCTAATTTATCACCATCTGAAATTGCTTTCACCATCGTAATATTTGCTATTTTAAGAGTAAATATCTTTGTAACACTCATCACACAGACTTATGTCAAATCCACTTTATTTTGATGCACTTCTCATTTGACTATGAGGAATTCAAGCAAAGCTTGCTCTAATATCTTCTGCTGCGTACAGGCATTCTTGTTATAACAAACATACATTTAGTTTAAACAATATTCCTGTCTCACAAGTAAATTATAGGTCAAATACTAGATATGGAATTTATTTTTAACATGTGATGTTTCTTCAAACAAAAAAACACAGCAAGCTTGCTTTTCACCTGGGGAAGTAGCCATCTTGATGATGCCTATTTTAAGCACTTGCAGTGGCACTTTCCGATGCTACGGTTTATGTTCATGAAAGTAATGTGCTTGGCTGATTTTGTGCATACATATTTTCAAATAGTGTGCACATCTTTCAAATAAATTTCTATTAATCTGCAAAGTTTTAAAGTTACTTTTGAAAAATTAATGCTTTCAAACTGACTCACGGTTGGCTCAATGGTAAGTCACCATTCACATCATAGCCAAGTTTGCTAAGTATTCATTGACTCTTTGGTTAACCATGAATTTGATTCTTTCAGACATCAGTTTGGTTTGTTAGCCTGTTGGCCTACTGTGGGGGTATTGGGAAAAAAAAACATTAAGGAAAAATTCAAATGTAAGAAGAAAACCGTTGTGCCATTACAAGAACTGTATGGTATAAAAAAATTCTTCAGTAAATCAAGATAGGGTAATTCAGTGGGTGTTTGACAAGTTAACTGAAAGACTGTGGTGTAGCGAGTGGGTGGATGGTGAGGTGCATCTTGCGGTGGTTGCAGGTGGAGGTGAAGCCGTACGTGCTGGATGACCAGATGTGTGACGAGTGCCAAGGCCAGCGCTGCGGCGGCAAGTTTGCGCCCTTCTTCTGCGCAAATGTTACCTGCCTTCAGGTAAAACAGTTTTCCTTAATCACTGTTGTGCACACTAGTTTGCTCCTGAAGTAGCAAATTGTCCTAATCCAGTGTACAGTGGTTTTCCATTCGATTGGTAGATATTATATATTCCCATTTCTCTAAACAGTTGCAAGTACTGTTTGAGTTATGATGTAACTTTAATTATGAATTTCTGTGTCTGTGGTTTTGTTTAAATGCGGTTCTCGTCATCTGATCAATGCACAAGGTTTCCTTAGCTCACGGAATGTTGTCTGAGTCTAGGTGTAATATTCAGGTATGCACACTTATAAATATTGTTCGCAGTAAAGTGAGCACTTATGAAAGCCCTATTTAAGGTCTACTTTTTTCCTCTTTTTTGTTTACTCCCACCTTAGGTAAAATTTACATTTTCATGGGCATAATGGCTACATATTCATGTTTCAGTCAAGCGAAAATGTGAAATTGTTAGGAACTAAAATGTGTTGTTATAATTATCATGTAGAGGCGGTACGGAATGATTGTCGAGGCCAACAATTCATTCTACAGCTAAGTTAAAGCTTCATTCTTGAGCAGTAGTAAAAATAATAAATCCTCAGGGAAGGAGGTAGCTAACTACCAAAGTAAAAAGAAGAAGAGTAGACGTTTGGTTCACGACTCAATTTAATACACACAATAAAAGTATCAATAACTATCGAACGTGTGTACAATTTTGCGAACGTCTCTGTTTAAATAGTGAATGACATACCAAGTTTATCAAAAGAGGGGAGATAGTCACGACCGAGGATTCAACATAAATTAAACTCAAAATAGTATCAACGATAGACATTTATCCGCCACTTGCCTTGAAAGAACTCATCCTCTCGCCACCATTTTCTTATAAGGAAAGAGAGCTCAAGATCAAGAGAGCAATGCCCAATATTAAGTATTTATAAGCACATGCACCACCGTCATGGGAATAGAAAGAATTTTCTCTATGTATTTCCCCGTTATCTTACTGCTAACCGTTCAAAGAAAATCCTAAACAAATATTGCACCGTGCACGCAGGAGTGAGATAGAAAACTTGCTCATCATCACACCAACCACTCTCCACTCACATGTGTGCAGTTCACGTGTACAAACACTTCACTCAGTAAATATCACCAATCATCTGTGACACATTCCACCTGTGGTAATGTCAAAAGCNCCACCGTCATGGGAATAGAAAGAATTTTCTCTATGTATTTCCCCGTTATCTTACTGCTAACCGTTCAAAGAAAATCCTAAACAAATATTGCACCGTGCACGCAGGAGTGAGATAGAAAACTTGCTCATCATCACACCAACCACTCTCCACTCACATGTGTGCAGTGCACGTGTACAAACACTTCACTCAGTAAATATCACCAATCATCTGTGACACATTCCACCTGTGGTAATGTCAAAAGCAATTAGCATGAAAAGCAGTGCTGACTGCATTCACAAGAAGAATAGCAGANGCAATTAGCATGAAAAGCAGTGCTGACTGCATTCACAAGAAGAATAGCAGATCGTTTCTAAAGACCGCGCCAGCTGCTGAACTAAAGAGAGTATTCTTTTCCCGTATTGACAGATCCTGACACAAGAATTACAGTGGAGTCTCCATTACTCGTCAGTCTCGGGACCGTCACCATGACAGTTGAGAGAATAGACTGATAATAGAACCCCCNGCACAGTATATATTTGATATTAAATATTGTAGACTTCTGTTTATTAAGTTGATAAAATAACAAAATTGTATGTGTATGTTCAGTAGTATAATCCTACCTAAAAAAGACTGTCATTTTCCTTTGTTGTAATACTCCACAGGCTTTTGTTGCTGCCGTGTTGCGTATCTTACGTAGGAGTAATATCTGTGTAGCGTCTGCCTCTTCTTGTTGCTCGTACCATTCAATGCTCTTGGAAATCATGTTTTCAGCGTCACTGTGGCTAATTATTTTGGGGCAATCCTTGAGTGTATCATCCTCTTCTTCTTCACTTAAACATTCTACCTCCTGTGTTGCACTTAATACAAGTTCCTCATAATTTAATATTTCAAAGCGTCCGTCAAATCTGTCAATTCCCACCCATTCACTTACTTCACCTATTGATGTGTTTTCTCCACCTGGAATCCCTTGACATAGAAGTAAAATTTCCTCATAATTTCCAGATTCGTTTATGGCCTCATTCTCGTTTACAGTCTCAGGCAACAGTTTGTTCCAGCCCTTTTTTAATGTTTCTTCTGGTATATCTTGCCAGGCTTCAGCGACATTAAAAATTGCTTTACACTTATTAATTCATCCCCAACGCTAACAACTTTTTGAATAAAGAATTTTTGATAACGTCGCTTCGTGCTTTCAATAATACCCTGATCCATGGGCTGAATTAGTGGGGTAGTGTTAGCAGGCAAAAACTGGCACGTAATTTTTCCATCATCACTGTGTAAGTCATGAGAAGGATGAGTTGGTGCATTGTCCATTAATAACATGGCTTCTTCAGGCAATCCGATCGATTTTATATGTGGTTTTACATTTGGCACAAACACTCTGTGGAACCACTCATTAAATATATCCTGGCTCATCCAGGCACTTTTGTGTGCATAATATTTGGCAGGTAAGACATTTTAATTCATATGTTTGGAAGCTCGAGGCTTTTTAGATTTCCCAATGATTAGTAAAGGAAACCTATGTCTACCATTTGCATTCGCACACACCATAACAGTTATGTCGTCTTTTTGCATTTTAAAACCAGGTGCAGATTTTTCCAATAAGGAGGCTAAGGTTTTCTGGGGAAGTGCTTTCCAATTTAGGCCAGTTTCGTCACAGTTGTAAACCTGCTCTCTGACCAAATTTCTATCTTTTATTTCTTTCATTAGTTTTTCCCCGATATTCTACAATGACTGTACTATCAGCGCTTAGTTTTTCACCCGATATGTCCAACTGCCTTATGCCATGTCGAACCTTAAATTTATCCAGCCAATCTAATGAAGCATCCCCATTAAGCTTCTTGTTCATCTCGATAGCTTTAGCCATTATTATGGGCCCAGAAACTGGTATCCCTTGACTGCGGGCTTGAATGAACCACTGATACATTACTGTATCCAGTTGGTCCAGTTTTGCTGGCTTCATAGTTTTTCTTAGTTTGACATCTCCGTCTGTCGTTTGCATTTTTGAAACATGACTTTCGATTTTATCTGCATCTTTCTTAATATCATTTACTTTCGTCCACCCGATTCCGTATAGCGGAGCGATTCTCGTCGCGCTTTCTCCTTTACGCAGTCGTTTTATAATTTCAAGTTTTTGAGAAAGTCCCAATACAACACGTTTCCGTTTCTCAGACTTTTTTAAACACACTACATTTTGACAACAAACTGAGGACAATGACTTGCTGACTAAGGGGCTACTGAACTGACTGTAGGAATAGGAGGGTGGATGAGTGTCTAGGAATTCCGTAGGGTGGTGAGGAAGACGGAATGATTCTACGAAGTACATATGTAGGTTGTATATAAACAACAAATGTGAGTCATTCGCATTCCGCACCGCACAGAATGTATTTTTACTGGGTATATATACATATACCCAGTATACATATGTATATGTATACTGGGTGCAGTATACATATTGTCCAACTCAATAATGTGCTTAGTTTGATCTAATATGAAGCAAGAAAAAAGTTATTGAATTTTTAGTTTATTAAGTTTGTTTTTTTTTATCCAATTTTATTATTTTACTTGTGTCAGTTTACTGATGGTTAACAGAAACTGATGGTTAACCGAGACTCCACTGTACCTGAAATTAAGGCTTCACAAGCCATATCCAACATACTTTTTGTATCCTAATAAAAAACCTCAAATAAATGTTGAAGAACCAAAAATTCACTGTAATAGATTTGCCCATCCTGCAGTAATTTGTCTCTCCACAAATTTATTTAACAAAACAAAGAAAACTTTTTTACAACATTACAAATTTTTTTTTAAAGTTACAATAATTCCTTCATCATAGTACATATTTACTTCCAGGGGATCATGAATTACCACTTCCTTACTAATTACTCGAAAATCCTAATCTCTCGGCAGAAACTATCTCCCTTTCCAATTATTTTATGGTATACACAAACAGTTTGTTACATTTTTGTTACAATTTTGCATGGATGAACAATTTTTTTGTTACAGGACATTTATAAAAAGTTTTTGTTAACAAATACAAAATGCTAAACGTTTTTATAAATTGAGAAATTTTAGCTTCACTGAAGGATACATCACTGGTGAGACTCGCACATGGTAGGTCGCTCGCCTAGATGACACAAAAAAAAATACTTTTGCTTACAACAAAAATTAACAGCCATTCTCATTTGATGGTCAGAGGATGGTGGGAGACATGCTGTACCAAATCAAACAAGTAATTTTTTTTACATTCATTACTCCAAGATTTATTTTGTATCTCTAGGAAATAACGAAACAAAAACAAAAAAACAAAATAGTGCCCTTAACCTAACCTTAATTGAACAGGGCTTTTATCTAGGACGATAAAACTTGAAACACACAGAAAAAACATCAGGATTGGAAAGGATGAGCTGTCTTTACGCAGATACGCTGCGCACCACACTGTGAGTGTGACAGTCCTGACATCACTTTTCATATTTGACTTCCACAAGGGAACTCGTTCAGTCCACCTTTCTAACACTCCCTTCACCAGCCGGCCAGTTAGGTAAGGGAGTCAAGGGAACCATTCTCCAATGACTCCAGACCTCCACGAGAGAAACACTCAACTTCTTACATGGTCGTGAGGGGCAACCACCTGGAGCAGAAAGAAGTCTCTGCCATCTTCTTCAGCCAAATGGGCAGTTAGGCAGCCAACAATCCAGGTAGACTCCACTGGCTATGGATGGCTGGACAGGGGAAATGGATCCCAAAGACTCCCCCCTGTAACAGCCAGGAGTCAGGCCCCTTCAAAGTCTTCCAGACTGCAGGCTAGCCCAATGCCTCCGGAGTCCATCACAGCAAGATTGGTGCAAGGCTTCCCACTGGGTGAAATGGAACTCTAGCCCACCCATGCATGGAAGTCCTCTCCACATGCTCTCTTCCCCGATAATTCTTGTATAACACAAATTTGCGCACAGCCAGGGTCATCTTGCATGAACTTAACCGAGAAAGTCTTTGTCTCTTTCTCCACTGTCTTTCCATGAGGTACAACTTTCACAAGAAGTCCAGTGAATGCACATTCAGAAAAGGGATAGGGGAGGAAGGATCCTGCTTCCTAACCACCATATCAAAACCTTAATATAAACTGCTATAAAAACTTAATTTAATTTTTTTTTTAAAGTACAAATTAGAAATCTGCCAAATCAACTATCACTAACACCAACCATAAAGGTAAGATATGTGAAACCCTGTTAAGAAGTTCCCACATAAGAAGTTTTCCTGCTTAATAAGTTGAATAATTTTGCACCTTGTCTATACACATGTGTAATTTGACCCTTTTAAGAAGTTCTACTGGATAATCAGTATTATTTTTTCAGTCCCTTCAAAAACGTCTTAACAGAATTTTGCTGTATCTATTTGGTACCGGTTTTTCACCGCCCACCACCAATCACTATTTTAATTGGTTGTTTCTTTTTTTTTAAACACATTTACTCATAGCAACTATGGCATTCTAGGGGGAGGCTGAACATAAAGACCAATACCAGGTCTTTCAAGAAATAAAACAACACAAAAATTCTCTAGCTGCCCATCGCAGCTCCAACCACCACTCCCTTGTGGTGAAAGCACATGGGTGCACCCGTAGGGCCCCAATGGCACATAAGCACCTGTGCCCAACAGCTTCCCTAGCTGTTCACCACCAAGTTTATTTCAGTCTCCCTCTCAGAACTCTTTAAGTCTGTTATTCAAAACTAGGATGTGCCTAATCCAATTTCTAATTTTTCTCATTAATGTATTATCAGTTAACATCTGCTGTTATAAAAAAAATATACTTTTTTTAAAATTTAAAATGGTTCAAGTAGCTGGATTTTTACTTTAAAAGTATATAAACATACTAAAATTTATTTTATTCTCAAATAAAATTAATGTAATTCATGCCTTTTCTGTTTTAATTCCCACGCAATTTGTTAGTTGATTTTCACTATCAAAATGAATTGTCAAGGAGTACAGTAAACAAATCATGTGTTATTACAAAAAATTTATGTCAGAAGAGAACAAAAATAGCTTTAAAAAATACCAGTATGAAAAGAATTCTATTCAATCTGAAATCAACTTAAAAAAAAAACAACACTACACACCCATAAATAACACTTCTCATAAATAAATAACAAAAGGAAATAAAAACCAACCACTTTGTAACGTGCAATGGCATTAGACGACTTGACTTCCTCGTACACACTACAGTATACAACAATTTGAGAGACTAAATCGTAATGCAAAATAATACTTAACTTGAGGGAGGAAAGTGGTTCGGTACACCTCTGTGTATATGAGGATGATGATGTGACAGCTGTATTAGGTGTAACAAATTTTCTGGGTAGAGTACAAACCCTAGCTGCACAGTCACAATCATTCAAACTGAGTACTGAATAGGTATGCTTATTGAAAATCAGAATTATTTCCCCTTTCACTCCTTGATAACACAAAACAGTGTGAGAACTGGAAATCAAATTCACCATAGTGATGATTGAAAGTAGGGGGGCGTTCAAGTATTACGTAATGCAATTTGGGGGGAGGGGGTCTTGTAAAACGTTACGATGCGTTACAATGGCGGGAGGGGGATTCAAACAATGCGTTTCTCATGCTGACTTGCCAGCACTGCTCTCTCTTCCAGCGACTCCGACAATTGATTCCATAAGAGATGAACACGCGGATACTACAGCATCGGAATCCTATAAACGAAGTGATAAATTAATATAGGTATTATTAAGACATGTGACATATATACTACATATATTATTTGTATAAACATCCAGACACAAACTGTACTGAAAAAGTGTAGGTACATACGCACCTGTTTTTGTTGAAGAGTGCGCAAAGTCGGTGGGACATTGGGCCTTGCAGACAATAGTGTTGCTGGCGTGCTTGATGTTTTCATAGGTACCACAAGGGAGTGGTGGTTGGAGCTGCGATGAGCAGCTAGAGAATTTTTGTGTTGTTTTATTTCTTGAAAGACCTGGCATTGGTCTTTATGTGCAGCCTCTCCCTAGAATGCCATAGTTGCTATGAGTAAATGTGTTTAAAAAAAAAGAAACAACCAATTAAAATAGTGATTGGTGGTGGGCGGTGAGAAACCGGTACCAAATAGATACAGCAAAATTCTGTTAAGACGTTTTTGAAGGGACTGAAAAAATAATACTGATTATCCAGTAGAACTTCTTAAAAGGGTCAAATTACACATGTGTATAGACAAGGTGCAAAATTATTCAACTTATTAAGCAGGAAAACTTCTTATGTGGGAACTTCTTAACAGGGTTTCACATATCTTACCTTTATGGTTGGTGTTAGTGATAGTTTATTTGGCAGATTTTTAAATTTGTACTTTAAAAAAAAATTAAATTAAGTTTTTATAGCTGTTTATTATAAGGTTTTGATATGGTGGTTAGGAAGCAGGATCCTTCCTCCCCTATCCCTTTTCTGAATGTGCATTCACTGGACTTCTTGTGAAAGTTGTACCTCATGGAAAGACAGTGGAGAAAGAGACAAAGACTTTCTCGGTTAACTTGCCAGCGCAACTGTGCCAAAAAAAGTCAACAAAATTAGGAAAATGGCTAAAAAAAAAAGACTTAAAAATAAAGAAAAGTTTATAGAACATATAAATTATGTTATACGAGAGTTCAAGGTGAAGGCCACGAAGAGGAAAGCAACAATGCTTAGTTATTTTACACAGGTAATTTTACTGCTAAAATGTAATAATATTACATATAGGTAGGTATATTATATATAAACCAAACCTAGATTTTTCATAAAAGAACTGGTACCTATGAAAACATCAAGCACGCCAGCAACACTATTGTCAGCAAGGCCCAATGTCCCACCGACTTTGCGTACTCTTCAACAAAAACAGGTGCGTATGTACCTACACTTTTTCAGTACAGTTTGTGTCTGGATGTTTATACAAATAATATATGTAGTATATATGTGTCGCATGTCTTAATAATACCTATATTAATTTATCACTTCGTTTATAGGATTCCGATGCTGTAGTATCCGCGTGTTCATCTCTTATGGAATCGATTGTCGGAGTCGCTGGAAGAGAGAGCAGTGCCGTCAAACGAAAGATGAGCGATACCCATGATGAGCGAAGTGAGACTAATGATGAGGAAACTGTGGACAACTTGGACATCCCGTCTACGGAACCACACGTGACTTCGATTGTTTCGGACATGACTAAAAATGTTCCAAACAAACCGGCTCAAGAATCTCTTATGAAGAAAATTGACCTACTTCAACAAAGAATAAATGTTCTTACTGAAGCAAGGACACTGGTAGATGATAATGATGTTCACGAAGAAATTAAAAAACTACGGAACGAATTGAAAGACGCAAAATGTTTAAATACAAAAAGAGACTGCCAAGCGTGCAAAAAAATTTTGAGCCAAAGAAAAACTTGAGAAAGCTGAACGTCAGAAAAACAATCCTGCTGCAGTAAAACCTCGATCTGGCCCTGGGCAGCCCCCTTTGGTTGACTCGCAACCTGCTCTCCTGGAGACCATAATTAACATTGCCATTCATGGCAGCGCTGCTGATGAACGCCGCCGAACAGAGATGATTAGGAGTTGTCTCACTCTGTCCGACCTGCATGAGAGGCTGTTGTTGATGGGATTCCAAATTTCTCGAAGCGACACATATCACCATTTACTCCCACGCGTTTCTAACACTCAAGAGGGGAGGAGGCACGTACGCACCGTCCCCGTAAAGTTAGCAAGACCACACACCGAGATGCACAAAAAGCACGAGGACTGGGAATTCTGCACTGCTACAATCAGGTCCCTGGAATCTCTCTCGTCGCTTCTGGGACCGCAGCAAGTATTTGTTCTCTCTCAAGACGATAAGGCCCGTGTACCAATAGGTTTACCGGCAGTCAAAAGTCAGAGCCCTCTTTTAATGCATATGGAATACAGAGTACTTTTACCTGACCATGACTGGGTCGTGGCAGAGCGGCACAAACTTATTCCTTCTGTATAAGCCGGCGTCATCGTGGATCCTGACGGTTTCGGTAAGGAAGAAACTGTTGGTTACAGCAGGCCTACATACATATCCATAAGAAGTGGGAAACATGCATCCTCCACAGCGAACACCCATGCTTATGATTTCGAATCACTTTTATCAGTAACTGCATTCAAACCTTTAATGATGATAGAATCGAACACCGTGAAGCCAGTGATAATCATCTTTGTAGATCGTGGGCCGGACGAAAACCCGCGTTATCGGAAAGCCAAGAACTTTGCCATTCAACACTTCAAAAAAATACAACCTGGACGCCCTGTCCATAGCGACTAATGCTCCTGGGCGGAGCGCATACAACCGAGTTGAGCGACGCATGGCCCCCCTCAGCAAACGACTGTCAGGCGTCATCCTGCCTCATGAACATTTTGGTTCTCATCTCGACAACAAAGGAATTACTATTGATGATGATTTGGAAAAATGCAATTTTCAGCACACTGGGGAGACACTTGCAGAGGTCTGGAGGGAAATGAAAATTGACGACTACGATGTTTCGGCGGAATATAGAAAGCCCAAAGATAGCTTGCAGGATCCAGCAGAACCTAATCTGGCATGGTATAGCGCTCACATCTGTGAATCACAATATTTCTTGCAAGTGATAAAATGCGTGGACGAATCCTGCTGTTCCCGCTCGAGGAGTGCATTGAAATCTGTCTTTCAGGACGCTTTCCTGCCGCCACCCTGTCCAATCCTTCAAACCCCAAGCAAGCTCGTGGTACCTAGTCAGATAGACAAAGGATCATGCAAGTTTTCACCACTTCTTGTGAGGTTGTCCGTTTATCTGTTGTCTCCTCTAGAGGGGTTTAAGCAGATGCCTTACGATTTATTTTGCCCATCAGTACAATCCAACCTCAAGAACAGAATATGTGCAACCTGTGGGATCTATTTCACATCCCACAAGAGTGTGCAAATGCACAGTCGTTACGTGCATGGCAAGACTGCCCAAGACCGTCGTGAAAGTAGAGTACGGCCGCAGCGACTTGCTGCCAGAAGGGCCAATGAGTTTCTCTGCATTGTGCACCGCTGTGAAACGTCGTCTGAGGATGCCGATTGGCTCGACGAAGACGGAAGTAGATGCAAGTGGTTTAACAATTCCGGAACCCTCTTCGTCTGCTCTCCGAATGCCAGTAATGAAAGAGTCTCAGTGACTGGCACACCCAAGGACAGAGGAGCAGTAACTCCAATTGAATTGTTTTTTTTTTACATACCTACCTACTTTTGAATTATGGCTGATTTTATTTTAAATTTTTTGTTAAGAATACAATTTTATTTTGACTAAAATGTTTTATTTCAGTTAGGTTTCCATTTCTAATTGCATTGCCAAAGGTTAAAATGTTAAATAAATTTGTTTTTATTTTATTTTAAGAGTTTATTAGTAAAAAAAAGCTAAAATAGGAGACTGCATGAGAAGAACAATGGTGGATATGAAGCCAAAAATGTATGTAAGGACAGGGCCAAGTCAGAAAAACGGCGTAATTAAATGTCAGATTAGTAGTAAAAGTTTATTAGGACAAATTTGAGCCCATTTTAACGTATTTTAAACTTAAGCAAATGTTTATTACATTATGTGTGATTGTTTATTTAATAGCAATATGAATAAATAAAATAAACAACATACCCATGTATTGCAAGTTAAAAATCTCTTGTTTTATTTACTATTACCGCAAATGCGATTAAAACAATAACAAAGGTATTTTAGCGACTTTCCGGTAACTTGCGCAACATAATTGTGACTTTTGGATAAAAATGGTCACTTGGGTGTTGCGTAACATGTACAGAAAAACGTGATGGCGTGTTTCCTTNAGTCTGATGAGTTACTTTTGCCCAGCTCCGTCCAGACTGTAGGAATACACACACACTTGATCTTACCAATGTGAAGTAGCGTGTACCATTTGTACACTCAGCAACACAGCAGTCTGGTAGTAAAAATGCTTGAGGACAGAATAAACACATACACAAACAGGAACACTAGGAGGAAATGTTGCTACTACTAGGAAATGACAACAATGGGCGACTGTGTTTGAAAAATATCTGGAAGTTTGATTGAGCTCTGAATAACTTGACTTTTCTCAGAAAACAAAGTAATTCATCCATATAGCAATACAAATTAACAGATTATCTGTGGATCCAAAAATATTAACCATATAATTGAAATATTTCTGCTTGGAGTTGTGTGGCCTTTGAAACACTAGTGCCCTCGTAATGGTTAAAAATAAAAATACTTAAAAATGTTTGGAAATCATGCCAAAACCCTTTAGTATTCCTTCAAAAGTAATTACTTAAAATAAAATGTTTACAATCAGCTAGCAGCAGAGCAAGGGTTCAGTTCAGGTTTGCCATAGTAAATATCAGAAAAGTTATGTATGTACGAAAAACAACATGGCTGCGTGAAAATGTTTTAGAAAGTTGATGGAAAACTACATTTATAATTTCTTAGCTGGAGTTAGTGTTCAGATGTAGAATTTTGATGATCTTGAAGTTCCCAATGATCAGTTACGCCGACGGGTGATCTGTCCATATGCGCAGCAGCCCTAGGTGACGTCTTCCCTATGTGTAAGCACACGGCGATAACATACAGTTCAATGGCACCTTAACAGACGTCCCACGAGTTCTAGCTAACCTCTGTGAAAGCTACGCGGAGGGGGCTAATACAGGCCTACTTATTGTTTAAAAACATCTCGCTTCTTCGTCTCTAGTAGACGGCCTAATTTCAGGGGTGCAAACTCGGACTTCCCTATTAAAAATCTAGATTTAACACCTCGTGCACAGCCCACCCGGGTTGGCGGCTTGACGTCGCGTAACAAGATGTCTGTCCTCTTCGTTGAAAACTTAACTTAAGAATGTTCTTTAAACACTGGCCAATCACAAGGGTTACTATTTTAATTCATTTGAATTTCCACTTAAAACTGCCCCAACATTAAAAAATGCATAGTCGATTGATCTTGTAAGTACATTTACTTAATGTAAAAATAGAAAGACATATAAATATGCTGCCAAAACAAAAATATTATTAAAAAAAATTACAGACACTGTTTTAAAACAAATTAATAAATCTTGCACAAAATAAAATAAATTATGTGAAAAAAATAATATTGAGCTTGTTAAGCATAAAAATTATGTTTTAATTACTATACATTATTACAGCTCAGAAAAACGTGTGTTACACCTAATTATTAATTATGTTATGAACATCCTCTATAAATTTTCTGAAAAATATATTCTGTTGCTTTAGAGCCGCTGATTTCAATTTCCTTCTCCATTAATTATTGAAACTTCCAGTGTTCCACCAACACTTTCATTTAAAAACCAATAGCACAGGACCCATAAAATAACCAAAAATAAACGAGACTGCCCTCCTCCTAGGATAAGACTTTAAAATAAATATGTACTCTTTGTGTATGTCAACTAACCCTCTTGGGATTAGTTGTTCCCATTGGCCATCTTCATTGCCTTTGATAGCCAATACTTAAAAATTATCACAATGCCCCACATGGCATCACTTTATCACCACAACAAATACCCAGCACTTTCCTGACTTATTGCCACATTACTGCACTGGCAAAACACCTCTTACCAAGGTCCGAAACCTGTGGGTGTGAACCTGCCTTATGAAATTCATTCCTTCAAGGTACCTATTTCCATGACTGATTACAAAAGTGCTACACACTCTCTGGCTCTTCCCAGCCAGTCAAACCGACATAAACATTAGCTTCCTAGAATCCAATGCTTTAAAATTAGTTAAAGCAACAGAATTAAGTACATTGGAATTCACCTAATAACAGTTGTCGTCGGCATCGCACCACCAACTGCAATGTACCAACTCGTTTTCTGGACACTACTGTACTGCGGCTCCAAAGATCTACTCTTCAATTTTCCATATCTTGTCTGGGTCACCAAAATACACCCATCGCCCCACAGAGAACTGAAACAATTAAATATGTCTATGATACTATTCTAGTAAACAATGCAAGCTGAACATGTTTTAAACCATGCAAAAGAAACTTTAATAAACAAAAATTTGTTTGTTACTAGAACAAAACTACACTGTGCTGCCATCTGGCATTACTTCTAACAGCTAATTAGTTCAAGATATGGCATGAATAGGCAGCTAGGCTACTGATTACATTATAAAAAGTTGACAGAATGTACAAGTACTCACAGGGCGGTACTCGTAGATACACACACACACACACAAACAAAAGTCTGATGGAACACATTTGTCACGGGGATGCGTGTTCGCACAACGTTTCGCTGGCTAAACCAGCTTCATCAGGTGGCGAGCGGTGGCACACTGCAGTCTCGTGAGCGGTGGTTGGCAAACAGTGAATCTAGTGGCCAGGAGGCAAACTAGAGTGAGGCGGGACATTTGAAATGTGGTGGAGGGGTTATCTTATATTTAGGCCAGTGTCTATCTAGATTGGGTGATGTATTGGTGGGCCAGTTCCCAGCAACATAGTTCTGCACCATTATTAGAAGGAAGTAGGGCTCTCATCAATCTGGTTGTGTAACAGCAGTCATAGTTATAGTTGTGAGATGCTGCATGTGCTGCAATTGGCTTCTCCTGCAAATTTACATTTGCCCCAGGGCTTGTTTGGTGTCTGCTTTATGGCCATTCATTCTCTGTCTGAGAATGTTGGTGGTAAGGCAAGTGTACTCTGCATACTATAGCTGGTAGATAAGATTTTCTTTTGCACAGTTGTAGCTGCCCTGGATAGGATAAGTCTGATTGGTGAGCCTGCTGGTGAAGGAGGTGGAAGACTGGTGTATAGTACAAGAGCTGCAATGTGGGCTGTTGCAATATCACCCCCCCCCCCC
>NQII01001660.1:85777-139474 GCA_002778355.1 Clitarchus hookeri | reverse complement strand
TGGGGGGGGGAGGTGTGATATTATTGATTGTGGAACTGGGTGGTAATTTGGGGTGGACCAGTTTGTTTCAAAGGTTGGAAGGTCGTTTGAAGACCAATCTGGGTGGTTTGGAGAACAAGTTTTGAGTGAGTGGTGATGAGGCCAGAATTCTGTGTCCACAGTTGAGAATGGTTCTGAGTTTTGGCCATGCCCTTGTGGTACTGTTCTTTGTTTGAGGAACTGTGGTTGAAGTGGAATGCTGAATTTGTTTGTGAACCAGGGATTTGGGGTAGACTCTATCAAGGAATCTTTGGCTATTATATCACATTGCTTGTTTAAGTCATTTTGGGTGGTGCAGATGCATTTAGCTCTGGAGGCAAGACTGTGAGGCAGAGATTTCTTGGCATGGAATGGATGGTAGCTGTCAAAATGTAGGTATTGAAGGTGGTTGGTGGGTTTAATGTGAACAGTTGTCAATTTTGCCATTGTAAAGGGCTAGTTCCACATCCAGAAATATGGCGTGTGATTTAGAGTAGGTCTAAGTGAACTTGAGCAGGATGTGTGAGTTGAGGTTGTTGAGGAAGTGGATGAGATTGTCCTCAGTTGAATCCCAGATCATGAAAATGTCATCTATAAAATGCATCCAGCAGAGTGGCTTATTTGGTTGGAGGCTCAGAAAGTTTTTTCCAGTTTACCCATGAACAGATTGGCATTAATAGAGGGCTGTGCGAGTGCCCATGGCTTTGCCTTTAATTTGGAGATTGTGTTTGTCTTGGAATCTGAAACTGTTATTGTTAAGTGTTAGTCTTGCCAGTTCGACCAGAAATGCTGTTGGAGGTCTTTGGTTGAGGTGGAATTCTATTGCAGACAGTCCTGATGAGTGGGGAATATTGGTTTAGCATATCATCACCGCTAGCACTTCATTTCACAACTTAGCTATAGCTCTCTGCACTCAGTGCGCAGAAATAAACTATTGATCATGAACCATTTACAGTAGGAACCAAACAATTGTAACATCAATATTTATTTACCAGTGTAATGTTGTGGTGTTTCTCACTTTACAACTAAATTAACATACCTTTATTTTTATTTTTAAACTTCAAACTAACTTTTGGTGAAATAAAAGAACAATAAATGGGCCAAACTTAGCATAATTGTAAATGCTTGCTTGCGAAACTATCGAGAAAAAAAACCTTTAGGTCTATTTCTGAGCCTGCAGCAAAGACCAAACACAACCATGCTACAATGTCACTAACTATGGTACTGTATATACTATAAAAACTGGTGCTGTACTATTGTTTTATCATGTAAACGTTCACATTTCTTTCACAACATTGTCAACTATAACTTCACGACACAAAACTATATTCCGTTAACTCATTCTACAAATAAAGTTAACAAATCAAAAAATGCTTTCACATTGCCCTATTTTTTCTTGGAATACCTCAAAATTTAAAGCTACTGTTATGTTATAACAAGAAACCTATCAATGTACTACACTGTTTATCATTACATTCACCATTAAATTTATCATAGGCCTACTGAATTAATTTGTTTCATTAATTTTTTTTTTACTCCACAACATTACCACATGTGCGAGTTTTGTGCATATATGTCAAAGGCACCAAAACATTCCGGTATACATGCGTGATTTATGATCCATTCGTTCCAGACTGAGACATTCTTGCTGCTTCCTCGCCCATCATCCACAATAACAAAGAGGGAGTCACTTTCTCCCTTGGGCTGACATCCANCAGGAGATGCATCCCCCCTGTTGTTCACCGCACTTTCTCCCTTGGGCTGACATCCATTAATGGTGGTGGCACGGGGAGTTTCCATTCTCTATGATTTTGCTGAAGACTTTCCAATTTTTTTCCCAAAAGATTAAACCTATTATTTTGTTCTACTCGAATCATTTGCATTTCTTTCTGTATGACTTCGCTACCCATTTGCATTTCTTTATGTATGGCTTTGATTTTTTCTAACAACAACCCAAATGCTTGCTATGGAGCAAGCTGTAGTTTCCGGAATTACAGTGTCCCCAAACCCTACAAAATTTATTTGTTCGCCCTCACTGCCACTCATGTTGTTACAATTAGAGAAACCGTTGCAATTGACTAAGAATAGTGACTTACAATAATTTTTTTAAAACCTGTAAACACAAAAAAGAATTCCTTTCTCCAACACTGGCGGTTCAGGGCGAGTTGCTCCCATGATGTCCCTCATTGTGGAAAAATGTATACAGCACATGCAGACGCATTTCAGATGTTATGTAGATGATAATCGGCATCCCTCAGGGCATCGTATCTCTGCTCTTCCGTAGTCTCGAAGTGTAGCAAGATCTCTCTTTCCTGGGCGTGGTTCTTCCCTCCGCCGAAATTCACAGCTTCCGAAGACCGTAATTCTCTGAAGTTCTTCCTTCAGCCCCACGTTGGCCGCCAGATGTAACATTTCTCTTCAATTAGGATTCCGAAATTCTGTTCTCAATTTTTATTGATTAGTGGCAAGTCATTAATATAAATTTCAGATTAATATTTAGATGTCATTGTTCATTAGTCCTTAGAGAGTAGTAAAGTATTGCATTGTTTAATTTTAAGATTAAGATTTGATTAAAGAAAAGTAGCGTAATTGGCTCTCGTCTCCCATTGCTGATTGGATGAGCAGTACGGCATGGTCAGCCATCAGCCAATCAGGACGCAGGTTTAAAGGAGTGTGACGCAGAAAGCTTTTTCTCTTCCAGAAATAATTATAAAAAAGATATAATATTATGTAATTTTGAAAAAATAATGCCATCACCACCAAGAACGGTGTGTGTGTGTGAATAATTATAAATATGAGATAATATAATATAATTGCTTCAAGATGTTTTAAATAATATAATGTAATGTAATTACTGCAAGATGTTTCAAATCTCCTTCATCGATAAAGTAAATCACTTTTCGCTTGTAAAATTTTAATGCCTTCACTGATATGGGCATAATTTTACCACAATAGTAACAACACACAATAATGTGTAGTTCATCAATTTTGTTTTTCAAAAATACAGTTTAAAAAGATGTCCTGAAGATATTTCTGAGGGCAATGGGCCACATTAGCCAAAATGGAAACAATCTCGTATTTTACGGGACGTCTGGTATTCCTGTACATAGCGGATGACAATATATTTCATAACACTTTATGTACATGTTTAATGCATATGTTTTTCCCCCAAATTACGTACATCAAAGGTTAGTCGTGGAAGCTAGTACTTACTGTAATACACATTAAACAGTTTAGCCAGACATTGTAACACTATGTTAATGTAATCCTAGTGGGACAGTTTGATATTTCAATATGTACATAATTATCAATGTGAAAAATAAATTATTGGTTGATATGCAACTTTGGAAAATATTGATGTGTCTGTGTTTTGATTTTATCAATGTTTTTGGTATTAACGAAGTTTGCTGTATTATCAAACTTTTCTGTGTTGTCAAATTTTCCAGTATTTCCAGTATCGTCAATGTCAACAATTTTATCGACGTCGATGACATCATCATCAACAATATTATTGGTGTCAACAATATTATTGAAATCAGCTATGTTATTTGTGGTGTCTTCATTATTTATGTCCTCAATACCACTGGCATCTTCTATATTATTGGCCTGATCAATAAAAATAAACAACACCGATTAGCGAAATCATCACTTTTATCTGTACAATCTAGATTGCAATATATTTAATAATATTTAAAAGATATATTAGATGACACTGGTGTTATCAATGTGACAAATATTTTAAATATTACTGGTTCCTGTTTTACATTTATCATCATTATCGCTTGTATGATTGGTTTTAGTCAACTTTGCAATATTAATTTTTTAGGTCCCTAAAAACATTTTTTTTATCCCTCTTTCATACATTTATCATTACTGGTCACGAGAACTAGTAACACATTTATGACAAAGAATTTAATGTATCCCAGTTTGTGAATAAAAAGTAATTAACTAGGTGGGTATATATTCACTTGTTCACCAAAGCTGAAACCAGCAACAAAATCTGTGTATCGAGGTGGGAAGTTTATAGGGGTTGACCGAAGTTTCGTGCACCTGTATTTTGATGAGAAAGTTGCTGTCAAACATCTTGTGCAGTGTTTGTTATTTGTAACTGATTTGGCTGTATCTCAAAAACAGGACTAATGTGTTTATGGTAGCTTATACTGTTTACGTTAATGCAGTGAATCAAAAATGTCAAACAAACCAATTTAATATGGTATGGCAGGAATAGGCTGCTGGGCTGCTATTACATTGTAAAGAAAAAGAGAGAAAGCGTAAGTGCTCACAGGACGGTACTCACAAAAAGAACAAAAAAAAAAGAACGATGCATACAAGTATCACTCATTACCCCCCTTTTTTTCTTCTCTCTCTCTCTCTCTCCCTCCCTCTCCCCCTCTACCTCTCTCCCTCTCCGTTTTTCCACAGCAGGGATAAATATACTATAATGTGCATCGTGACCGCTGTGTGTGAAAGAGTATTATTGTCTTTATGTTACGTTAAACCAGTGTGTATGTTGCAAATATTTGACGTACAAAATTTATACGTTTTGCCCTAAACTGTTTTTATGATGAAATTAATTGCTTGAAAGTCAGGTCTGTTTAATTATCACAACGTAACTTTGCCCAAGGTGTTTGAAACACAATTGTTTAACGTGCTTACGTTTCTGTGATTTGAATGTTTGCCACAATCACACCAAAATACTAAGCCCAGCAAAATGAATTTAAATAAATAATTAAATAAACTTAGTAAACAGTGTACCAATGCCTATTTGTATGCATGTTCACCACTATTTTTTAAGTTCGTCGCTGCTACGTACAAAATATATGCGATACGAGGTGTGTGCTTGAATTTACTGTGTCTTTTCATTGAACTGGTTGGCCTGCGTTTTAATATTTATTCCAATTGAGGCCGTCCTTTTAACGAAATAACCCAACAAATACCAAAACCAAGAGGTTAAATACTACAGTTCTTTCACCTGCAGTTGTAACAGGGTTAAACACAGTCACTGGAAAATATGAATGTGTATTATCTGTAATGTGCTATGTTGTGTATAGCAAATATGTTTACAATGTAAAATAATAACCGTCAATACAGACATTGTTAAAAAGTCATAAAGCTGACCTAAATATGGTTATAGGCCTAAATTGTAAACTTTGGTAGGAAATAGTTTTTGAAATATGACAGAATTCTTTGAACAGCTGAAAACAGTAAGCAAAGCATTTGACACTTAAAATATTTTAGTCACATGGCAATGTTATGAATTAGCTTTTAAGTCATTTCATACCTGAAAGGGGCTATGGGTGTAGCTAAATAATGAGTCGTGATTAGGCAGAGCACAACAGTATAAGATGGGGTTTATTGAACATGAGGATTATATAATAACTATTTATGTGACTATTGATCGGGGTGCTTAAATGGAATACCAAGATGCTAATTAATTATATTAAGTTTTATTACAGCATGCCTTTACTAATACAATCTAACTGGAAAAGTCCCCACCTTGTCCATGTTGCTGGAGGCTGATTCTAGGTGGCGCAGCTCCCAGTGTTACGCTGGCCTATATCGGGTGTTCTGTTTAATATTTTTGGCCCCCCTATACTGGCCTGTGGAGGGGATTTCTGCAACTGCCTTTCTCAAGCTCTTACTGCAATCACACTCATGCCCTGGTTCAATGTTTGAAGATGTGATCAGGAATGCTGTTCAGCTAAGGTCTGATCACTTCATAACATCACGTAGTCTGTAACCAAAAGTAGAACTTTAACAGGGCTTCATAAAAGTGTAAAGAAACCGTGAATGGCCTATACCACAGGTTTGGAACATCAGGCAACATGACATCATTTGAAAAGAACTGAAGCAGTGATTGTCAAGTTTTAATATTTAAATATTTTGTAATTTTGGGATTACAGTGGAATGGCACCATAACAACTGGCAATGGCAAGATACGTTATTGCTACAGAAAATTACCATAATAACTGAAATTTACAGCCAAGCATCATTTTATGCAGTGTTTTCTGAATGCTCTGAAGCTGACAAATTGACTATAAAATACAATGCAGCACATCTGACAGCTGCATGTTCAACATGTGATGATTTTTCACATAAAGATTATTAAAATTACAAATGATATTCGATAGGCCTTCAATTTTTCAAGGTGCTACAGTTTCCGCGATTACTTCGTAAAATCTCTACCCTCGTAAAATCGAAACTAACCAATTTGGCCCTTGAAATGAATGAAAAAGTTGTGTTTGTTGTGTTTTTTAATAGCAAACTCCATGTTTGTCATTGGTGTAAAACAAATATGATTTTTAAGTGAAATATTAGTTTAATTCAAAATGCAAATTTTTTTCTAAATAAAGTGATAGCTCAGAGACATATACTTGACTTCCACTCATCATCAAAACATCGAGTGGTGTATAAGTTTTACCAAGCATGAAGTTTCTTTTCAGTGGATTCTTGTGGAAAATCATATTTATTTTTAAAATATTAATTTATTTCAATAGATACACATTTTCTGAATAAACTTTCCTGGAAGGGCATATATAACACCCCTGTTGCTAAATAATGTGTGAACACTGAGCTCAAGTTCAGTATAAATCACAGCAAATGCAAATGGAATCTTATGGGAAAATCAGAGGATGTAAGCTTTGGCTGTCCTCAGGTGATACTCTGCCTGGCTGCCTAGCAACCAGCGTGGCATCCTTGTGCCCTCCCTCTCATGGCTGACCAGGGGAGCCTGCGGAGGGATGGACTGCTCCAGTGTCCATGCCCCCACCCGTGGTCCCACCCTTTCACCATATTGTAGCACACCAATTATGAGTAGTGACATTTTGATACCTATATTTTATCGCTAGTGAACATATTTTTTAATAGATTTTGATTGTGACGTTGCATTTTTGTTGGTGTATGTTTATAATATTTTGACTGTTCCAGAAAATTACCTCATAAGATCCATACCTGTAAAATGGAGGGTCGCCTGTTCACTGAATTAAGACTTTTTTTTTCTCTTCTCTAAACGCACATAACAGACATACTGAAAATAAACATTACACATTACAGCTGAGTGTGAACCATTTTAATGGTTTGATCTGCACTGTGTGTAGTTGCAGGCACTATTATTTCTTACAACAGCAGCCTTTGTCCTCGTTTGAAACAAACAATGAAGCTGAAGGCTGTAGTCTGCAGGTAACAGACTGCTAAGTGAAAAATTCACTTGCTCTTTCCTTAGCTGTATCTCGATCTCACTTTTGATTGGGCACCCTCCCGTACTGTGTGCTGCTGGCCTTTCCAGAATGAGCAGTCGGCAATTCGCTGTCAGCAGTCGTCTGTTTTCAACAGCTGGGGATAGCAAGTGAAGCATTCGTAATGAGCAGTTGATTGAAAGCATGTTTCAAAATATTTTGTATTGATGTTAAAATCAATAAATAAAAATATATTTTGGAGAAAGATAATTAGTAGCAACACATGTATTGTTTCACTTTTGACTGTCCGTATCCAAGTCGAAAAATTGCAACAATGTCAAGCAATTAGAAGTAGAACCCAAAGTCTTTTTGAAATATTAAATTTATTCAGTGCATTCCTTGTGTGCAATTATCTTCAAGTAAATAACAATTTAATTATATAGAAAAAATTTCAAATTGAAATTTTAAAAAAATTTTGTTTTGTTAAGTCAAGGAGTGAATGAGAGAGCATTGGCATTGTTAGATTGTCTCGCGGTGCCAAAAATGTTTACAAAATTAATTAGTTGTTGTCTTTATTCCGGAAATACTACAATAACTGATGTTGAACAAGAAGAAGTTACGATTGGCTATCAGACAACTTGCAGTCAAGCAGTCTGCAGTTTAAGATAAAGTTTGGTGATCGCTGACTGCTGTACTGCCAATAGCCGACTGCTCGACTGCTCATTGTGGAGTGAACACATATTTTTATATATGACTGCTGACTGTGGACAGCGAACTGCTGACTGCTCATACTGGAGGGGCCATACCTTCCTCCTTCTAGAGGCTCATGTGACCAATACGTTTCTCCAACCTTCTTTGCTTCGGTGAATGCAACTTTGCCTTGAAAATGGACAGGAACCAATAAAGATCAAGAAGGGAGTGAAGAGTTCTCCATATTGAAGGAGAAGGAAGGGATGCGACACATTCCTATCCCTTCCTTTCATACATAAAATGAAAGAAAATATGACATTCTTTTGACCTCTCTTTTCATGTGCTTGTGGTCCAAAAATTTAAACATTTACGTACATTGACTTGGTACATTAAAACAAACTACACTTTGGGAAATGTTTCAAATTTTCACCAATATTAACAAAAGTTATATATATATATATATATTTATAGTCTGGTACTTTTATGACTTTATATTATAATTTTCGAATATTGAATTAAACTACATCACTGAGTTTTGAATTGATGTAATGGCCAACAGTAATAAGGCAATATTAAAGGCTGTTCATGTTAAACTGGGCACTTTTGAAAGCCCGGCTTAAGATCTATTTATATGCTTATTGTGTATTCTTCCATCATATGTAAAATTAACATTGCCATGGGCTTCATCACTTTATTTGTGCGTTGGTCAAGCGAAACCATGAAATTATTAGAAAAGTAAACATTTTATGAATTTGATAATTCTCACTAATGTCCACAAACAGAAATCAAAATAAATTATTTCAGTATCCACAAATGTTTACCCGCCACTTCTAATTCATCATTTAAACATGAAAGTACTTTTGTCTCATTGCTACCAACTTTACAGGACATATGCCACTCAGTATGCTTGTTAATATGTATGCTGGTAAGGGCAGTGACATTTTTCAATAGTTGACTTAAAAAGTGCTCATTTTACCTTGAACAGCTTATGTGGTAGCTTGTTAAATTCTGTACCATATAAGAAGGCCACTTTCTTGACAGTTGACAATCGCCGCGCCTTTTCGTTTATGTATCCATTCACCATCAAATGGCGTTTCAAGAATAGGCTTTGATGTGGCCAGGAGGTGCTGCTCCATGTGGCAATTGGTGAACTGCTTGGGCGGCGCTGCATNTGTGGACGTGTGTAGAGTCGTTCATAAACGGGGTTTACGAAATACAAGTTACTTAAAAAATTATACAGAGCTCGCGGGAAAATAAAATTATTTATATATGCGCGTGAATACGTTATTTTAAAAAACAAAACTATAACATGTTTCTGAGTGTAGTTCGGGATATGGATGACAGATGGCGTGGAAGGGCATATTGCAACATATGGTGCACTTTTAACCCACAAGATAGCAGCACCTGGTTTGAGAGTCTGGAAACTTTGGATTTTTTCGTCACATTTGGATACGTATCGTTTTATTGTGCATCTCATTTTGAACACCTATACATTACTATTTTATCACGAAGTTTCGTTTCTAAAACTAAAAACTGCTGTTTTATGACCACGTAAAATAAAATGTATTAATTAATGTACGAACTCTTTCTTATGCGCGTATTTTCTGCTTGTGTGATGTGCTTCGGCACTGCTCTCAGAATAGCCAACGTAATATTAACTTTTGTTAGTTCGTGCATCAGCTGATACAGGATTTTGTAAATGGGACGTTAGTTGTTTTCAATATATTAAGTTGCCACTCACTGACTGTCAGAATGTGGCCTTCTTATATGAAATGAACTTTAGCCTACTTTCTGAAGGAAAGAAAAGGCTTATGAGATCACTTTCCTCTCTCTGTGTGTGTTTGTTGCAGTGGTGCCCATCCCCCCCCCCTTTTTATCAAAAGTATCAGCACTCCCCCCCAATATGGAAGCCTCATAAATATTGGAGTAATTAAAAATCAACCAAGTATTGTACATAGCACATTGTATTTAACAATTGTGTTAATAAACTGAAAATGCATTAAAAATAATTGTACTATTAAAATCAATACAATGAAATTATGCAAAAACGACATACAGTGTAGTTTAAATTATGATAGGAAAAATGTGTTTGTGCAAAAATATATATTTTCATTACTGTTAGATATCGCCTTGTTTAAAAGTCTTGTACAAAAGCAGCTTTTTTCTTTGTACACTTGTGGTTGCATATTGGTTAATGACTTCTTTGTTTTGTATCTGGTTCAGTACGTTGTTTAGAATGAACAAACTTGATATCCAAGTGTTTCCCATGCTGTTTCGAAGCCGAGTTTAGATTATTTTCAAACGGCTCATCATTCTCTCTGCAGAGCAGCTAGACACTGCAAGAGATAACAATATTCGGTACATCTCTGTTCATCTTTTGTTTCTCACTTTGTAAATTTCCTTCCTTGACCACCTCATTTTCACTGCCATCTGGATCCTCTGCCCCTGCTGAGCTTCGCACTTCATCCTCCATTATCTCAATCCTTTCAGCTTCAGGGGGATGTAATATGTCTGATATGTCGATGTCTGCGCGAGTTACTTTATACACATTGCAAAAGTCTCTAGTTATGAAGCAATTAGGTCATTGTACAAGTTGTAATACACAGCTCTCTTATCATATCGGGGCTGAAACTTTTCCAGTCTCCAATTCATGTGCGGTTTTCATCATTCCTCCATGAGAAAAAATAAGACATTTGTTTAACCATGGCAAGCGAACTGTCCAAGGAACCATCATTTTGAGACAATAATGAATCTAATACTGGGAAATAAACTCTTTACAGGGTCATCAATTTTTCATCTATCGAAAGTTCGTCCACGAGGTGTTTTCATTTTCGGTTTCGCTAAGTTGGGACTTGTGACAGGTTATACTGATTAGAAAATTGTATTATTGAACTTGTAAGTTTGTCCCGCTCTTTTTCGCTTTTTCGCTCCAGTTTCACCCTCATCTCTTGAGATAACAGCTGGTATCATGCCATAATCAACCGATTTGGCTTGTAAGCAAATAGTGTTTGGAGAAAGGATTTTAAATAAGGTAGAAGCAATGTGCATGGCACATATATTTTCGTAATCTGAAATACTCTTGATCAGTTCTTTTGCAGATTCTTTAGTGTCATTGTCAGATTTCTTGTAAAGACAGATTTCTTCGAGGGTCTCTTTGATGGTTTTGTTGTTTTGAGAGCATAATGCTTACTCGACCATCTTGTAGTCTGCACTCGTTTTAGACTTTTCATTTTGTTTTGTGCTAGGCCCTTTTCCAAACTGTTGATAAACATGTAGTGATGATGCACTGATATGAAAACAAACCTCTCTTGAAGGAGGGAGAACATGTTTCGCATTTGAGAACAAACATCAGTAGACTTTTCTACTACTAATGCAAACTGGTGAGAGCACCACCATACATAAAATGCTCTGTGACACTCTCAAAGCACAACGGATTTTAAGCCATTGTATGTATTGATCTCTCATGTTCCCTGCTCCATCCATACTTTTCCCCANCCATACATAAAATGCTCTGTGACACTCTCAAAGCACAACGGATTTTAAGCCATTGTATGTATTGATCTCTCATGTTCTCTGCTCCATGCCATTGGGATTGATTCTTACCGATTTTAGTGTGTTCATTAATTCGTAGGCTAGGTTTTACCCTGTTGTGTTGCCACTTGTGAACAATTTGACCAACTATTCTTCCAGTTTTACTGTATTTTTAGGAACTCCTTGCTCATCTAGGTGCTCAACATATAGAATACAAACCGCTGTGCATTCTTTTTGTTTGCCTTTTGTTGAATCCAGGGTGACTGAGTAGGTGTTACTTAAATTAATATTGTTTACTATTTTTGAGACTACAATGTTACTCATAACAGTAATTAAGTCAAATACATTTTGATAACTGAAAAAATTTGACCCTAATTTTCTCTTTTGTTTTTAAATTTTTTTAACTTTTCAATGTACACTCTGACATCGAGATAATACTTTGCTAGCAGTGCGAACAGTTTCACCTATTTCCTTTCTGAAACATCCTTTTTTCTTCACCGAATTACTTACAGTAATCTACAGATAACACTTTTCTGTAGTTATGAAAGAGTTGGTCAGGTTCTTCAGAAAGTGGAGAATCTATTTGTTTCTGCTATATCCACTAGATTCTAGCGACTTTGGAAGATAAATGCTGTTTTGACTTTTCATGCTATTCTATGTAGCGCCTCCTCGATGCTCAGTTCAACCTCTGCAGCCAGTTGCACCCTATTGGCCTATAGTTATTCCTCCTAGCAGAGCAAGTAGAGTGCAATGCAGGCAAAAAAAGCATCTTTCATGGGACTATAAACTAACCAGTCTCTTTTGCAACTAGTCCCATCAGGTAAAGTGCTGATTTACCAAGCTGGATTAAATTTTCTTTTGCCTGTTGAAGGGAAACTCATCAAAGACAAAATATTTCAATTTTTTTAGCTGAAGACTCAAATTTAACCCCTCTGCCGATAGTTTGATGTTGGCAATCGATGCAGGGTATTCATCATGAACATTAGATAATGGGTTTGAATCATCTGGTAGAATGTTTTCTGGGCTCAGATTTGAGCCTGATGGGCTACTGATTTTTAACTTTACATTTAGCGGTAATGATAATTTAGCATTCAAATATGAAAGTCACAAACGAAGGAGGTGCTTTAACTTGCATTTTATCTTCATTTCCACCCTCCAAGATATAAAATGTTGTATTTATGTCTTTGGAATCATTTGGGGGTTTTGCACTTGAAGTGGATAGTACAGCTATGTCCTCAGTTGTATGGTAATCGCTAGCAACCTCACAGGTTACATTCAATCTGAAAAAAATACAGAATTCTCCCCTCCCCAAATCTATTAATGTATTGTTTGCTTTATTTTACTAATTTTAATGTTTGCCGTGTTAGTGGAAGTACTTTATGACTTATTAGGCAATTTTGCTCATGCTCAACTCCCAGAAAACCCATATTTTGTGGGGCAACAAAAGTTTTCAAATGTAAACCCCATCGAGAAACTATTCATGTTAAAAGGCTCGTTGAGCTAAGAAAAGTAATATAAAGAAAGAGTTGATCAGATGACTCTAACCGAGATGGCGGCTCAAGACATAAATCTAATAAGAACAACATGTATAGCCATTATATTTTATATAGAAATTTTTATAGTGAGTAGGGGATGGTCTGACAATGTGCTGTAACAAAAGTCTGTATCTTTTTATTAATTTAAAGATATAATAATTTTGTTAAACACCATGTAAATATTAACCTTCCAAAAGTTATCATGTGTGTAACAATTTAATTTTAAAATTCAAACAATAAAATAAGCATATGACCGGAGAATATCTTATTGCATTCCACCAGGCCTTGTTGTTTTTCACATTCACCATATTTTAATTATTCATGGTTAGCATTTTTTGTGTTAAATAACAGATAAATAGTAAAATGTTACCAGTAGTACAAAAATGCTAATAAGTCGAAGTAAAAATTACACAACAAAGCGATTCCTTTGTAGTTGTTTCTATTTTGGCCTATGCAAACGGATGGCAACTAATAAACATGACAAAAATAATTACATTTTACATACCTGGAATATAAACCATAATGTTGACTGGTATTGGCACCAGCAGAAGTTTCAGAATCAGTGAATTTCACTTACGCATTGTCGCCGGTCTTCACTTCAAGCACTTTAAAACTAATGTTAAGGCTATGTCTAAATTTATAGGCATGTTTCTTCTTATAATGTTCTACCCACTTGTCTTTTCGATGAGTTGGTGTTACACATAACCTCCATACACTTATACTTAAACAATTGTTTAAGTGTTTTCGGCATTTTGACACAACTAACACGAAACATGAGATTACATTCTAACCCCTACTCTCACAAACAAAGCACTGCACTACAGAGTAAATCTCATGGGCAGACAGCCGGCGCACGTAGTTGGTCGGACCATTAATGGGAACTGAGGACCCGCCCCCTTTACTCCTACCCGCTGGTCGCCGGTCTAAAAACTTTTTTACATTCACAATCTATATTCACGGATCTTCTGACTCATCGACATAATGTTGCTGCAGGCTGCCAGGGCCAGTTTTCGAAATTCCAAAACAAAATTTTCCACTAGTAAGTCTGGAGAGAAATGTCTCTCCAGACTTACTTAATGCTGCCAGTTCATTAAAACAATTCTTAAGAATTGCAATTGCTTTAGTTTTTTTACTAGTAACTTTGTTTGTTNGTGTGTGCGCGTGTGCGTGTGCGTGTGCGTGCGCGTGCGCGTGTGCGTGCGTGTGTGTGTGTGTGTGTTTTTTTTTCCAAACTCTCTACAAAACTTTGTATATATGTAGTACTTAGTAAGGACACCTGACTTTTATAGTTTTCAACCATGCCGGGTACTTACATTCAAAATGGTGGCCATTTTAATATTTAGGGAGATGTCATATCTCGGGAACCATTCAACAGATTTCAACCAAATTGTGTATGCTGGCAGAGCATCGTATAAGCATTAAATTTTGAAATGGAAATTGTTTGGTCCACCATTTTGGAAGATTGCCTTGAATGAAATAAATAAAGATTTTACACAATATCTTTAAAACTATCATAGCAATTCTGTCCCAANTTTAGGGAGATGTCATATCTCGGGAACCATTCAACAGATTTCAACCAAATTGTGTATGCTGGCAGAGCATCGTATAAGCATTAAATTTTGAAATGGAAATTGTTTGGTCCACCATTTTGGAAGATTGCCTTGAATGAAATAAATAAAGATTTTACACAATATCTTTAAAACTATCATAGCAATTCTGTCCCAATTTGTCATGTAAGTCATAGTATGACAGGCCAGGTAAACGTAATTAATTGAACTTGGTTAGGTAATTATTTTCAAATTTCAAAATATTTTAGGTTTGATTTGGTATATCTACTATACCATTCAACCAAATTTTGTATGCNAATTTGTCATGTAAGTCATAGTATGACAGGCCAGGTAAACGTAATTAATTGAACTTGGTTAGGTAATTATTTTCAAAATATTTTAGGTTTGATTTGGTATATCTACTATACCATTCAACCAAATTTTGTATGCTTAAAAGTATTGTTACAAGCTATGTAAAGTTACATAGCCACTTTTGTCAACCACTTTGTAAGATAGCAGCACGTGAATAAATTAAGTATTTACGTGATATCTATCTTGGTAAAAAATGTACACATTCCTATCAAATTTGGCAAACAAGTATTACTGCGGCAGATGATGTAAAATGATATGTTTTAAGTATGTCAGACACTTATTTTGAAAATTGTAACATACGCATCTTAGTTTAGTATTGTCAAAAGTATGTAATCAATTGCAACGTAATTTTGTATGCTGGCAGTATATGTAATTATCAAATACCTCTATACAGAGCATCTTTTGTTCGTCATTTTGTAAGATATGCCACATGAAAAAATTAAGTTTTTAAGTAATATCCCAGGAAATTATTTAGACATTCCTACCAAATAATTCACACTACAGCAGGTGGTGTAAACTGCTATGTTTTAAGTAGGTCAGGCACTTATTTTCAAAATGGTGGCTATGTAAATAATTTTAGCTCAGTATCTTTTATCAGCTAAACAAATTCCAACTTAACTTTGCCTGCTGGCAGTACCAATTACAACCATCAAATTTATCTATGGATGTTTTTTGAGATTATAAGTCAAACTGTGAGGGATGATGGAGAAGGAGAAAAGAAGCAAAATGTGATAGGAAATGCTGGGTCGGAAATGTCTTAGTCAAACGTTGAAGCAAAATTGGAACAACCTGTACATATTGGGGTGGGATCAGGCAATTGCAAGACTGGCGATGCAAGACAGTGTGGAAGAAGCCATGGGCCTGCTAATTACTTACATACTGCTGTGTGTGTTTCGCCAGTGAACAGTGACGACAGGAATGCAGTACACGGTTGAGGAACTTGCCGATGTTGTTTTTGTGTAGGGGCAAGCATATGGAAGCAGAACGGTTGTATCAGGCCACATATCCACAGAGGAGACATCCACCGTGTTCAGTGTTTTCGAGAATTTTCCAGTCTTTAAGGGAAACGGGGCAATTAAGACCACAATTCCATGACCGAGGAGGAAGACAAACTGCAAGTGACACCTGACTTTGAAGAAGCAGTGCTTGGTTGCACGGCAGTACAACCGACTGTGAGCACCAGGGCAGTAGCATATGAAATGGGTGTGGCCCACAGTATTGTGTGGATGGTACTGCGTGAACCCCTACCATCTGCAAAAAGTCCACGCCTTGAGCCCAGCTGACTTTGCTCCATGCGTCCTTTTTGTGAATGGCTACTGCAGTGTTGTGTGATTGATCCTACGTTTCATACTAATGTTCTTTTCTCCAGATGAAACCAGTTCCAATCGAAATGGGGTACTGAACACTCCAAATAGCCACGTTTGGGCCAATGAAAATCCCCATGCAATAGTTGTGAAGGCCCATCAACAGCAATTTGCAGTGAACATGTTGGCAGGCATAATCCACGACCACCTAATAGGCCAGCACCAGTGTACAGGGTTTTACTGTGTTTAGTTAAGTAAGCAACATCACAATCGAAAGAACCAATATTCCGAACAACAGGACTTGAAATATGTCTTCTCTTATAATAACGTGCTCGCCTCATGGCTCTGTGAGTGTTAATTGGGATTCACAACAAATTGAAAACACACTGCTCCAGAACAAGGCTGGTGTACTACTGAAGCACTCCGCGGCAGCGCTCAGTAAGACTAGGCGCTTGCCGCGACGGGGGCCCATAAGAACAATGTTAAATAATCAGCGGATATACATCCGCTCCAACTGATAATTACTTCTGGGAGAACTTCCGGGAGCAGTGTTGAACGTCCCAATTCGCAACTAACGTTCAAGGTCAAACCTGTTTTCGAATGTGTTAAAGGGATCTGGGGTATGGAAATGAAAATACTTATTACATCATACAATTTATTAAGCACAATACACATACTATACATGACCTAATACACGAACATCACCATTCGTACCAACCAACTTCCTAAAAATCCAAATTGCATCTCCTAGCTCAAACTTAAGCTTGCGTCAGAAATACAAAACTGGATTAGGAGAAATAGCAATAACAGAATTAGAAGTAGCAACAAGTTCATTAATTGCAAAAATCTTCCAACGTATAATGTCTCTTGAATCAATCTGACTCAAATAATTAACACCAGTCACTGTACTATTATGAGCATGTCTGTAGAAACAAACTTTGAGAATACCAGATCCATTGTGTGCAGTCATTCCCTGAATTAGTTATCAGTTGGAGCGGATGTATATCCGCTGATTATTTAACCTTGTTATTATAAGAGAAGACATATTTCAAGACCTGTTTTCCGGAATATTGGTTCTTTCGATTGTGATGTTGTGAAGGACGATACTGTTTTTGTAAAGCAAGTTACAACTGCAGAAGAGAGCTTCATTCTTCTTAATTTTATGTACAGATTTGCTCTTCAGTGAATGACTGCACACAATGGATCTGGTATTCTCGAAGTTTGTTTCTACAGACATGCTCATAATAGTACAGTGACTGGCGTTAATTATTTGAGTCAGATTGATTCAAGAGACATTATATGTTGGAAGACTTTTGCAATTAATGAACTTGTTGCTACTTCTGTTATTGCTATTTCTTCTAATCCAGTTTTGTATTCTCGATGTAAGCTTAATTGTTGGAGGATGTCCCACTTGCTGTCCATCAACACATGTGGGTGCAACATGATGGGGGCCCNCGATGTAAGCTTAATTGTTGGAGGATGTCCCACTTGCTGTCCATCAACACATGTGGGTGCAACATGATGGGGGCCCCAGTCAACTTTGCAGCTGGTACTAGTGAAATTCTTGACGATATGTACCCGCAAAAGGTGGATAGGAAGAGGAGNCCCCAGTCAACTTTGCAGCTGGTACTAGTGAAATTCTTGACGATATGTACCCGCAAAAGGTGGATAGGAAGAGGAGGTGGTGTTCCGTGGCCAGCACGTTCCTCTGATCTCATCCTGATATGTTTCTCGTGTGGGGTAATATAACAAATCTTATCTACGAGACACCGGTACTTAATGAAGAAGACCTGCTGGCAAGAATCTTTGCTGCCTGCAATGTCATCAGAACATCACCAGCGGTGTTACAGCGAATGCGACGGAACCTCTTGCAACACTGTCATGCCTGCATCAACGCTGGGGGCCACCATTTCAAACATCACCTGTAAAACTTATTCATGCTATTGTGGTATGTATGATGTTAATAAAACCAGTANGGGGCCACCATTTCAAACATCACCTGTAAAACTTATTCATGCTATTGTGGTATGTATGATGTTAATAAAACCAGTAAAGGATGTTTCAATTTCATTTTGCCACGTTTTTCACCTTTACCTTTTGACTAAGACATGTACAGCCCACCATTCCCTATCTCTTTTGTCCTCCATCATCCCTCAAAGTTTGACTTATCACAAAAACATCCTGTACACAGAGACTCATTTCTGTGCCATTTTGTAAGTTAGCCCACAGTAAAAATTATGTTTTTATGTCATATCTTGGGAANGGGGCCACCATTTCAAACATCACCTGTAAAACTTATTCATGCTATTGTGGTATGTATGATGTTAATAAAACCAGTACAGGATGTTTCAATTTCATTTTGCCACGTTTTTCACCTTTACCTTTTGACTAAGACATGTACAGCCCACCATTCCCTATCTCTTTTGTCCTCCATCATCCCTCAAAGTTTGACTTATCACAAAAACATCCTGTATACAGAGACTCATTTCTGTGCCATTTTGTAAGTTAGCCCACAGTAAAAATTATGTTTTTATGTCATATCTTGGGAANCACAGAGACTCATTTCTGTGCCATTTTGTAAGTTAGCCCACAGTAAAAATTATGTTTTTATGTCATATCTTGGGAAACAATCAAACCATTCTTACCAAATTAGGTGAAGAAGTTGTATTGTGGTAGGCCATGTAACTATATGTATTTTTTAAGTGTAACAGACACTCATTTTCAGAATGACCGCTATAAAATCATTTTAGATTAGTGTGTTATATCTACGACACTATGTAATCAATTTCATGTTAACTTTATACAATTATTGAATGTGCTAATACATTAATTTTTTGTTCTCCATTTATGAAGATTGTCACATGAAGTATATGTAGGTTTTAGCCATATCTCAGGGAACAATCAACCAATTTTCACCAAATTCTTAACACATGTAGCGCTATGGTAGGCCATGTAAATTTACGTGTTTTAAATAGCTCAGTCACTTATTTTCAAAATGATGGCCCTGTAAATATTTTAGGTTAGTAAACCCTATCATTCAAAACATTAGACTGATTAAATTCGGAGTTGATGCTCAAATTCAACCTCCAAAATGCAATTTATTGCACACTAGCTTATGGTACAAGGTTTTCTGGGTTCCAGTCCCATGTAAGGCACGTGCATATTTGTAATTGTCTCACTACTGTTGCATTTGTTTCTGGTTTCATCTCTAATGATATTGCTTTCAACGAGATAAGTGCTACTTACCAACTCAGCATTTAAGAAATTATTTAAAAATTAATTTCATCCATTTTGAGGAAAGTAGGCTCATTAGTTATGTCAGTAACTTCTTGTTTTTAGATGGCCTGCATAAGTTACTGTCTAGCAGCAGTTCTAAAAGTGCAGTTAATATTTCATACTAACCCATTGCTGCACACCCACTTAGTGTGTCAAATACTAGCACACCAAGTGCTGTCATGTAATAGGAATTTTCCACGGTGGCTTGCATAGCGGCTGTATACCGGCTTGTGCAGAAGGCCTTGTGGAAGATTGTACAAGACCAAGTATGTTAGCAGGTATTGTGTAAGATCGGCTTTACAGCGAACCAGATCACAAAAAGGCACTAGTTTTAAATGAGTATTTAATAAATGTAGAACTTGATGCTGCATTCAAAAATTATTGTTTTAATGAATGTCATTCTAACTCGTACTCGTTAGGGTGCAGTTCCACCAAAAACAAAATCAGTTCAGGTTTAACATACATTTAGGTACTTCTAATGTACAAAATACTTTTTACACCTAGTAGAAAAAAGTAATACAGTATATACTTTGTAAATCATATTCAACAAGTAGCATCTGGACAATTGTAATAATTTGCTGGTTTAATTTAATTGAACATTCAAGCTTATAATATTAAATTTTTTGTGAACTGTATTCAAATTAAATTATTTATAAAAAATGTAAAAAATTTAAAATAATGATGATACATTTGAATGGCCATAATCATAGTGTAGAATCATCTTAATCAAAATATTAGTTCATATATGGTGGCATCCACTTATAAAACTATTTTTGGTTTTGTGTCGTGTGAGAAATGAAGCCCTGAATGGCTGTGTGTTGATGTGTAGCATGTTTGTTGCAGTATTACTGCGAGCATTGCTGGGCTACAATCCACTCACGGCCGGGCCGGGAGTTCCACAAGCCACTGGTGAAGGAAGGGGCAGACCGGCCAAGGGCAGTGCCCTTTCGCTGGTGTTAACGTTGGAGCCCTTAGCCCACGCGCGCGGCCCACACGTGGCCGCCGCCCTTCACTCTAGATCATAATTGAATAGTAATATATTATATTATATACCTATACATATACAATATGTATCTACACAGTCATCAGATATCTTTTATAAAATGAAATCAGTTCTTTAAAAAAAAAATTGTAGTGTGTGAGCAAGGAAATTGTATATTTGACAATTTGAAATACTTCATATAAGCCACTTGTGATCTCTCGCCAGACACAAGTGGTGAACTAATTGTCCTGTCGAGGCCACTCACATCCTAGCGTCTCTGCCGACATTCGCGATTGGTTTCTATTTATACCTTTCGAGGCATGTGCGCCATGTATGCGTGCATAATTTGTTCGCTGTCATTTTGTATCTAGCGTGTGGCATGCTATTACATAGCTGTGTATGTATATTGTACGTGTGCGCAAACATGGGCTTTCCTCACTGTTTGATGTCTGTGTTCCCTGCTGAAACTCTTCATGTAAATAATTATTGTAATTATTCCTTCATTGTATGGAATATCTCTTTCACAACATTATTTTTTGGGCATAATTTTTGTACATAATAAATTTTGTCACGTGCCACACGTTTGCCTCGAGGGGAAATCTCCAGTTGGCCATTCGGGAAACGATTGAGTTTCATTTATTACACGTTTCTGCTGGCGATGGTATCACTTTACCATTGTGTGTATGTCGTCGTCCTTGGGGAATGTGTCGGCAGAGACGCTTCGCTAGGTTTTGTAGTTGCATTGTGCACCAACATTTTATATTGGACGTAAATACGTGTCGTCTCACTTAGGAAGGTGTTTTGTTGTTTGTTGTTTTGTTACCAACTGTGTGCATTTTGAGAATGCTAACTTATTTTACCTTTTGAAGAGAATAAATGTTCTATAAATCTTGACAATGGTGACGCTTAAAAGAAATAAAAAAATTTATCTGCCTTGCAGTTTAGAGGCTTTTCTAGCCAAGATGAGTAACGAAAGTAAGATGAAGTGCGAAAAANAAAAATTTATCTGCCTTGCAGTTTAGAGGCTTTTCTAGCCAAGATGAGTAACGAAAGTAAGATGAAGTGCGAAAAAGCAGAGCAGCTTGCTGGGTGCAGGCAAGGCACGTGATGCTGTGTCGTTAGTAAATTTGTATGATAACTAGCGGGCGTCGACAAGCGATAGTCGGACGTGCGTGTGCATGACAAGTTGGTACAGTCACACTTGTCATGATGCACAATAGGCTAATTTAACTAGTGCACGCTCCTCACCTGTAATATAACGTGGAATAAAATCTTTGCTCATTATTTACTATCTATAACTTGTGATACTGTAAATGGTCTTGGGTGTTGTTTGCGTGACTTTCCATGGGTCTTCTGCTCTTTCTGTCTCTCTCTCCACGTTTATATTCTCTCTCTTTTCATGTTCCATCTTGGTCAAAGTTCTCACCTCTGCGTACGATCAACTCTTCTGTCTCTTCGTGCACAGCACACAAGACCCACATTCATGTACTACTTTGTGTGATAAAAAATTATAATTATGGTAATTAATGTAGGTAAATACTTTGCACGAATATGTATAGTCTCTTCAATAGATTTGTATTTTTGAGTGTTGAAAGTTTTTATACAGTTGTTATCTTAGTTGAGGATGTGTCGAGGGCAAGTGATGAAGTGTTAGGTGTGGCCCGGCAGGTGTATACTTGTTCAGACTTTAGGTTATTTGTGTATTTTTTTATTTCTCAGAGTTAAATTCGGTGTACATACAACGGAAGAAATAAGACCATGTGTGTCCTGGGACGCGAAGGCTCCCTAGGAGTAAGTTTCCATATCTGTAACCTTGTATATACGTAACACGCACCATATACCTGTTAGCGACCAGGCAAGGTCTAACCTAGTGCTCTTATCTCTTCCTACGCTATGTTTAACTACGCATGCACCTGATCTCCACATACCAAAGATAATGTGTAAAAAATTTTCAATGTATAGTTGCTAATCATCTGGCAAGCCCCAAGTACCGTTTTCTGGGCTTCTCAGATCTTCTTTACAGATTTCTTTTCATTTATGATTTTTTTAAAATTTGAATTGGAAATGTGTGAGCATAAATTGAGTTGAAATGTTTCTCACGTTGTTGTCTAATGTAGAAAGCAAAACTGCAGTACAAAATAAAATCTGTTGTTGAGAATATTAAGTATGTAATTATGGTGCCGTACTAAAGTTTGGTACGTATACTTTAAAGTCAATAATTTTTTTCTTTACCTGTCTGTTTCGATACGCCCGTGCAATTCTGTAAAGTAGCATAATGTAGCGAGCTAAGTGGCACATTGGGTTTGTTTGGGTAGTGCTCTAGTCATTTGCGGGAGGGGGGAAGGGTTAGTAGTGGGAGCTTGGGGTCGCAGCGCGAGGCTATCTGGTTCCTAGCGGCAACTCGGAAACAGACGTAGCCAGCCTCTGTAAAAACTGTTTTTTTAATGACGCTGTATAGAGAGAGTATTTTATTTGGGATTCCTTGTAATTATTTTGTACTGCTTTAAATATGTAAGGGTCGTAGCAATATTCGGAGTAGCTTTCGAGGTGACGAATTGTTTGGTTTGCACATCTTTGAACAGATGTTGATCGGTTCTCATTTTTAGTGCCATCTACTGGTTTGGGAGGAAATTACCATAATTTCAGAAGCAGAGTAATGCCAGGTAACTTTACACACTATTAGATTCTAGTAGTAAGTGTTTCAGTAATATGTATGGAGACGAGACGTAATATTCCCTGCACCACTTTCAAATTATATACTATAGTTGGATGTGTGTTTCAGTTTTTTATTGGAAGATGTGGTAGTTGTAATAATGATAATACTGGATGTTATTTAACAGATGTTTTATTTTGCTAAACTAGTTGTCGTCAACTCTCGTTTTGTTTTACTTGAGTTTGTTAAGTGTTAGTGCTGTGTTGCCGTAGTTGGCGGGCGGGCAATGTCGCAATGTGATCCTAGTTAATGCCGTAACGCTCCAGGGTGCTTGCTGGCGGCCTATCACGAGCCGCAACTCATCTTACCTTTTCTACAAATAGGAATCCAGCAATTCAGACATTTAAATAAATAAAGTTGATGTTATGTGATAGTTGTATTTAATACAAAATCTATACGTGATTATTTTGTAGCCTTGGGTAACTTATTTAATACTTAGCACTGTATTTAACTTTTTTAATAAAACTTCATAAAATTGTATACAATATTCCAGTGTGATGATTCCATGTATTCTAATGTGATTATTAATTGGAAACTTTAATAGATTTCCATAGAACGTATGTAGAAATATATATGCTGTGGCAGTTATGTCATAATATATATTAATATTTGTGCATACAAACAGCTTTGGAAATGAATTTTTATTGTTATACATAAATTCACATCTGTAAGTAAGTCTGAGAGGTGATTGAGAATTTTTTAAAATAGAATATATTGATTTTGTTTATACACTTGAGGCTTTTCGACACTCAGTAATTCAGAAGGATATTTTTACGAAAGAGAAGTATTTCTAGTGATCAATTCGTGATTCTCCTGTTATTAGTTGTAGAATTTGTGATATAATTATAATAATAATAATAATGATGATAATATATTGTTCTGTGCTGTTGAATGTTACTTGATGGCGGCTCGCACTGTGAACTGCTCTCTGGTGTATTTTGTATAGCAATACCTGTGGAACTAACGTACCATTTGTAACTTTTGTAGCTACAGTGAAGGAAAGTCACTTTTGCAAGTTAATCTCTGTAGGAGTCGTTTCATGAGCAACTGCTTCAGTAATCATATTGTAATGCTTCAATTATTTCTTAAATATTCAGTCCTCCTTTGGCCTTAAGAAATGATAAGTAAAGAAAACACACAAGGAAAGGATTTTTTTGTAAAGTTGGCCAAATACCACAGGTGCTGCATAACTGTTGGGAAATGGGATTCATTAAAAGTATATTTCATAGGAATAGAAAGGCTACATTTTTATCTAAATTAGGTAAGTTTTTTGTCTAGTCTGACAGTATAGAAAACAATTTATATAAATTAATTCTTTATTAAATACCACTCACTATTATACACATTTTATAGAGCTAATCCCATCCTCTAGAAGTTTTATGGGACATGTTTTGCATATCTTGTGTACACAATTCTTACGGCATTAAAAAAATTTCTGGATTGTAAATTATATAATATATTTTCATATATCACCAAATGCAAGAATAAATTTTATTATAAAAGAATGCAAAATTCAGTCTAAATGTTTTCAACCAGAAAGAGGACATGATAGGAGTCAAACAACAGTCCCATTTAGCATCGGGTAGGTTGGTAGGTTTTATTTGTTGAAACTGTGACTGTTATCCAAAACTCCAATGGTGCTTCAGTTTAGATTTTATTAGATATGGTATATTTTTTTATTTTTTGTATGTTTAAACTATGTAAAAAGAGAGATGTTATTAATTTGGAATGTCTTATATGATATTACGTAGAAATGCTGGCCGCATGACTGGAGCATATATAAAGACTTATTTTTTCCCCCTTCCTTTAAGTTTGTTGTTACTCATAACTAGTAGTGTTAGCTAATGTGCAGTATTATTGTATTCATACAGAATTAATTAATACCTTACTACTACATAATGAAATTGTCCCCTTTTCTGGGTATACGTGGAAATTTTTTGTATGTTTTGCAGTGTTTTTATCCTGCAATAATTTTTTACTCTGCGAGGAAGTTCCATCTCGAACTTGTTTGCTGCTGAAGGGCCTCGGCACAGGACTCTCGAACAGCGCCTCCCCGACCAGTTGGTCGGCCCTGGGTGGTTTCAGCTTTAATTTGTTCTCAGCCGCGTAGCGTAGCATTGCCATGTCGACATGTTCCCCTGTCATGCTACTTAGTGCAATATTTGTTTCCCAAGCTGTGTGGATCGCGGGCCTTATGCAATAGTGGGCCGGGTAACGGCCAGGGGAGGCAGCGTCCAGCGCCGAGACCCATCCCCATGGCAAAGGGTGGAACGCAGAAGTACCCCTTAATGCTGTAGTGTTGTTGGAGAAGCAGGGTCTATAGTTATACCAGCCCTGGCGTTCTTGGCTCTAGGCTGTATGAATGAATCACTCTCATATTCTAGTGCACTATATTTTTAGGTAAAGCACTCGTTAGTATTCTTGTAATGACAATGGGGTACTTTGTGTGCATTTCAACCACTACCTACTATTTTTATGAATTTTGTACATTTTTCTAATTTTTGTAATACAAGATGTGAGCTACAGGAAGTGGCCACGTGCCTGTCTGTGGTTTCCTGTGGCTCTGACAAGCTTATTTGTACCAGGGAAGTGAGTTTTCCTAGTTATATTTGTTGGATATCAAAACTTTTTATGTTTTATAAAATAATTATGAAAAAATGTGAAAACTGTGTTTATTTGATAAATATTGGTGTTAATTCTTCATGGCAAATGGAGTTTTGATATTATATCCCCTGCCTTGGTACATACGCCTGAATCCTTGTCCTGCCTTGATGACGTAGGTTAGTGAAATGGTACATCACAATTGATGTCTCAGAAACACCCGTTGTGTGGTGCATATAGAATTGTGGTAAGAGGTGATTTGTTTCACTTTTTGTGGTTGTTGTTATTTTTATGAGCAGAGAACTATATACACACTTTTTTTTAAAAATTATAATTGTTAAGTGTTGTACTATAGGAGTTCTGCTGATGGCAAAAAATATGCTAAACCTTGGGTTATTGAGTGATTTAAAATACTTATTTTTTTAGAAAATAAATTAAAACAATCATTTGCCTCCACCAAATATGAAAAAGACATTTGGCAAAAAATTACAACTTTACCAATGGCATATTAGTGATTCAACTTTTTAATAGATATGTACACAATATGCTCAAAACATGAAACAGCATGCTTACTTTTGTAAAAACTGACTTCATAATTTCTGTGTTAACATATTTGTTTGTGATCTTAACTTCAAAGAAAAATTTTATGGATATTTTACCAAATCATATTGACCACATTCTCAATTGTGTCTTTTTTCTCCACTTGCTCACTGTAGAAAAGCATTTTGCAGTGATTGATCAGCAACTTGCATTGACATGTTATCACCAATTTTGCTGAAATCTCATGTGAATTGTACACAATAGCATTTGGAAACATCTGTGTACACACTTTTTTTGTCATTGGGAAAAACAGTTTGTGTTACATGCAATCTGAGGAAAATTGTTTTTATGGAGCAAATATACTCGTGTGGCATAATTATCAGTGAATATGTATTAAAAAGATTTTGAGTTAAGATATTATCATTACCCTGCGACAAAATCTAGTGTAGCTCTGAGTAAGGGTGAAGAGCACTCGTGTTGAAAGGTCTCCTCATAAAAGCACGGGAGGGGAATCGGAGAGACGGGAAGGCCCTCCCCGTTCACTTAGTTCAAAATGCAAGAGACTTTCAGTACCAACAGGGAAAGATGCATAGTTTTAAGACAAAAGCACAGTATATACATTTTGTTGAATATTAATTACAGGAACCATTTTATTTCTTGATTAATAACTGTTAAAGGTACAACAATGCTAGAAATGTACGTTACATCAGTTCCTCCACTCCAGAAATGTTGATATCATGTGTGTGTGTGTGGCTTCAGTAATGTCACTTGTGCTGTCAGCTCGCAAGTATTTTGCTTGCCACATGATCATCTTTCTTTCCATTAAGAATAACCACTTATTTTTACATTTTTGAACTCAAACCCAATTGCAATGATTAATTTTCGCAAGGTTTCCCAACTACTTCTGAAATGAATCTCTCTTGTCAGCACTGCCCACAATTATTTTAGTGTGCATATTGTTTTTTTTTCATCACCTAAAACTCTTGCACTTTTCTTCTTACCAGGAGTTGACAATTTTGTTCCTCTGCTAGAAGCTATACTACCCTCTTTGAAAAAAATTTTTAACAGAAGCTTTTGATTTCCCAGTTGCATCTGAAGCACGTTTTGTTGCACACAGAATAGAAATTGTCACGTTACCAACTTTTTTCTTTATTGCAAAACTGAATTTCACTTTACAACTGATGTGACTGTACACACAGGTAGTAGTTGAGATGAGTTGAGAGATTTGGGCAGTTCATAACAACGTCTTGAAAGCTGATGAGGGTGAAATGAGGTGAGAATAGAGCAGCGCTGTAATGCAAGGGCGGGGGAAATGGAGATCCCCTAGGAAACCTGCAGACTAGTTGCATAGTCCGGCACAATTCCCACTTGCGAAAGCTGGGAGTGACCCAGCTGGGGATTGAACCCGGTTCGCATTGGTGGGAGGCGAGTAGTCTAACTACTCAGCCACCGCGGCCCCGACACAGGTACTAGATAAGGCTGCTTGCTCGATATTGGCTGGAAGGAGATGAGGCAAACTGAGTGCAGGAAGTAGTGAGAGAGCAGAATATTAGTTCACATTTCTCCCGGGGTCCTACCAGAGTTTGTCGCGCTGTAGTACAAAATCCTTTGGTAGAAGTTTTGCAATATCAGCCATAGTGCAATGAAGAACCTTACTTGATTTCTCATGTTTTAGAATTAGTGAAGTCAATGGCAGCAGTGGGACCCCATGTCTGGGGTGCGTATAATTTTTTTTAATTTTTATAGTTTTCCATAATTGCTCGTCAGGTTTAATTTTGCTGATGCATGGTCACACAGAAAATTAAAACCATATCATCTACATTAATTAAAAGGAGCAGTACTGATCTGTTTGCATCTTTGGTTTATGGCTATGAAATGTAGGTATAAAAAAATTGTTTTGTTTTTACATTCAATTTGATTTTGGTTTCTGTTGCCTGCAAACAAGAAAATTGTTTTCTCGACTAGAAACTTAGAGAAATGCTGCTGTGCGACCAGGGGGAGGGGGAGGGGAGGACTAAGGGAATTGTGCCGGAAAAAATACATTGCCAGTGAAGTTGACAATGGGTTCACCGAGGTTAGAACCCAAGTAACTAGGCTGGGAAGCAAGTGTATTGATGATATGTAAACCAAGATCCATACAATAAATACACAGGGTTTCAACCGGTCATGGAAGTCGTGAAAAATTTACAAAAATTGGGAGGGGGTCACCGAAGTTACAAAAAGTCGCAATCATTAGAACAAGGTCACAGATGCTTGTAAGAGTGTGACATTTTATCATTGCAGCCAGCGTTTGACTTGGACGCCCGTACGTCTGTCGGAGACAGGCAATAAAATGACAAGAGAACTAGATACCATATTTGCTTTTGTGTGCAGTGCATAATCTGGTCCGGTACGGTGTGTATTTCGCTTCCTGTTGTTCTTTGTGATTTTATATTTGCAAAGTGTTGAAAGGAAACGTGTCTAGCCTACACTCAATTTTACAATTTCTATGTGAGCCCAGTGCCATTCCATGGAGCGAACCTATCTTCTCCTTCCAACCATTATGGCCCAAGCAAGCAAAGCAGTGTCAGATCCAGCCACAGATAACCCATCAGCAGCTACACGACTTCATTAGCTACAAGTGTTAAAGGGGTGTGGGGATAAGAAGGCAAAAACAGCACAGTAACCATGAGCGAGACAAAGGATGCTTACTGAAACTTTGTCACCTCCCCCTTTTGAGCCATTGGTGTACAATATTTATTGCATTGACTACTCCGCTGCGGCTGCCTCTGAACAAACAAAAAGTGGAGTTGTGCCGGTCAAGGAAGCTAGAGTACTAGTATTGTGAGGAACACACCAAGTCGTGCCACAAAAACCCATGGTTGGAGAAAAATCAGAAAACTGTGCTTAATATGTTCCTTGTACTGGCTGAGGAAACTTGTTAGTAAAAGAAAATAAAATGTTTAAGAATCTGCAGTTTATTTATATTCTGACAACAGTCCAGTTCACAGAAATATTTTGAAAACAGCTTGTGGATTTTAAGATGTTTGCTTCTGTGATTTTACACTAGCAGGTGGCACTTGGCTGCTTTCCCCACAGTAAACAACCTGTAAAATGTGCTATCAGGTTGTATCCTGGTATAGAGAAAATTAAATTTGAAGTTGGAAATGAAAGTGCTAAATCAACAGTGTGTGATTTTTGTTTTCATCCATTATAAACACAAAGCATCGTCAGTATAATGTTTTGTTTATTTTCTACTTTTAACACGATACTCATATTAATTTATTACACTCACTAATAATTTCTGAAAACCTGTCCTGGTGTAGAACTTAATAAAACAATTTTCATACAGGTAATACTTGACTGTTGCAGAATCGCTTTCACTTATAAAATTTGAATAGCTGCACTGAACAGGATGTTATTGCACCAGAATGCTAACAATTCAGTACCTGGAGAAACAAAGAAAATTTCTTGTTTAATTTCAGATTTAATTCAAAAATTAATTCTATCCCAGATCTATTACCTAACCTGCTAAAACATTCAGATACTGTTCAACTTTTTTGCTCTTATTATAAAGAAGGCTGAACAGAAATGTATGAAACTATCACAGAAAGTCAACATAATTTAGTGAGAGTGCCAAGCAAATTGTTAATAAGTTATGTGGCTTTATTTGATGAAAACAAACATACAGGTAGGCTACTGTTGCCAATAATAAGCTACTGGTCCAAATCATTTAATAAATACACATACACACAAACTTCAAAGGATTGCAACAAAACATAATATGCTTGACCACAATATAAATATTTAATAAAATGCTGATATTCGCATGAGAAACCTTTGAAAATGGACTTTGTTCTTATTGAAAGTTACAAAAACAAGTTCCTCTGAAATTTTAAAAAGATCTCCATAAGTCACCAAAATAGTCACAGACCTTTGTCTCAAGGTTTTGATAGACAACGTAAAGTCCCCCAATTTTTACACTTGCCTGACTCTTGCAACATTTTCCCCTGATACCTGGAAAGAGATTCTCTTTAATATCAAACAGAGAAATTTTCTTGAGCTAACTACCAATGTCCACACGTGTGTACTAACTGGTATAACAAATTCTACAGTAAAACTAAGAATGTATGTACAGTGGAATCTCAATACAAAGTATACAGACACTAATTTTTATACTTAATGCTGATCAATACCTTCTACTGATCAAGTATTTAAGATCAACACATCTCATAAGGAATTTAAAGACTTAGTTCAAAGTGAAGTACTGTACTTTGTAATTAGANAGTATTTAAGATCAACACATCTCATAAGGAATTTAAAGACTTAGTTCAAAGTGAAGTACTGTACTTTGTAATTAGACTTAGTTCAAAGTGAAGTACTGTACTTTGTAATTAGATTTTACATTTACATTTACATACTTGACCAGTAATANTAGACTTAGTTCAAAGTGAAGTACTGTACTTTGTAATTAGATTTTACATTTACATTTACATACTTGACCAGTAATATTTGATTAGTTGAGTGTTTATTAGAATAAAAAAGTCTGAAAGTTTTATAGTCGTTGAAGAATGAAACATTGAAAGTTATAAATAATAATTTTTTTTTATTATTAAAACTTTAGGTATGATGATGCTATCCCCTGAGCACTGACTGAGAACATGCACAAGAAACTGGCTTTAAAAAATTGTTAATGATATGTGCGTACTGTTAGAAAGGTTTATCTTGTGTAAGGGATGCACTGTATTTCTCAACATATCTATTCTGGCCATTGAACAACACTCAAGTTTCCTTGGTTTCCAGAATATTCTATACTTTAGTTATAAAGTATACTTGTACGTGTGTCGTAGGACATAAACACACTTATCTAGAAGTGTTGGTAGTTTCTGGAACATAGATTAATGCGTAACATTAATTGAAGTCGTCAGGTTTCTGGTCACAAACACATAGAGAAAGTAAGATTCCAGAAAATGGTTTTTGCCAACTTTGGAAGCAAATACATAATTTGCCAGAATTGTGTATTAATGTTCCTGTTATGTGGTAAATATGTAAATTTTCTGTGAAAGATATTGAAAGGACATATAAGAACAAAGACCTCTGACAGAAGTACAACTAGGTGTATTCTTCAACATTGGCTGCTGATAGCAAAATTGTGCCAGCTGTAACAAAAGGTAAGTAGCTATACAAAGGTAACACATTGCAGAGTGAGAGGTTGAGTATGACTTGCATAGCTCCACATGTTCCACAGTTCAGTATTTGGAGAAATTGTGCTGTGTGAGAAGAGTTACCAAATTTTTCAGATTTCCCAAAAGCGACACTTGACAACTTGACACACATCAACCCCAATGAAATGATCGAGGATAATTGTTATAAAAAAGAACAGTTGTAAGTATTATCTGTAATGTGCAGTAGTTTTCTCTGGACATGCAAATCATCAAAATGTTGGTTGCAACTACAGTCATACCTCGATGTGATTTGAATATTTTATTTAAATTGCTTTGAATCACGATACCAACACATACAGGAAGGAAAAAAAACTGTACACATCTTGGCAAATGCTACTTCCACAAATGCACTTGTTAATGAATGCCACTTGTCAGCGCCAATTGTAATTATCTTTGGCAGCTGGGTTAGGCATCAGAGTAAACACACCTATAATCACAGAAGTGGTAAATTACTGGCACTGTGTTTATTATTATTCAGTTCATTTTTGAAAATATGACATTCCGTTATATGTCTACGGGATAATTCTTTTTAGCCCCAGAATGCAGGAAATCTCGTACAATATGGGACAGTTGGACTAGCCTGTGTGTGAGAACCAAATAAATCTTAAAATTACCTTGCAAGGAGCACCATCGCTAAAGCTAGCATTTCAAGGGAGCTAACAAAGCTATGCAAACAAATATAAAAAGAAACAAACAGGATGAGCAGTTAATCCATGTCTTTTTTTTCATCATCCATAATCATTTCTGACAGTGTCATTGGCATCTGTATCGGTGTACCTAATATTCATTCTGCCTTATTGTACGCAAGTAACCTAAAATACAAAGAATTTTCATCTCGTAAATCTTTCACTCCTATGGGAAACTCTTGTGCTTCATTATTTAAGCAAAAAAAAATTCTTCACACACTATTTTGTTAGTCCTGCATTGGGCATTTGATACAGAGGGATGTGCTGTAGCTACTGTAAAATACACATTAAAATTGTTGGAATATCAAGAAAATAAAAACGTGTTTAGCTATTACAAACACAGTATCATGTGACCAACAACACTATGACTGGACTCCCTGTACTTTTNAATAAAAACGTGTTTAGCTATTACAAACACAGTATCATGTGACCAACAACACTATGACTGGACTCCCTGTACTTTTTTTTTCTGCATAGTTGTACAGAATGATGCCAGAAAATGCTATGCATGTGAATCATACACTACACTATAAAGGTATCCCCAGGTTGATTTCTAAATAACAGCAACGAAAATAACTACTCGTGGCATAATCCCAATAAGTACACACTTCATCTACTGTCAGCAACAAGAATTCCCATAAATTATTAGTCTAAACACAATCCAAGCTCATAATTTCACATATTCTAATTCACATATTNTTAGTCTAAACACAATCCAAGCTCATAATTTCACATATTCTAATTCACATATTGCTTGGAAATGTTAAAGGTTGTGATGCTCTCTCAACTACAAACTTGGTTCTAAGAATGCTTTGAATCTGAATTGAAAATATGTAGTTTTGCGGTTCTAATATGTATAGTTTTTTGTAAGATGAGATTTAATGAGTATTACTGTAGTGCTTTAAAAATTTTCTGCTAGTAAAAGTTTATGGAAGTTTTTTTTGTTTGGGAAAAACATACTATTCCTCTATTTGCTGATTTCTAACACCAAGAGGTTCTATATTATAAGGACTTAAAAGAGAATCGATATAGGATATTTTGCAACTGATAAAATGCATAATTTTACAGAAAATTATGCATGGATGTTTAGAATAAACCTAATTAATGTTATCATTGTTCAATTTAAATTATGATCTTCTAAAATACTTATTTCATCTTACTCTACTATAGATTATGCATTAAAAATCATCTCATAATTCACTCTTTCGGTAATTTGGGCAAATGTTACATCCTTCTGCTAAACCCCCATTTTCATAGCCCTACATAATTGGTCCTTGAAGACGTTTGACTGTTGTACCACAAACCAAGAGCGCCTTTAAATGCCCCAAATTATGCCATGTATGTAATACTTTTATTGCTAAATTCTATACATTATGTGCACAACACCCACTAAATTATGCTTTGAGACATTGTTATTTTATTATTATTAATGAAGAAAAAGTTTGGTGCTTCAAAACAACTTTGGCGGTGCTACGCACCACAACATCCCTAACGTGGCAAATGGGATGCCCTCCCATCCTCTCCATCCAAACATCTCTCACCCCTCCCCAAATTTACCCTAGGAGGAGATAGTTTGCAGCTTCTGATTTATGGTACTTCGCTGTTTCTGTGCCATTTGGCACTGGTGCATCTTTTAAGGGGTAGTTTCATCCAGCCTCTNATATTATGTATGGATGCACACATGCACTGAAAGTTTTTGGCGCATGAGTGTGGCTGCATAATTTTTAATTCAATATGTCTCTAAAGATATTTGAGCCACATAAGATGCTTCCAATTTTGTGTGTGTGTGTGTTATTCTCATAAGAGTTTTTCATTGTGACCCTTACAGTAATAACCTCACTGTAACAATGATTTTAGTAGGGGATCAAATTTCAGAGTTAAAGAATAGGGACTTTGTACCATAATTATTTTATGTTTGGTAAACATACTGTTGTTATGTGTACTATATTTACAATACATGCACCACAGATATATTGGGTTTGCACTGTAATTAAGGCAAGTGTGTTTTTACATTTTATTGTATGCCACGTTGCTTTGCAGGAGTATTGACAACCTGTACACTCCATATTCATACACACAATGCCTGACTCGTACACGGTGACCTAGCTCAAAGTTGCGCTACCAACCTTTCACACTGATACGCACCAAGGTCCCAACAACCTCTGTGAAGGGGAGAGACAAGATACTGGCTGTGTGCATTATAACTTCAAAGTATTGTACCACACCAAGCGTGTATTGCAGGTGACCAACACTTGCAGGATGCACTTAGTATGCTGTTCGACCACCTGTAGCATGGAGACACGTGGCGAAACGGTCGGGCATGAAGGCATACAGATGGATGTTCTCCTGAGGCAGATCCTGCCACAGCTGGCGCAACTGACCATTAAAATCCGCCGTAGTTGCGGCTGGCCAAAATTGCCATACAATCTGGTTTTAAACATTCTCTATGGACAAGAGGTCTGAGGACCTTGCTGGCCAAGGAAGCATGTTGAGGTGAAGGCAGGTCAGAAATACTTATGCTGTGCGAGACCAGGCACTACCCTGGTAGAAAATGGGGTTGTCAAGCTGCACCAGGCGCACATGGTTGCAGAATTTCCTGGATGTATCACCGAATCATCAGGTTTCCTTCAGTCACCACCAATGAAGTGTAAGAATTGTAGGAAATTGCACCCCACACCATGACACCTTTTGCTGGGGCAGCGTGCAATCCTACAATGAAGTGTGGATCACGTTGCTGGCCAGAACGTTTCCAGACTTAAGTTTGGCGGTCGTCTGTATGCAGACACAACCATGATTTGTTGCCAAACACCTCTAGTCGCCAATCAACAAATTGCCATGCTGCCCATTTCTGGCAGAATGTCACACATGCTTGACAATGTTCAGGTCGTAATGGTAGACAATGTAAGGGATGCAGCGACGACAGATCCCGCTCTGCTAGCCGCCTGGGTATGGTACTGGTGGACACAGCTGCCATGACATGTCCTTGGATAGTGCACAGTGCTGCCCGTGGAGTGCTTACAGCCTGTCGCATGATGAAACAGTCGCTACTGGTGGTCCGCCAGGGTCGACCCAAGCCTTCTCGATGGGTGTGTGTAGCCTCCTGTTCCCACTGCATCCAACATTGACTCATGGTGTAGGTAGAACAGTTCAAGTGGCGAACAACGCGCCAAAAAGTCCATGGCTAACTCTTTATATTTTGTAAACCAATTTTGAATATTATACAATTGCATTCTAAGTAAAACCACACAACTCGGACCTTAATTTATCCCATAAACTTTTAGATAACGTAACCCTTACAATAAATACTTTTCTATTAAATGTCTTATGTCATAACTGGTTTTCATTCGTAAATTTTCTACTATTTTAAGATATTCTTCTGGGGTAAAAAGAGTACCACACAAGTGAAAAAGCTAGTAGGACATCCATAAAACTAATGCCTGGTGTCATTCTAAAAATTGGCTAGTTCATGAAAAGTGGGAAAAGATCTGTGAAACATTACTTTTACTCAAGTGCTGATAAGAGCAATTTTAATGTTCTGTTGCCAAACTCAAAACTTGTTTAGCTGTTTTAAGATGCATTGGAACTTAACTGCAGCATACACAATGAAATCCACACACATTTTCATACATGATTATGATATTTGGATGTCAGAAATGTGTGTAGTTGTAAGGTGGTGGTTAAATTCTTATTGCACCAGCTCATCTGTGTAACTGTGACAGAAAAAACACCTTATCACATTTAAGATCAGATGTATATATGAGAGAGGGAGTTTCTGCATTTCAAGGACAAGAAATATGCGGCTTCCTTTAGAATGAATTCAAGTCGTACTATAAGGTGTGCTAACTTGGGGCATATTTTGTATTTGAGGTTATGGTACATGGAAAGTTACTGTTTTTTCTCATTGTTTATCCTGCAGGAAGTTTGGTAGTAAGTCATATACAGTATACATATATTTAAGTAATTTTAATGAAAGTTTAGTGTGTGTGTGTGTGTGTGTGTGTGTGTGTGTATATATATATATATATATATATATATTTATTTTCCTTAAAAATTTCTGGATGGTAAACATTTGTCCCAAGATATATACTGCTGTGATAATATGGGTCACACATAATTTGTTAGTTTACAATAATCAATTGCTGAAAAACATTTTTGGTACTTTTTTATTACCATGAGGAGAAACAATACAAATATCTACTAATCATATCACAAAAAAACACATAAAGATACTAGAAAATAATAGAAACTAAATAAAACTGTAAAACTATATATTTCACAATCACAGATACGTAAATATTTCACAAAACAATGAAAATAAGTCAGTGCTAACAAAATGACAAAAATATGGTTCTTCTATATGAGCTAAAGTTCAGTATTTCAACTCGTAAGGGAATGTATAACGACCTAACTTAAACGTAAGTGTCTTCAGTGCCATTATGACTTGGGATAAATTAACTACAGCAATGTCGTCAACCTCTGGCAAAACACATTCTGACAATTCATAGACTTTCACATGAACTTTAATGTAACTTGGTCCAACTTTCAGTGTGTGATATCACTTGTCCTATGAATGTCTTGACTGTTGACTTCTTTGTAGATTTGTCATACTCAAATTTTACTACAGCAAATGAACCAACAGAGATATTGCCTTCATTAACTGTTTCAATTACAGGAACTTCTGCCACTGTAACATCTTGCTTCCTAATTGGAAGAGCAGGCATAACTTAATTAACTTCTGTATTTTTTAGGAGAATTCTTCCAATACAGAACTTGACACTTTACTGGTACTGGTGTCATATACTCCTGCAAGTTTTTTCATGGCTGCAGATGTAGAAACACAACTTCTTGCCTGTATTTTATTCTTTGCTAGATATTTGGCTTTTCTGGAATCCTGCTGGTGCATTTGACAAACATCAGAAGAGTTCAGCACTTTTGCCAGGCGTGATGTAAAATTTCTTCTTACTTTTTCTTGTTGGTTGTGTTTGCTTTGCACGCGATTCTTCCAGAAACTCATTGTTTCCTTTACTTAGAATTTTTTTGAGCACCTCGTTTTTATCTAGTGGGTATATTCCAGTTCTTCTGAATCCATATTTTAGGTTATTTTCTGTGATTTGTTTTCATTTAGGCTATCAAGACATTTTTTAAGCAGTCGATGAAAGTGATCTTTAGGGATTAGTTCCTCTGTTAGCAGACTTCCATTCATGCAAAGTTTCTATCCATTTTAATTTTAATGGCCTAAAGAAACCAGCATCAAGTTGTTGCCACAAATGTGTTGAATTAGGGGGAAAGAGCACGAATCTGATATTTTATCGTTTACATTCTCCTATCATGTGCACTGAAATCTGGAAAGCTATCACCAATCATGACTTTTGGTAAATTCTTATCAAACCGTTTGAAATATAAAAGCACAAGTGAGTCAAAATAATCTTCGAAAATAGCCATGTTGGACCAAGAGTTTTTTGATCTGTTGTACCGCATGAATACAGGCACATTTTCTCTCAAAGAAGTGTAAAAATTGTTGGCTCTGTAAACAACATATGGTGGAAGCAGATGGCCACTAGCAAAACCCTTGTGCATAGAGACACTAGGTACTTCGGGAATGATCAATAATTTTTTCGAGGTAGCGACTGCTCCTTCTAACTAAAATTTTATTCCTACCAGGATCGTCTGTGATATTTATTTCATGGTAGTTCAGAATCAATTCTGGAAGTACAGGATGAGTTTAAAAGAATACCCCAACTTTGAAAGTCTATAATATCAAAACCAAACAACCTACAACATTGGTTGACCAAACAAATAAAGCGTGGAACTGTGAAGTTTATTTACCATATGTTCATAAATGTTCAATGTGACACCACGAGCTGCCCGAACGACATCTACGCGATAATCAAACTCGTTCCACAATCTTGTCAGCATGTTCGGTGTCCGTAATTCTCGTTTTGAGGTCGTCAATGTTAGCCGGCAATGGTGGATGAAACACTTTATCCTTTATGTACCCCCATAGAAAAAAATCGCACGGGGTAAGATTCGAGCTTCTTGGGGGCCAGTCATGAAGAACCTAATCACCAGCTGCTCCTCGACCAATCCAGCGTTGCGGCAATGTCTCATTCCGGTATCTACAAAAAGCTATGTGCCAATGAAGGGGCGCACCATCCTGCTGGAAAATGAAGTCCCCCGCTGCCTCTTCTAACTGAGGAAACAACCACTCTGTAAGCATGTCCAAATAAGGGATTCCAGTAACAGTGGGCCTCGTGAAAAAAGAAAGGGCCGAAAACAGTGTCTTTGGATACAGCGCAAAACACGTTCACTTTGGGGGAAGCGTGCTCATGTTCAGCGGTTTCATGTGGAGGCTCCTGACCCCATATCTGCACGTTGTGCCAATTCACCTTACCATTTGTATGAAATGTCGCTTCATCGCTAAAAACCAGCTTAGACATGAAGGCATCGTCTACCTCGTTCTGGGCACATAAAGGAAACATCAGACTATCCCCTTCACATTGACATGTCAAATGCGAGCTCACTTCCCCCTCAACGCCATCCAAACTGTAACACCGGACATACTGGCCAGACAGTGGAACGAGTTTGATTATCGCATAGATGTCGTTCGGGCCGCTCATGGTGATCACATTGAACATTTATGAAAGTATGGTAAACAAACTTCATGGTTCTATGGTTCATTTGATTGGTCAATCAAGGTTGTAGGTTGTTTGGTTTTGATAATATAGACATTCAAAGTTGGGGTATTCTTTTAAACTCACTCTGTACAACTGTTAACGAAATTTCAAGCTCGTTTAAATAGCTTTCCATAATTTCTACTGTTACTGCTGCTCTACACTTATTAATATTTTGACAAGAGCCGTCGAGATAAAACATCATTGTGCCTCTAGAGGAAACCATAAGCCCAGGCCTTACCGGGCATATTGTTTTGAAATATGTTCTATTGCACACATTTTTATCTAAGAAAGACTGAACAATTAATAGGACATCAAACATTGTCGGAGGAAATCCCCAGTCTGCATAAATCTTTATGCATTCTGTCAAAACGTTTTCATCATATTGGAGAAAAACATACGGTCTGCCAAACTTACTACAGTTGTTGCCATTCACATGTCGCTAATTGTTGATTTGCTGACACGATACTTACAGATGCTTGCCTATAGCTCATGCTTTCTCAAGCTGCTCGTCCAGAAAATCATGATACTTACAGGCTCCGATTGCCCGAGTATGTGGTAAGTTGCTCATTGTCTATAAGAAAAGCAAGAAAAACATTTAATTGGTTGTCGTGCATAATAACCAATAACAAATACAGATAAATAAAGCAAAAATTTTAACAGGATCATCAATGGCATCTAAAATGGGACAGGTTGTAAACTTGGGGCATTGTCCCAAGTTACCATCAAAATAAATCCGAATATTTATTTTTATTGGATAAAACCATGTTGGTGCAAATGCGAGGTGAATATTATTATGTTTCCGTACATAACTAAGGTATCTATGACCAAACCGATTAGTCAGCAAATGTGTTCCAGCAAAACTTTACGTCTACAGTTTTTCAATGCAAAAATTTTAACGAATTGAAACATACTTTTTATAAGTAATATATGAAATCTTAACTGTGCTGGATCTTTTAGCAAATGCATTCAGCATGTTGTAGACAAGTTCGCTTTACAACGCAATTTTGACATTGAAATATGACTACTGTTGGTGCCAACTTTCACAACACTTTAAGAGCAAATTGTCCCAAGTTTGCATACTTTACGGTACTGATTTGGCAGGGATACCTTGCCTTTTATGGCCTTATCCATGGTCGTTTGTAGTCCGGATGTAGAAAAAATCATCCTCCGACCAAAAGTTTTCATATTCAGAGAGCCATTTTATTGCTAGTCCGAGTATCATTTTGCTTTAATACGGCCTAACTTTTAGTTTGGACTTAGGGTAGGACTAACGACGTAATAAAGTCAAAAATAAATGTGGCGAACATAAAATAAGACAGTTTCGTTAATATTACATGCGAGTGAAAGCTAGATACAGTTTACGAAACACAAAAAATATGGTTAGATACAGATTCTGTTGATCTGCAAGCAAAAATATGCCGATCTAATGGATGAAATGTTCCGTGAATAATATTTCGAAGGGAATATAATCATAATGCACCAGTGTTAATCTACAGCAATTAATTTATATTTCTGTGTCAATCAAATGCATTCCCTAAAACAGATTCTTACCAGACGTATATCATAAGAATATGTGTATCTGTAGCTCAATGGTAACATCGTGGGTTGATGTTTACATGGGTGCAAGTTCGAATCTGGTGTTGGTGAGAATATTTTAAACCTTAACAATGAATTTTTGTAATGTAATTAGCATTAAAATACAAATTTATCATCCTTATAAATACAATATTGGCATAAGAAAATGAAACTGGACCATACTTTCAGCAATATTGCTACCAGCGCATAGGGATGTGCTATGAAAAATTAACAAATCAATATGGAATAATACAGTGCCTTCCAAATAAACAACATTACTTCATGTACAGTCAGGCATCANTCCAGCAATATTGCTACCAGCGCATAGGGATGTGCTATGAAAATTAACAAATCAATATGGAATAATACAGTGCCTTCCAAATAAACAACATTACTTCATGTACAGTCAGGCATCAATGAAAGGGTAAAAAGTTTTAGTAATTGGAAGAAATCACATAAATACAGTTGCAGACAAAGGAAGTATTATATGAGAGCTATTTGGCATCAATCATAGAAGAGACACTACAGGTATGTAGTTAAGTTACCCTTTCACAAAGGTAATTTACAGTTGGGAGACTATGCAGTGGCAAGACTATGCAGAACAGAATGCCAACTGAAACATCAACTAAAAAAACAAAAGTTATATAGGGACTTCTTGAACGAATACCTTGCATTGGGACACATGAAGCAGATTCCATTTGATGAGATAAATAAACCAGTGCATGAAACATATTACATTCCCATATGTCGGTGATGAAAGACAGTAGTTATACAACCAAACTCAAAATAGTCTTTAACAAAAACATCATCTGTTGTTTCATTATATGACAAATTGATGATGGGTCCCAAACTGAAGGAAGATATAACATCTGATGTGGTACCAGGGTTCCCCTAAGGTACTGAGCCCACTGTGTGACTTTTATCGTACACTGCTGAGCTGCCCCCTACTGCTCATGTCAATTATTAAATGTATCGTATAGTCAATGCATCTAAGCCACATAGGGTGTTAGACTGAGAAAGAGAGCCCCAACTAATTATCAAGGCACCATTATATTTAGTCACATGTGTATAAATGTTTTGTGTAGTGTAATCTCTTGTAGTGTTTGTACCATGTGCCCTTGTTGTGCACAGTAACCATGTTGTCCAACAGGTGGCTCTACTGAACCGGGACCCCATGCCCAGGACTTGGAAAAACACTTTATTCCAGAACCCAATAACAACTGGGGGCATTAATAAGCAACTATAATTGATTTACATTCTTTTAGTGTTCTGTAAAATAATTAAAGTGTGGTTTATAGTGTTTATGTGTATGAACTCATTGCAACAGCCAGTCAGGAGCATTCCCGACAAGGCGGGGTTGGTACCCATCGGGAGAGCCATGTTGACTGGCGGTCTGGATCGGCCGGGCAAGAGAGGCGGACGGTGTATGCCACACTGAGGCATTCAACCTTGCTTTTCACTGAACATTAGTTAATTTATACTAAAACCGTTTTCATTCGCCTCAGCTTCGCACCCCTCCCATTCGTCTTGCCAAATCAACCAACATGTCACATCATTATGTTGCTCGTGTGAACCTTATGTATAATTGCAGGAAATGCTCCAACATGTATATTTTCGATAGTGTAATGTAATCGTAGATACTGTCAAGTGTATGTAACAATTTACATGCAAGACGTCACGCGAGCCATGCACTCTCAACTCTGTATTACCGAATCACGTGTGTTCATATCCCATTAAACTTCCAAGGATGGGATCAACTATCCACGAGTGTGTTATTTCAAAGTACAGTGTAAATGTGTCAATCCCAACTATGTGCCGAGTATAACGCTAACTTTCTGTGTGTTCACCCACAAATATCTCTTAAAAGTCACACCACTACTTTATTTCTTTCATTGGGCATGTAGGCGACCATACAGTCTGTTGCAAGTTCATTTGTCTGTCCTGAGTCGTTGTGGAATTATGCTAGCCTGGCTTTACACCTGTAAACATCAGGAGTCTCATCTCTACCGTGAAGAGTAGCTGGCTCCCGACCCATTCCAACAGAAACCTATCCACACCTCATTATACACCCTTACAACCATTCCTGCCAAAAACCCATGTGCTCACTACAGTTAGATTTCCAAACTCTGAAATAAATTTCCTGTCACCCTTACCATTTTAATTCCTGACCCAGAACAGGCATGTCAATTAGCACTCTATGTGGGGCATCTTGGCAGCACAGCGGATCCATTATTGCGGATTGTGATCGAGGTAGGCAATCAGCCTGCAGCAGCCCTCATAACTACAGCATTAACCCACAACTTCATTCACATAAGTTTTGTACCACCACATACCATTATTAATCAGAGTGAATGTAATCAACTAGCCACACATAATGGCACCAGTACTACTTGGGCCATACCACAGTTACCGTTCGTGTCAGAGATATTGTTACTGAAGTTCCTGCACTTGTCACCTTTGACCTCCTTGAGAAGGTTATACTTGATTTTCCATGGCTCAAGCAGCAGGATGTTGGGAGAGAGCGCATAAATGTGGTTGCGCGATGAGCGCCGGACAGTGTATAGCTGGGAATGGACAGAGCGAACTGACACCTCACCTGTTTTGCTTAGTGAAGTGGACCATGGAATACCACCACACTACCAGGAACAATTTCAGGAAATTCTAAACGAGTGATGGGATGTGTTTGCAGCCGCAGAATCGTTACACCATAAAACAATAGCTGAACATGCTATACCCACCATTTATAATAACCCCATTTACAAATAATCATGCTCATTTGGCCCCATGAAATGATACAAGATGGAGTCATAGAATCTTCAGAGAGCCGTTATAAGTCAGCCGGAAAAGCTGTGGCCAATAAATAAGGGATGTGGTGGTTTTGTGTGGATTTCAGACAGCTCAACCTTAACACCATTAGTTCACAATCACCACTCATTAACATCAACCATGCACTCACTGGCTTGGGCAAGGCAAAGATGATGAGCTCGCTGGATTTGCGTTCAGGGGATTGGCAGGTCCCTGTGAGGCGGGAGGACTGCCACAAGATGATGTTCACTGGCCCCGATGTGAGGCGATTCCAAATTTGCGCAATACCCTTCGGGTTGAAGTGCGAACCAGCAACATTCCAGACCATGATGGTCAGCGTGCTATACGGCCTGATCCTAGAGTGACGATGTGCTCGTCCGGTCAGACTCATGGGAGGGCGCCTGTACACATGTCATCTTCAGCATCACACATGTATTAATCTGTTTTTGTCAAAATTACACACCCACTTGAGAACATGCACGGTACTTTCCAGCCACTGATGGACTACACATTCCAAAATATTTAGAGTTTTTTAAAGTCATTATTAAACTCGTTCAGAGTAAAAAAAGTTCCAGAGGCACAACTGTTTGATATAATTTATCCTTTCAATTAAAGTTCTGCTTAGTGAACGGATTAGTTTAGCCACGTTACAACACGTTTCCTTTGATGCCTATTCTTAATTTGTTTTATTCCCTCAAGTCTGCATGCTCAGTTACCACTGAGGATGTTTAATCGTTTGCAAGAACCCGAGGAGGCCCTTTCTGTGTATATTAACAGTATTAAGAAGGCTGCAATCATATTGTGTTCGAATCTACCTGAAAGTGAAGTGGTAAACACTATATTAAAAACCTTAGAACCTCAAGAGCATTCCCGTTTCTTGTTTTTTGCTAAACCCAACACTTTTGCAGAGTTGGATAGGGAATGCATACATTCCAAAAATGCCAGTATGTCTTTAGGCCACACAAATCCCTTCGTGGTGCCGTTACAGATAAAAAGGATCAGACACAGAAACAGAAGGATGACAAATCCACTTCACCCTCAGACACATTGAATGAAACAAACCACTTTCTTGTATGTATTGCAGAAAGTTAGGCCACACGATTGTCCAGTGTTTCAATCTAAAAAACAAGTCCCGCAGGGACGACAAGTGAGCGGTCTTCCTCGCAATTCTGGCAAGGTTGCCAATGCTCAGTATAATGCTCACCTTTTCAAAATGAGAACATTTGTAGGCATTTTCAACAGCTGTTTGGTCCTTATGACCACTGTGAGAAGAAAATGTTTGGAATATGTCAAGTCAATTTCCCTAATTTAGTGGGCATTCAAATGGTTACTACACTCCATGTTTAGGCAAATTTAGGGCCAATATCCATTAATGTTCTTGTTGATTCTGGATCTGTGCATACTATTATTTCTGCTAAGCTTTTTTGAGAAGCTGAGATATTTAACATTAGTTATGTATGTTGAACCTTTTGGCATACAGTGTTATACCGCGTCAAGGCAGGTGCTGCCAATATCTTGTTGCGCCACTTTAAAGTTGAAAATTGGTAATCTTTCTTGGATACACAGATGCCCAGTTTCCAAGCAACTTGGTGTAGATTTAATTTTGGCTCAGAATTCTTTGGTGGACTCCCAACTAAAGCAAAGTGTTTCTCCTGACGGTACAGCAGAATCCAATCAAATAGTAGATTCTTGAGGAACAGAAGTGTTCGGATATTGAGAAATTGTGTAAAAAGTTTTTCCACTGAGTTAGGCCTCGCTAAATTGTTGGAGTATCAGATAAATCTGATTAACAAGGAACATGTACAGTGTCATACATATACATGGAAATTTTGAGAAAACATGTTCAAGGTTTGTTAGATAAAAGTGTTATTGAAGAAACTACTTCTTAATATGCTAGTCCCGCCTTTTTGGTATCAAAACACAATGGGAAACATTGGGTGGTTGTGGACTACCGAAAACTTAACAAAACCATTGAAATTGAATCAGTTCCTTTTCCTGATCTCAATTCCGCATTTAATTGTTTAGAAAAGCAAAATTCTTTACAACCATAGATTTTTAACGCAGCTTATCACCTAATCCCTTTGTCGAAAGATTCAAAACCAATTACAAGTTTTTGTGTTCCTTAGAACCTATGTTAATTTACTCGTCTTCTATTTGGCTTGGCTACGGGTGCTCAGGTACTTACTAGGCTTCTACATATAATTTTTCATGACGTAAAATTCAAGTTTGTCTATAACTATCTGGATGCTTTTGTCATGTATTCCAAAAGTTTTGAACAGCATATGGACCACCTAAAAGAAGTACTTCCTCCTTTAGAAAAGGGAAGGTCTTACAGTTTTGTGACATAAGATTTCTTCCAGTGGAATCTCCATTGATCCGGAAAGGATAAAATCTATTATAGTGTTTTCTCCACCACGAGATGATAAATGTGCATAGCCAGATTTATTGGCATTATTCAGATTTTTGGTAAATTCATTCCGGACCTAACTGAAAAGGCAGCACCAGTTAATAGATAGAGAGAAAAAACTGTTAAATTTTAGTGGGGTGAGGAGCAGCAAAATGCACTTTAAAGAATGATATTATTCATCCTCTTCTTTTATGCATGCCAAATTTTAGCAAAGAGTTTATCCTTCGAATTGATGCTTCGATTCAGGCCAGCCAAGACAGTCCCTGTCCTGGCTCAGGAGATTAATGTCTGTCATCAGCCGCTTGCCTTTGCGTCACGCACTCTTACTCCCGAAGGAAAAAAAAAAAATCAACTATATATGGGTTGGAATGTTTGGCCATATTTTATGCCATAGACAAAATTAAGCAATATTTGGAACGTGATGAATTTATTCTCGAAACCGACAATTAAACTTTTGGCTCATCCATGCCAACTTGAAAAAATTGGCAATTGAGTGGTTAGAATTTCTTCTTTTAAAATACAGAGTGCAACAAATAAAAGGAACTAAAAATGTTGTTGCAGATGCTCCATCACATATGTGTTGGATTGTAACATTGTGGAATCCGAAATACTTCCAAATTGAAATGTTTGATCTAGTTTTCCATTAGCTTTTACATGCATTAAAGAAGACAAAAAAAAAAAAAAAAAAAAAAAAGGATAGTAATTTCAAACAAATCATTACAAATCTAAAATCGGGTATTGAACCCAAACCATATTTTATTTCCAAAGGTCTCCTCTGTTGCAGATCTCGTCACAAACGGAAACGTATAGTGTTGCCTGATCATCTAAAGCCTATGGTGTTTGAATATGTTCATTCATGCCTCTTGGCGCTCACCTAGGCGCACACAAAACTATTCAAGCCATCTGTCAGCATTTCATTTATAAAGGAATATATGCTGAAATCTCTGAGCGAATGAAACGTTGCAAAATTTGTGCCTTGAGCAAGTCAGCTCAGAATGCACAATTAGGGTTTTTGTCATCAGAAGTAGCTGAAAACCCCATAGAAAAATTTTTCATTTATTTTGTTGGTCCCTTTCTCAGGAATGAATTAGGAAATAATATGTTGTTAGTGTGTTTTGATGCTACATCTTTTTTCTTCCTTCAGAACATTTGTTTTTGTAATGGCGTACAACCCATAACTCAATCCCCATATAATCCTCCTCCTTCGCATGCGGAACGTTTCAATCGAAACCTTTGTTCAGCACTCATTGCTTTCCATGCGACATACCAAACAAATTGGGATAAACACCTCTCTTGGTTTCAAATAGCTTTCAATTATGCCAAACAAGAATCACATAAAACCAGCCCATTCAATCTTATGTTTACCTTTGTCCCAAATAAACCTTTCTCAAATATGTGTAATTTGAATGAGATGTTACCGAATGATCCTAAGGATGTTAGTGTTATTTGCGCATCTGCCCTCAATAATTTAAAGCATGTTCTTTTCAAGAGTTATGCTAAGCATAATAAAGATCGCATTGATAATACTTTTTGTGTAGGTGACCTTGTTCTGTGCAGAGCACACCCTGTCAGCAGGGCAGTTGATAAGAAAATTACAATAACTTCTTACCATTGGTCGGGCCCATATCAAACCCAACGTTTTTTGACGCAAGTCACTGCCATTTTGGCTGACCCATGTCCAGGAGCATTTATTACAAGAGCTCATGTCTCATTAAAAATATTTCATTCTACAAAAAAAATGTATATATTTTTGTGCTGTTTAGAAGCTGCAGATCCTAACAGTGAATTTGTTTGTTTGGTTGTAAAATCACACCCTTTGAACAAAGATAAAAATATTTCAGTAACATTTGTTACTCATTAGATCACGACTTCATCTTGATCGTGGCCTTATCACCCACTTAGCAGAGTCTTTCCGGGATCCATGTCATTTGATTTTCTCTCACATGAAAAAAACTGTGGTCCTAAATTAAGTTGATTCTAAGTTCATTTCATTTTTCCTTTGTAACCAATAATGTTTTTGTGTTCTGAATTCAGTTTGTTTGCTTGTTATATATGTATTATCGCATTTTTTTTAATGTTCAATCTCCAGTTAATCTGGTGATAATTCTAGTTGCATATTTACCGGACCCGGAGGTTTAATTACTATTGTAAATTTTCGCGCCATTCTTGGCCTTTTTGCATAGTAATGGCTGCTGGTAGGCCTTGAGTGCCACATCCGTTTTAATTTGCATTGTATACATGTAACTGTGTACACTATTCGGCAATATAATTTACTTGAGTTAACCGAAACTTACGAGTTCTCATTTAGTTTTGCATTTCGGACCCTGGCCGTATCCAGGAAGTCNATTTACTTGAGTTAACCGAAACTTACGAGTTCTCATTTAGTTTTGCATTTCGGACCCTGGCCGTATCCAGGAAGTCATCGATGTCTCAAGGAGGCATCCATCATTTATAAGGTAAAAGGTAATACTAAGACGTGCTGGGGATCCTGAATACCCTGGCTATATATTTCATTTTCCTGTAAATTTGTACCACGTGTGTCTGTGGATACAGCCACATGGTCGTTCAGGCCATGATCCTGAGAACTGCGACATCTTGCTCACGCAGGGAGCTGGCGCCCATTCTATTCGAAATAGGAATATTCTGGCTTTTCTTAACATAGTTTCAGTACGTCAGCATCTTTAACTCAGACCACTCAGGTAATGATAAACTGCCCTGGTAATATAAATAAATAAATATATATATATATATATATAAACTATGTGAATTACATAACTGTCAAGTTGTAATTGATAAAATNATAAATAAATAAATATATATATATATATATATAAACTATGTGAATTACATAACTGTCAAGTTGTAATTGATAAAATTTTAGCTACACTATGAGTATTGCCTATTTATTACGTCATTGTATTAAGTAAAACTGGAACATGCCCCTCTAATTTTCTCTCTGTAGTATACTCTAGGCTACCCAGGAACCTAGATACCACCTTCCATTTATGTGCCATTTTGTTTTAAGACGAAGGTACCTAGAGAGGCCCACATTTCAGTTGCAAAGGTGGTACATAACAAGGTGTGGCACTGAGGTGGTGGAGCTGTTTTCCGTCGTCGGCTACCCCGGTCGTCTCGCACCTCAGACACTGCCTGGATGTCTTTTCTGGACCCTTCCACCTCGTTGTCAACCGCTGGTGGGCCTAAGTTCCGACTGTGGTGGGCGTGTCCAACCTCCGTCTGTTCTGCTCGGACCGGGTTCTCGAGAGGGCATGGCGCAGGTGTTAAACATGTGGCGCAGCCTTTGTTTGGCCACTACCACCCTCTTCACATAGTCATCCACTGATTCTCCGGTAACTGTAGGTTGGAACGGATGCATGGTCTTGATCTCCGGCAGGACTTTGTGGGTGGGTGCGGCTTCATGCACTGCAACAGCTGGAGTTTCCGCGCGATGAAGTTGACGTGCAGTGCCTTACCAGAGTTGGTTGATGTTGGAATTTTGTTCCCCTGTGCCATAGCTCCACGGTGAGCTAATGAGTTGTGGGTCGTTCAGTCGACGGCCCAGAGGACTCTGGTTAACACTCCATCAATTAGTTGCTTGATTTCTGTTACACTCGTTACATATGATGGTGAGGCTGTTGGCCGCCTTGTACACCTGCGTTAATTAATAAATGAAACTACTTACAATGTGAAATAAAGTTCTCGACCCTTGCTTTATTTGCGGAGTTATTTACTCATTACAATTTGAGAATGAATACACAAATNGTGAAATAAAGTTCTCGACCCTTGCTTTATTTGCGGAGTTATTTACTCATTACAATTTGAGAATGAATACACAAATGAAGTACTAAAATGGCTTTGACAGCCCTGAAACTGTTAACATGTGGTTTTAAGTTGAGAAACGCGATTGCGTTAAAACCCTCTCATGTGAGTGTGGTGGCTTAACCCTCAGTACATTNCGTGGTTTTAAGTTGAGAAACGCGATTGCGTTAAAACCCTCTCATGTGAGTGTGGTGGCTTAACCCTCAGTACATTAAATAAATAAAAATGTTCCGGTAATGAATATTAACTATTGCAATGAAAATGAGCTTAGCCTACTTGTCGGCACTGAGGGCCTCGCGGAGTGAGAACTACTTACACCACCATGCTGGTTCGCTTGCTGAGATGAACTGGGGGGAGTAGAGTCTGCTTCCGCCACAAGTGACGCGAGACGACTCCAAGTGGTGAGAAAGTGAAACACAATATAAACTGAAATATGATTATGGGATGGAAAATTATAGGAATTAAATTAACATAAGAAAACATAATTACCCTTACACAAATACATAATAAAAATGGTTACATTATTCCTAAATGTTTGCATTGCACCAGCCACAGCATTGCCAAGTATACAATGTAAAATGTCACTTTGCGGGATATGTGCTTGTTGCAATTATGAACACTGATTAAATAGACTGATTAACTACACTTCACACTCACTCTGGCTCACAGGAGTTCGTGAACGTGTGGTTCACATCAAAGTCTTCTACTGACTCGTTTTCTCGCCATAAAACTGGACGTAGCAGTCTGCCTGGACGTCGGCGTCTGAGAACTCGTTTCCTCAANTAGCAAAATCCCGCCGTGTAGAGTTCATGCATCGCCACAGTGACCACCATACCCATCCCGCACCACGCAGTTGCGCACTCGCCCGTTCCTCAGGTGAGTCATCACACTGTGCAAGGAACAGCTCTAAATCTTCCACACTGTTCCTCGAGAACTCAGGAAGTGTGGTAAACTCTGGGAAGGGGGAGGGGGAGGGGTGCTCACCTGATTCAGTCCCATTGCATACCCTGTCCCAACCGTAGGCACTTCCCCAGCTCGTGCAACTGTCCTCACCGCCTCACATGGTAGCGCAGAAGTCGCGTAGCAGCTGTTTTATGTCGTCATCGCAAGAACAGTCTCGCCTCTGGCAGGGGGCGGCATTGCACCATGGTCCAGAGTACACATCAAACACATACTCCTTCCCCGAATGTAAAGGAAATGTTAACTTCATCTAAGGTATTAGCTCACAATGATCCAAACTTGTCAGTTCGGTTAGCTTGCGATGCATCACCATATGGTTTGGGGGCATTAATTTCACATGTGTATCCACCTGGGTATGAGACCAATTGAATTTGCATTGTGCACACTTACCAAAGCTCAACAGAATTACTCTCAGATTGATCGCGAGGCATTGGCAATAATGTTTGGTGCCAAACGATTTTCATAGTATTTGCATAGAAGGCATTTCACGCTCATAGCTGACCACAAGCCATTACTTTACATTTTTGGGGAACACAAAGGCAGATGGAAGCCAATAGGTTACAGCGGTGGGCGATAACACTATAGAGTATGTCCAAGGTAGCAGCAACTGCAATGCAGATGGCCTATCACGGCTACCACTAGAGAGGAAAACAGAACAAGTGGAGGAAGTTTCGTATCTCAGGGTAGGAACAGAATAATTCTTGCTATTAACAGCCAAAACAATTAAGTTAGAGACAAGGACAGATGTAATGTTGAGCAAGGAGTTATAGTTTCGCAGGTTAGGTTGGCCAGATGAGGTAGAGAAAAATCTGAAGCCATATTGGAACCAGAGAGACCAGTTGACAGTTGAGCAAGGATAAATAATGTGGGGACATCGGGTTATCATACCACAAAAACTGCAGGGAAAAATATTAAAGGAGTTGCACTGATCTCACTTCGGAATAGTTAAAATGAAATCCTTAGCCAGGTCCTACGTGAGTTGGCCCAACATCGATGCTCGCTTAGAAGAGGTAAGAGTCCGTGCATTGCATGCCTACAAAACAGAACTAACCCTCCAAAATCTGCTCACACCCCTTGGACATGGCCACGTCACCCATGGCAGCAAGTACATGATCTAGCAGGTACGTTCTTTGGGACTATGTTTATAGTTTTGATAGACAACTATTCTAAGAGGCCAGAGGTTAAAAAATTACTCTCTCTAACTTCAGAGTCAATACTTGCATGTCTTCGTAGATAGTTTGCAAGGTTTGGTTTACCAGAGTATATGGTCACAGACAACAGACCACAATTTACTTCAGAACCGTTTGCATATTTCTGTAAGTTTAATGTAATTCGCCACCCTACAACAAATGGGGCTGCAGAAAACATGGTAAGAACATTAAAGAATAAGGTAAAAAAGATGGTGACTACCACAATTCTTTTAGAGATAGCATTGCCACATTTCTTGTTGGGTTACAGAACTACTCTTCCTCAGAACACTACACAGGAGGCACCGTGAATTTTTATTCTAGGCCATGTACACACGAATATCATTGGTAATACCAAGCATTACAGATAGGATGATACAGCAACAGAGTAGGCAAGGTGAAAGGAGAATGAAAATTACGCAATTGAAAATGGGCAGCAGTATCATGGCTAGGGATTACAGACTGAACAAAGAGAAGTGGATTCCATCTACCATCGAGGAATAAACAGGTTCCTTGACATATGTTGTTGAAACTTGTGAGTGTCTGAAGTGGCGATGGCACATATATCAGTTAACAAGAGGCAAGGTGGAAATGCAGATGCAGGGGCGAGAGAATCATTGAGAGGAAGTAGCACATGCAATAGAGGTTGGCACAAATGATAGAGAAAATATTTGTGACACCACTGTTAGCTTAACAATAGAATGTGCCACGGACAACAGTCAAGTCGGGGAGGTTCAGGGTGACAGCCTAGTGCAAGTAAAAGAAAAACACACTGCAGATACAGAACGGAGACCTTCACCTGATTTGAAAGGTTTTGCGACAGACAGCATGGTCAATACCGAGGGGAGTATGGAAGGCCGCAGGTACCCAGAAAGAGTGAGGAAATGAACCAAATACAAGATTTATAAGGGGGAGAATGGTAGCATATGAAGGGAACAGTTGATTAGGACAGTTAGCGGCAATGTGTGGGATAGCAAGGTAATGAACTGAACAGCAAGCGAGTAGGGAAATTTATACTTATAGGGGAAATAAAGATTTTACAGGGATACTTTGGACCACATGGAGCATTCCATGGTAACTGTAGTGAATTTATAAAACTTTTATTGTGTATTAACATGTCCTATTATTTAAAAAAAAAATAGTGTAATTTAATCATATTCATATATATTTTGTAATGGTTTTTGCCATACATGTGGCAACACTTGATTAAAGATGACCGCAGCCTTTTATAAGCTGTAGGCAAATTTGCAGGCTTATTTTAGAGTGCTTGGATTTGGATTCCACTTATTCTGCTTCTGAACTATTACTTTTACTAAACCTATATTAATTGAGTTCATAACGATAACCTAACCACTGTATCAATCAGTAACTTATTGAGGTTAGGTGTCCCACATGTGACAGTAAATATGATAGTTTTTGTTTTACTAATACCCAATATTAAGTATAATGTTAGTTTTTCCTTTTTTAAACATACTGTTCTGGGTACAATTTATGCTTGCAATTAGAAAACATATTTATCAATTCTGAGATTATATACGGTTCATTGTGAATATGTCCCACACGTGACGGCATATTGTTGGATGGACTATTTTAATAGTAATAGGGTTTTTGCTTGCAGCAACATTATTTGGTGTAGGTCAGTGATAAATCTTTATACATACTCTGCATGTTTTTCAAAATCTTAAGTTAGGTCCAACATTTACTGGCACAGAAGTAGCTTAAAGCAGGCTTAACATATAAATTGACAACCTACATTCTAATTTTCCTTGCCTGTCATGCCAGACTATTTCAAATTAAGAACTTAAGTGTAACCAAAAAAGCATGAGAAGTTTTTAATTTATGTTTGCATGACATGAATGTTTAGTACTAGACCTACAAAATCACTTCACTACAAAATTTAAAATCATTTCCACAATTTTTTTGTTTCAGATCAAATTATGACATGGCTGAAAGCTTAAGTGCAAAGAAAGCAGAGTGAAAAGCGGAAACAAGTAAACCCAGATTTTCAAAAAGATGAGGATAAAAAATTTGTTGAACTAAGGAATATTAATAATAATAATAAAAAAGACGATGGTTAAGAAAGAGCTCAAAGAACT
>NQII01001660.1:53166-85728 GCA_002778355.1 Clitarchus hookeri | reverse complement strand
AACAAGGAAATAACTGCAGAGAGAGAAAATATGGCAGATAAAGGGCATTGATGCTAGAAGTAGTTCTTTAGAATCTCCACTTAATTGTTCCCAAAAATTTAGTAAAGCATTGCTCAAAGACTCTACGAGCATTACCACATAAACAAAAAGTTGTCATATCTGGTGTTGCTAAATGAGTGGGTGTAGCTTTAACTAATGAAATGATGCACAATATAGAAACTTCAAAAGACTGTTCAAAAGTTGTCAGTTTTTACTTGCAAACAGATGTGGTGTATACGTATCCTGGTTTATAGGACAGTATGGCAGCATGGACAAAAGGTTACTCTAAAAAAAAAAAACTATTTGACAATGTTTTTAAGTGAGGCATTTTGTATTTGTAAGGGAGAAAATCCAGACTGTCAAATAAGTTTTTCTAAATTCTGCAGTCTTAGACCAAAGAATGTTTTGTTGTTGAAAAATATACCAACTGACCAGCTCAAATGTAAAACTCTCACAAATTTGTGTCTAAAATTGAAAGCACTAAATTGTACTAACACAAATAGCTTTTGGGAGACAATTATATGTGACACCTCAGTAAACTCTTTGTTGGAAAAAGGTTTGTCCTGACTGTTCTGATGGAAAGTTGTTTCTAATATCCAGTGAGACAGAAAAATAGATTATTTTGAAGCTATGGGAGAAATTAGAAACTAGCAGACTGCAACTATCGACTAAAGAAAGTGCTCTTGGTGATGTTTATGAAATGAAGGATACAATTCTAGATTTCCTTGATTTATTATATGAAGAAATCTTCTGAACACATTAAGCCACAGATTCAATGAAGCCGAAACATAGGTACTCTGGAGTAATGGCCCTTCCTCTGAATTAAAAAGTAAATACATGGTGAAAGTATTGACCTTACTTGGAAAAAAGTATTTAAAGGAGTTCTCATGGAAATACTTAGCAACATCACATAGAAAAGGTGTAATTGATGGCATCGGTGGGAACATCGAGCGGCTGGTTCGCCAAAAATCAATGAGTCAAGGAGAAGGGGGTCATTATCCAGTTTGCAAAGGAATTTGCATTGTTGGCCAGCCAGCTGGCACCTAAGAGAAATATGTACTATGTTGGAGAAGAACATATAGTCGGCGAATTGGAGGGGAAAAAAAGCCATGGGACAGTGTAATATCAATTCCTGAAATTTCTAAATTCCAAATTATACATTGTCAGAAGAGCGGTGTTATCCATTGTCAAACCCATGCATTGAAAACATACTACCAACTTTGGATGTACCACACAGTGTACTAATGTGTTGCATTTGATGTCAAGAGCATCAAAATAGGACAGTGGGTGCAAGTGAATTTTGAAGGGATCCTTTATCCAGGTGAAATAATGGAGATTAAAGATGCCTACAAAAATTGATTCCATTGACTACAGTTATTCCGAGATTGTACAACAAATTTCCTGACTTATTGTAACATTTCCTTGCACTTTGCAGTTGGTACACAAAAGAAAGATATATAAGATGAAAAGACATCACGAAAACATGAAACCGCATGTTCACGAGTCCTTTTGCCCACTGACTGCCGCAGTGTGCCCACACCAGACGCACCACACCGACAGGCTTGTGGGCACGAGTGTATTAGTGTTTAGTATTTATGTATACCATAATTATCGTGTGTCAAAACAGTCATCACATACATAGCCAACCAGGGACATGTGACATTTAAAGTTGGCAATGCAGTGGCTGCTACGAGTCAATACTTATATTTAATATTAATATAATGGTGTTTTATTATGTAAGTACAAGGGTAATTGTGTTTTATTATGTAAATTGTGTTTAATTAGTTTATATAAGGTATATCATGTTTACATCTCATTAGCATTTTAAGTCGCATTTGTTTCATCTCTCCACCGCCAGGTGTCGGCCGTGCTTAGGTGGCGCGAGCCGATGCATTGGGCTGTCTAGTAGGCAACATCACTTCGGCGCGAGCGGACGTGGTAAGTCTCTCATTTCACAAGAACCTCGGTTCCAGCCTCTCAGGCTGCAACCTCACTCAGCAATCGCATCATCATATCATTCACGAAGCAACTAGTATTTTTATGTTACATCTCACCGAGGAGAGAGCAGCGTCACGCGCCTTAAGTAATTATAATCCAGCAGTGTGTTTATATGACCACGCGGTCACCACGTGTTTGATCAAAGTGTTCAATAAAATAATTATATACATATAAAACTTGAGTGCGTTATTAATTCAGGCGTGCGCAGCGGCCATACAGCTCGCAATTTCATAATATCTGAAGGTGTGTTACCAGAGAACCCCTGGGCCATCGGCCGAACGACCCAAAAATCTCATCAGCTTACCGCGGAGCTGTGGCGCCGGGCAAATCCATAATCATTACATTCCAACTCTGTTAACCGACCGCGTCAAACATTAAAAACTGAAACATAGTGCACAGATACAATGCTGATTAGTTAGTATTTATTTGTTTAAATATATTTAATTTAAATTGTGTAGTCATACTTCAATTTGTTAAAGGTTTTTACTACATGTAAAAGTAACTCATTTCAGATGTCTTGATGCCACTTAGTAAAAAATATTTTGATCATAGCCAGACAAGTGACGTAGTTAGAAAAAGTGTAATATATAATTATTTAAATACACCTAGTCTATCCTTTATATGCAAGCTTCAGTTCGTAATTGCACAAGTGACACCCACTGTCCCACATGTTACATTTATAAAATATATGTTTCTGAGCTTATATTCAATTTTCTCCTCAATCACAATATGCCAAAAAGTAGCACAAAAACCGGTAATGATATAAAAAAAATTGCATATCAATCAATCTCTTATAGTTTAGCTGAGTTTAAGCCATAGTTGTCTGAAACTGTGCTGGAATTGGCTGTCCCACAAGCGAAAGCTAGAATTTATTTATTAATTTATTTATTTACATTTAAAACAGTAGTAGAAAACAATTTTCTGCTAAAAATATTAACACTATCTGCGAATGCAAAAATAATGATACCAGTACAGTTTGGGAGAGGGATTAGTGCAAAAAATGGAGTACAAATGTCCCACACGTGACAATGATATGCCCCATACGCACTTCTGCAATTACTTTGTCGCAAAATAGTACTTGTTGATTTGAGGTAAGTTTTCCAAGCTAAAATGGATAGCCGACATTTTGAACTATTGAATAATGCTTAACTTATACTGAGAAGTAATTTACAGTCTATGCAGAAAATTCATATATCAAAATTGTCCAAGGTATCCCTGGTCTCCCCTACTTGGGAGCCATTGTTCTTATGGGGAAAACATTACTATAGTCGGTTCACGACTGGAAGAGACTTTCTTGAAGCCCTGCTAAAGATCTACTTTCAAGCATATTTCGTATCCTTCCGCCAAAGGTAAACAAACATTGCCATGTTTACATTCCACTGTGTGTGTGTACATACCCATTATAAAAGTCATGTATATGTTTTTAATGGATATTCCACAAGCGTCAAGTTTTCAATCTTGAGAAATTCACATAAAAGAATATGCAATGCCAGCGAAAAACATTTCATTCTATAAACCCAAAATGCGAGTATTTTGATGAATCGATAGTAGTTGTCTATTTACAATTGATTGTTAGTGACTTTCGATAAATTCCCGTACATCGAATCAGATCAGTATTGATCAAAATTGCTACAGACGTTAAAATGGCATGGTGGTAGACTGAGTCGGATGTTTCGCGCAATTGTAAAACGTTATTTAAAAATGGTTGTACGGTTTTCGACAGGATAGCAGAGTTTGTGAGTGAGGGATTCTACGTCTTTGACAATGTGAAAACAAAAGGAATCAGTACGACAAAGTGAGCACAAATTAAAATCATACGTTATTAAAAACCAAATAATAAAGAGCGGATATTAGTAAAACAAGACANATTATTATGTGCAAATACTGCAACGTTAGAATAGAGTGGCAATGGAAAGATACGTGCACTAAACACATAAACAAAAGGAATCAGTACGAGAAAGTGAGCACAAATTAAAATCATACGTTATTAAAAACCAAATAATAAAGAGCGGATATTAGTAAAACAAGACAAATAAATGAATTATTATAGGTTAAACAAGATAATCGCACAAATTCTATGGCACGTGTGTCAACCACACCCCACCATCAGCACAAGGAAAGAAGGTTAGTAAATAAATGGCCACAATAATTTCACCTTGAGCGTGATCATGTGACTATGCAAGAAACGTTGAAATCTAAATATGTTAGCATCACGTCATTAATAATTGGCATAATAAGATACAAGTCTTTTCGACTTAAGCGATACATGAACAATTATGTAAAACTTTGGAACTATTTCCTCTTTTTGTGCTGGCAACCTAACGGCATAACTGTATCCGCGCTGGCCACTGTTTGCAATGTTATATGCATGTCGCTAACGGCTAGGGTGTTTTTTTCATAGGTTGATTTTCAAAAGTTTCTTCCAAGTCATGAACCGACTATAGTGTAATAACATTTACAGTTAGTTCACAGTTTCCGAGAACACAGTTGAAAGCAAGATTTTCACACAAAACACAGTACTACGGAAAAAAGAACAAAGTTATGATGACTTCTGATGCTAATGCACTGTGGTGAAACTTCTGTAATCAGGCATAATGAAGACCCACATTTCATAAATGGCTGTAATGTTTAAAATTCACATAGGAAAACATCACGGATACATAATTAACAAATGGCCTTTCTTGACTGGGTGCAAAATGTACAGCATTTACAACCAAACTGAAACTGTATTCAACCAATGACTACAGTAAAGCACCAGTACAACGAACATTTCATTAGTACGAACAAACCATTTGGTCCTGCCAAAATGCTATACTTTCACATGTAAATAATTTTCAGTAGTACGAATTTTTCTCTTAAAATTTACGGTCAATTTATAAAACATTCACTTTAATGAACACCTTTTGCGCTTCACGAATCCAAAAATTTTGGTAGTAATTTTTTTTTTAACGGAAATGAAATTAACTTTTTGCATCCACAAATGCTGTGGACACTTAACAATACGAAAACATAAACAATTTCACTGGTATTCTCATAGATGTTGCAGTTCTTTGGTGGTGTAGTTAGGTCACAAGTTTTTGTTGGCTGATGCAACTAGCGCTTGCAGGCGGTTCAGTGGAGAGCTACGTTAGCAGCAGCTGATACTACAGTACAACGTGGTGCGGCAAAGAAAACGCTTGCAGCTTAGTGCCTAGTGCAGGATTGTGACACTGCTTATGAAATCTATGCCCGTGACTTAACAAAAGTTTTACGTCAACCTATAGTGTTACTGCGTTCTATGAGTTACTTTGTAAAGTATGTAAACATTGTGTTAGCTTAATTCCGTGTTTGCTGTAATAGTTATTAGATTTAGTTTTCGTTGGTGAATTGTACGATAATTTTTGATCACGCTCCATTAAAATTCTGACAAAAAAACGAAAGGCAATTGACCTAAAACCTAAATTGGCAATATTAAAAGCAGTAGACAATGGAAGAAAAAAAAATTATATTGCTAACGAATTTGGAATAGCGAAATCCACGCTTTCGACGATATTAAACCAACACACCATAATTGAGAAGAATAATTTTTTGTAACCCGAATGTAAACGTGTGCGCCCTTCACCTTATGAAGAACTGGAGAAGAAATTATTTGACTGGCTAATGCATTCCAGGAAATCAAATATACCAGTTGGCGGAAATATTTTTCAGGTAAAGGCACAAGAAGAATCCCTTAAATTGGGCATTGAAAACTTTCAGGCTTCTGGTGGTTGGCTGCATAGGTTCAAAGTAAGGCATAATTTAACAACTTTGAAAGTATGTGGAGAAGCTGCTGCTCAGGACAAATGGCAGGAAAATCTTCACACACTTATCTCGGGATATGAAAAAAAAAAAAAAAAAAACATTTTTAATTGTGATGAAGCCGGAGATTTTTACAATCTTCTCCCAGACAGAACTTTGGAGGTAAAAGGTCGAATCTGTCATGGAGGAAAGAAAAGTAAGGAGCGGTTTACTGTTCTGTTTTGTGTTAATAGTGATGGGTTTGAGAAAATGGAACCACTAGTGATTGGGAAGTTTTCAAAACCCAGATGTTTCAAAAATGTGAAACACCTTCCCTGCAAATACAAAGCCAACTCAAGTTCATGGATGACATCATCATTATTTCAAGAATGGCTCCAGAGTTTTGATTGTAGGATGGGGGTGCAAAATAGGAAAATTCTGCTGTTTATAGATCACTGTCCTGCTCATAATGCTAACATATCAGCACTGAAGAACATCAAAGTGATTTTTTTCCCTCCAAACTGCACCAGTACCCTGCAGCCACTAGATCAAGGGATTATAGCACAGGTCAAAAAAGACTACAAAAAGCAACTGGTGCAATTCCTTCTGCGCCAAATGGAATCTGGTAAAGATGCTAGAAGTTCCTTGAAGTGGAACATTCTTCAGGCCATGCACAGGCTCGTGTTAGAATGTAACAGAATCACACCTGCCACAGTTGCAAATTGTTTTGCCAAGGCAGGGTTTCCAGCAAATACACAGGAAGTTGAATGCATCAAAAAAGGAGTGTGAAGCTGCCTGGGTAGAAGCGAAGAAAAAATTTGACATTAATGAAACTTCATTCAGTGAATTTGTGTAAGTGGACAATCAGGTATCCTCTTGCTCTCCTGTCATGGACGAGATACCTGCAGAGAACATTCAGGCTAGCAGCGATGACAATGACTCAGAAGAGGAAACAGAGATCAAACGTCCTCAACGGGAAGAAATCTGTAATGCATTGGATGTGTTAGAAAGGCTTTTTCTGACATCTGTAAATTTATCCCATCACATGTNTGACATCTGTAAATTTATCACATCACATGTCATCACTACAAAAAATAGAGTGAGATGTAACTAAAGGACTTAGAGACATGAGGAAGCAGACATCCATCAAAGAGTTCTTTTCTAAAGTTTAAATCAATTGAAGTGTCATGTTTTGTTCTTAAAATATTTCATTTTCTTTAGTATTTTTTCAAATGGTTTCATGTATGTAACATTTATTGTTAACTGAATCTGCTTAAAACATTTTAGTTTATATCAGCAGAATGTTCTTGGGTGGTGTTTTGCTGCAGAGAGTCGGAATGTTTTAAAGGTAGGCCTACATTTTATGTAGTACTGTATTCTTAATTCATATACTGTTTACTCTCTTTATGGTATTGTTTCTATGTAGCACAGACCTAATTACGTATGATTATGTAAATATAAAAGGTCATATACACTACAATTACTAACGTATTTAAAATTGTACACTTCTACAATTCCAAGTGGTTTATTGATGAAACAAATTGCGATGCCTAAAATATTTGATTTTAGTATAAAGAACTTCATTATAACAAACAAGTGGTAATTTGGGTCCCTTGGAGTTTATTATAGTGAAGCTTTACTGTATGTCCATTAATACTGGTAATGTAAGTATTTGCATGGTAAATTTACATCAAGTCTTGTTACCTAGCAAGTCCCACGCAAACAACAGTAGATGTCCGCTTCTGAGAATCACGACTACCAAATACATTAAGTAACTTTTTATCATTTAAAAAACATAGTTGAGCAAACTTGTGATTTTTTTTACAGATACTGTAAATTAAGCATTGAACATACAGAGATTGCCAAAGGTCTTGCTAATAAAATAATTCCACTACATCAGCTATGTTTGCAATTACAAAGAAAAATACATAATTTTTACATTAATAAAAAAAAGGCAGTAATAAGGGAACTGATCTATGCAACATATCAGTTCTGAAAATACATAAGATGCCACGTTGATAGGACATTGTGATATGCTACATCTGTTTCCAAAAATACAATTTTTTATACAAAAGGGTAGCAATAATAAGCTAGAAAATAGTTTATAGAAGCACAAACATGTGAAAATAAGCTGTCTTTTCTCTACAATATCCTTAAAATATAATGAAAAAATATTTACTTATCCCATTTTGATTAAAATTTTAAATTAAGAACACGCTTTATTACCAATTGTAACATGATTCAATACTCAACTTCGAAAGATAATAGAAGAGACCCTAACAAATGTTTTTTTGTTAAATAACCATCAATATTACATACTCCGTTAAACACACCATGACGTCAAAGTGCAATGTCCCTGTGCTGTGATACCACGCAGTACTTTGTTGTTTGTTTAGAGCAGTGTGAAGGAACATTATAATATGTTACGAATTAACAGACATGCACTTTGCTTATTGTGTACGAAATGGTAATTCAAAAGCTGCTAAAACGCCTTTATGCAGAGTGGCATCCTAGATGGAGTGTGCCAAATCATTATACATTTGTCGCAATTGATGGTTGATTGGGCTAAACTGGTTCAATGCAGGTAAGTTTCTCAAAATTAGTACTTGTGATCTACATCCATTTTACTGTACAGTATCAATTCAGCAATGTTCATTATAGGGTCTACAGACCCAGCGATGGCTGTCAGCACGCACTGTGCACACCAGAGTTTGAGGAGGAGGTTTTGGAACAGGTCGAGAACAATCCATCAACAAGCTCACGACATGTTATACAGCAATTGCACGTTGACCACATGGCTGTGTGGCAGGTGTGGCATGAACAACTGCATCCATTTCATCCGTAAGGGCTACAAGCACTCCAACAGAATGACTATACTAGTAAGGTTGAGTTTTGTCAATGGTACCTTTAGAATAGAACCTTGTTTTGTACCGTGATGTTTACCAATGAAGCAACGGTTACACAAGATGGAATAGTCAATTTACACAACCAACACCTTTGGGCAGATAACCTTCATGCCAGCTTCATCCATTCCCACCAAAAAACATTTGCTGTCACCATGCTGGTACAAAATTGTTGGGGATAATTTGATTGTGCTTTACATGCTAACATTACCTTTCAATGGTAACCCGTACCTGCAGTTCCTGGAGAACACACTGCCTCAGCTCCTCTAAGATGTTCCTTTTGACAATCACTGTGGTTGTGGTTTCAACATAACAGTGCAACTCCTAATTTCTCTCGTGATGTACAAAAGTATTTGAATGGCAAATTTGGTGAACAATGGACTGGTTGTGGTGGACCCATTGCATGGTCTGCTCATTCTCCCAACCTCAATCCACTTTACTATTTTGTGTGGGGACAATTGAAGTGACTCCAATTGAAATGGGAGAAAGTTCATCACTCTGGTGCTAGCAGCTGCTTACTATTTACGTCACATACCTGGGGTCTTTGAATGTGTACGACAGGCAACAGCACATCGCTGCAGAGCTTATATTGAAGCAGGAGACCACACTTTTGAACAGATTTTGTAAATGATTACAATTAATAAAACTGTAATGGTTTCATTCAAGCACATCAAAATGTACCTCAAATATGAATTTCCAACCTAAGGTTATTGTATAAAACACCTATGTTTTGGTCTCTTATAGCATCCCAAGTTTGAGTATTGAATTTTGTTACACGTATATAGAAATGAGTAAACACGTTTTTGATATCACTTTGAATAGTGAGGTTAAAACTTTAACTCGTGTTTACAGTAAAATAATAAAATTTATTTTACACTAGTCTGAACTGTGACACAAGTTGGATATTATTAATAAAAAGTTGTTCCAACTTTTTAAAGGGTGGCTGACAGAACTTTCATTTCAAATTCCCAGACTCACCTATGCTTACCCACAATGAGCACACAACAAAACACATCCAAACTGTAAATACAATACACACTATTATCAGATTTAGTTCTACAGTCACAAACATCAATATCCATTGATTTTTACATGCAGAGGTAGATGGATGCCCCGGAAAAATGTGCAGCTGCATGGGACTAACTGTGGGGATGCCATGCTATATTATCTTGCAATACATAGGGAAATTATTACAATACAAGTTCTTTGGTATTGTTCTTCCTATAGCTTTTATCTCTCAGAGGAAGCTGAGTTATGGTTCAAAGTATATTTTAAACTTTACAAAATAAAATAGTTAAAAAAATTACTAAAGCTTATTTAATTTTTCTTCCTTTAAAAAAGCTCTTTTTTCACCTTAAAACACACTCGAATAATACAAAAGTAATGAATATTGAAAAATACAGTTTTAAATTTTTTTGTTCAGACAATCACTTAAATTCTGTAATTGTGGGTGCCATTCTCATAGTACAATAACTATTTGAGGTACTATTGTAATAATAATATCTGAATATCAAGTGGCCATTTCCTACAAAAAAAAAANAGTACAATAACTATTTGAGGTACTATTGTAATAATAATATCTGAATATCAAGTGGCCATTTCCTACAAAAAAAAAATAATTTTCAAATTTTGAAATTTTAAGTTACTTTCAACTTAGGGAAATGCTGATGTTAATATAAAANAGTACAATAACTATTTGAGGTACTATTGTAATAATAATATCTGAATATCAAGTGGCCATTTCCTACAAAAAAAAAAATAATTTTCAAATTTTGAAATTTTAAGTTACTTTCAACTTAGGGAAATGCTGATGTTAATATAAAANAAAAAAAAAAATAATTTTCAAATTTTGAAATTTTAAGTTACTTTCAACTTAGGGAAATGCTGATGTTAATATAAAATGAAAGCTTTTTCCATCAAACAGCATCATTTTGCAAAAAACTAAAATTCAGTCTTCTTCACCTTCATATTTTACTTTTAAGCAATGATTATGAAGCATGATATTTTTAAATATTTTTGTTATCCTTGTGTGGTTATTTTATTCAGTATTGTTTTCACAAAATGTACAAAAATATTAATCCTTATGAATTATATTAAGGTGCTCCAACATGTACAACATGCTTAAGACTATGTTTGATAACACTACCAACTAAGAAAAAAAAATTGTTAAAAGAGCAATAAAAGTTACTTTCCAGAAATAAAAACCAATTTCTATTTGTGACTGTAACAGTAGAATAAAATGCTGCGAAAAATTAGGAATGCAGGATTTGAAATATAACTTTTTAGTTTATCTTCCTATCCTAAGGTATTTATTTCCTATCATAAAATAAATTTATTTTAATTCTAATGCAAATTTCAAGCAAAACATACATTTTCTTGTTTTGTTATTGGTTGGGTGTAAGTTCCTTTTAAAAGATATATGCATTATTACCATTATTTATTATTTTTCCTTGAACATTACAGAACATTTAATCCAACAGTTTATTTAAAAACTTCATATCAATTTATAAGTTTTGACATATGCATATTGTAACTTTTGTTCAAATATATAGAATGTATTTATTTTAAATAAAATTTTTTAACCTCATATATGTTTTTTATTATTATAAAAGTTTGTTACCCAAACTTAAATGTCTCAAGAGCATTTAAAAATAATTACATAATGCATAATTTGCCTTCAAAATTTATACCACAAAATCATTGTATGAGAGAAACAGAGCTAGAAAGAGGATGATATCTAATACGCAGTAGTTTGGGGGAGGTGGTGCAAAACCAAATCTTTGCATGTAGCAAAAAATGTCTTGATCCACCCCTGCTTACATGTGAAGGCTTTTGAATACTGTTTACAAAATTATACAAATTTTAATTGATAAGGAACNTGATCCACCCCTGCTTACATGTGAAGGCTTTTGAATACTGTTTACAAAATTATACAAATTTTAATTGATAAGGAACAATATATCACAAATCATATATTTGTACTATTCATTAAAATGACTTCTTAACAAGTTACTTGACTACCATAAAATTTCCTGATATTTCAACATTTTCTACTTTTTTTTCCTGAATACACAAAATTTAAGTCTATATTTTACAACATTATAAACTTCTTTATTTATCAACAGAAATGAACCACTAAAAATAATCACTATTTATCAATAAAAATAAATCACAATTTATGAATTTTTTATAATTCTGGGCATTATTTTGTTTGACAGTCAGTATTGAGAATAAAAGGAGGGTTTAAGAGTCGGAGGCCTTGTATACCATCAATGTTAACTTCCACCACAAATTACAAGAAAACCCATAAAGAATTTCAAAATTGTATTTGTTCTGTACAGAAAATAAAAACATTGTTAATGTTGTTCAAAAACAGTAAATTTTTATTTTTAAAATATAACATTTTATTGTTATATTCTACAAACGCCAGTTTTGGAAATATAAAACATTTTCCAAAGGAACCTGGTATACTTCACTGGAAAGTAAACTTTTTTATATACTTACGCAAATAAATTTACCATTAATAAAAAACTGCCTTTGCCATATAAATAGCATAAGTACTTTTTAAATAAATCAATATAAACCTTTGTAAATTATTATATTCTAAAAATGTATTCCTAGACAGATCTGTTCTGCACTGGGGTGTCAGGTAGATGTGTTACTAATGGAAGGGTGGAGAATAACAGTAGAGTTGAAGGTCGCTACCTCTTTGGAGCATCTCCACTACAAGTAAGAAGCAACTGCCTGTCCCAAAAATCCTGCCTAGAGTAATGCGATTTATGTTTGCAGTTCTTATTGAGAAGTTAATCTCGAATGTACATTTTACTCTTTGGTAATAACAAACAAATAGGCATGTACAGCACGAATGGCAATGGGAAACATTTGCATCAAAGTGCAAAACTAAGAAAAGGAATATGACGCATTTACAAGAACACTACTATAAAAAAAGTAACTCATGTTATGAACATTTAGTTTATCTCGTGTAGGCTTCAACTTTCCAGATTTTAAAAGCTATTGCTGCCAATGTATTTAAATCACATCAGAATGAAATCGCACTTCAAATAAGGAAATGTCAGCTGATTGTCAAGTGAAGTAATTGTGGCATCCCTGAATAACAAATAATATCTTTGTCATCAGCAAAAAATAAAGTGCAGGGTGAATAATAAAAATAGTGAAGTATTTTGGAAAAAACTTAATGAATCTGAAGGTTAAGGGGTTTTGCAATAATGCAGTCGGTTGCTGTTTCATTTTGAAGGACGAATATATTGTCTGGAGTTTAAACAAGAACTACATACATCAAAACTTGAGAGGTGTGGTGCGCTAATGTGGCTACTCGTATTAACTGGGGCGTCTCGGCGCGGCGATTGTATACTTAACTCTTGCTGGTATGATGTCAGCTGTGGAGGGTGAACTCCGGCGATGTGGTAGGCCTCGGCAAGGCCCGCAGATGCTGCCGTCTCACTGGACGGCTGTTCTACTGTCCTACTGACGTGGCCGAGGGTCCAATGTGCCCCCGGCCCCCTTGGCGCGGTTGACCTCTCTCTGCGTGGCGATATTCAACTAACTGCTCTCTCGAACTAACGTCTCTGGGCGGTAATAATCAACTGACCCGACTAACCTTTCTGCTTGGTAATAATCAACTGTCCCCCACTTCTCTTGTGAAGGGGTTTTTAAGCCCGCCAGCCTCCCTCCTTAAGTGTTGGCACGTGTGTCTATTATTAGGGGAGGGGGTGACGTGGAAGGCAACGCAGAACAATGCCTTTCAAAACCCGTGCCCTGGTTCCTGAAGGTTGGGGGGCGGGGAAGGTAGCACTTTGCCCCTAGCTTGCTCTGTCAGCTACTTCTCGGTGCGTTTCCACATTGTCCTGTGTTTAGCTAAGGGGGAGGGGGGTGTTCTCGGCACCATTATCCAGCTCATCAGCTGTTTCTTCCGCGGTGCGTGTGGCGTAGGGGGGTGGGAGGGTGGTAGGGAAGGCCTAAGCCGCAGGACATGTGTAACTGCGATCCGCCATCTGCCTCGTGACACATGTCGACTGGGGAGGCGCTCGCAAAGGGGCATCAGCGAGGTTTCTATTCCAAAAGACGTCACATGTCAAATTCCCCCCTTCTTTTCGAAGCTGACCCACCTTTGCCCAAATTTCGGGTTCTGTTGCATCTCTGTCTGTAGTGCTTATTCTGTGACTGACGGTCAGTGTTCTGTGTTCTTTCGTCTAGCTGCGAGGCAGCTGTTGCTCTAATTTCTCTGTTACTCTTCCCCTCCTGATAAGGACATGCGCCCTGCAGTAGTTCCTATCTAACTAGCCTCCTGGCTGTAAGAAGGGTCTAACAAACACACTGGCTCTGCGTACATCTTTTGTTGAATTCGATTACTTTACAATTTATATCTTATGTTTCAAATACATTGCAGGCCGACCTACTTTTTGAACTATCTAAACAAACCAACCTAATACCACACCCCTCGGACTTCGTACAGTACACACCAATTTACATGGTTACTCACCAATTCACATGGTTACACTACATGACCCTCAAAATTACCTTAATTGTTCTTCTGTGCTTCGGTTTCCTATTAAGGCTTAACACCTTCTTGAGGTATGCAAACAACCAGTTGGCATAGGGCCTGTGTATTAGCTCAGCTGGCTGCCAGCGTTACGTTTTGGTGACAGGAATTAATTTTACGTTAAGTACGACTACACAGGTTGTCAAAGAATAAACACTCTTAAATCTAGGCTGGTAACTCTGTTCGAGAGTTATTTCTAATGTCTGGTACTGGAACTTTTTAACAAATGGCTGAGGATAATACACAAAGCACACTGACACATGTTACGTTTTTACTTTAAAGATGACTCACAGGTCGTGGAAAGAAAAAATAATAAAACTTATCTGTCTCTCAGCCGTTACCGCGGCGTCTGCCGTTAGGGCAAATGTGAACATACTCTCTCGGTACAAAACTTAAGAACACCTTCTACTTCGGTTCCTTGCTGAAGACCTCTATTGGATACCTTGGAACTTTACATTCAAAGTACACTCAGGCACACTTTAGTGTGGCATCTACAAGTCTTTTGGCTGAAGGCCTAACTTCACTGGTCCAACTGTAAACAGTTCTTGTCGCACTTAACTTGCGGCGTACTTAGGTTGTTTGGCAGGTCGTATAACTTGACCTAATTGTCTCAACGGGGTGACATGAGTAATCACTTACCCAGCAGAGTCTGTTTCTGGCTGCGGGGCGATGTCTTCTTACACCTCGCCTGGGAACCTGGAAAAGCCTAAGCATCTGCGGTGGTGTGGGGGTGAGGGCCGCCTGGCCTTCTCTCTCGGCGTTGACATCACTGGACTGCTGCGTTGTGGCCCGTCCTCGGTTCATGACTGCGGATTCCCGGCTTCGTTTCTTGGTTGGTGCACTTTGCTTCTTCACCGGTTTGCTTCTCGCCCCTCGCCTGTTCTACGTCCACTCATTTTCCCGTGTGCCTATACCTTCTGGACGGTAATCGCGTCTCTGGCGGGCGGCGTGTTATCTCTCCGCTCGGCGTGCCTTTCTAGCCCGCTTCACACCTCGTCTTGTCTGGCGCGCTTCACACTTCGTTATCGCGCCCGGTATGTATTAAAGGAGATAACGCGCGGCGCTCAGGTGTATTAAAGTTGATAACACATAGGGCTGTGTTTGTCTTTGCAGCGTTTATTGTGCCTGATATCTCTCCCTGACCTGGGTCACTGTCTCTTGACCTAGTGACCCACTGCCTGTCATTGGCCTCGCTACTCAGGTCTTTGAGCATTTGAGGCCCGACAAGCGCATCTCACCGGCACGCTGCTTACTGGCCGCGCTGTTTTTCACCCGTCCGCCTGTCTAATTTTCCCGTCATTTACAGTGACCCTCCTGCAGGGTACTCATGACCTAACTTTACTATGGGTAGGCGCGGAATTGCATCCTAGCCCGCCACCACATGTCATTTCCCACTATCTAGTGGAAATGACCTCGTATTTTACCCTCCGCTCCTCGCTACTGTCTATTCGCTAGACTCGCTCGATTGCACACGTCCGTTCCTCACTCGCTCGTCCCTCGTCGGCACTCGAAATATCTCGCCACTTTATTGCCCGNCGCTCCTCGCTACTGTCTATTCGCTAGACTCGCTCGATTGCACACGTCCGTTCCTCACTCGCTCGTCCCTCGTCGGCTCTCGAAATATCTCGCCACTTTATTGCCCGCCATTCTGCAATGGGCTGTCGTGGCCTACTCACCGCTCCTCGCTAACTGTCCTTCGGTCTCCCGCCTCGCTCTCATTTTTGATACTGTTTGTACAGACGCATCTGTGCCCCACCGTTGGGAAGCCAAATTAACTTGAGGTATGCTACATTAAATAGCGCTGGGTCCCACGTACGGGCGCCAAATTAACTTGACATGGGCTTGTCTAGGCCCCACATTGGGCAAAAAATGAACTTGACGCTACGCCACTGTGGAAGACAGGGTGACTTATAGCGTCGTAGTTACGTCCTCCCGGCATAGACTATACGATGCCTGAAGGTTAAGGGGTTTTGCAATAATGTAGTCGGTTGCTGTTTCATTTTGAAGGACGAATATATTGTCTGGAGTTTAAACAAGAACTACATACATCAAAACTTGAGAGGTGTGGTGCGCTAATGTGGCTACTCGCATTAACTGGGGCATCTCGGCGCGGCGATTGTATACTTAACTCTTGCTGGTATGATGTCAGCTGTGGAGGGTGAGCTCCGGCGATGTGGTAGGCCTCGGCAAGGCCTGCAGGTGCTGCCGTCTCACTGGACGGCTGTTCTACTGACGTGGCCAGGGGTCCAAACCTCCCCCCCCGGCCGCACTGGCGCTATTGGCCTAACTCTCTGCTCGGCGATCTTCAACTGACTCACTACTCTGGGCGGTAATAATCAACTGACCCGACTAACCTCTCTGCTCGGTAATAATCAACTGTCCCCCCACTTCTCTCATAAAGGGGATTTATGCACGCCTGCCTCCCTCCTTAAGTGTCGGCACGTGTTTCTATTATTAGGGGAAGGGGTGAGGTGGAAGGCAATGCAGAACAATGACTTTCAAAACCCGTGCCCAGGTTCCTGAAGGTTGGGGGGCGTGGAAGGTAGCACTTTGCCCCTAGCTTGCTCTGTCAGCTACTTCTCGGTGCATTTCCACATTGTCCTGTGTTTAGCTAAGGGGGAGGGGGGTGTTCTCGGCACCATTATCCAGCTCGTCAGCTGTTTCTTCCGCAAAGCGTGTTTGCTGAATTTAGGCAAACTGCGTTTCTATATCTCGTGAAACCTCTGCGATCAACAGATCTCACGGGCTCGCTAGAGGCGTAGGGGGGGTGGGAAGGTGGTAGGGAAGGCCTAAGCCGCAGGACACGTGTAACTGCGATCCGCCACCTGCCTCGTGACACGTGTTGACTGGGGAGGCGTTCGCAAAGGGGCGTCAGCGAGGTTTCTATTCCAAAAGACGTCACACGTCAAATGTTACATTACATTAATTAGAATATGCTTTTGCAGCATCATATTAGTTTCAAATTTGCTCACTTGCATATAGGAATTTATCACTAATTCAAATGCTTATCTTCATCTCTGTATAAAGAATAAGAATGTCTGGCAATGCTGCTTGAGTGTGCATTAATTTTTTGTGTGGGCATGTCTGATTTTGTGTGTTCTGTTTCAGATTTGAAAATATTTTTAAAAGTTTGTGGATTTGTATTACAATGCGACTATTTAAAAATACCAGTTTTTGATATTATAGTGTGTATAACTTCAGCTGCCAACACATTGAAATACTCGGTCAAGGTTATTTTTTCCCATCATAGGCATGTTGCAGTCGCCGGTAGAATGTTTAGTTTATTTCCAAATTTTTATAAGGTACACTTATATTAATTTATTTATTCGCTACAAATTTTGAAAAACCGGTTGGAGGGTGGAATTTTACTGTGTTTAACAGCATAACAATGATCATATATGTAAGTAGTGCAAAAATCACTTCATTGTTTTTCGCTCACAAAATTTGAATAGCTGTACTAAGTAGGACATAACAACATCAGAATATCAACATTTAAATACCTAGCCTAATAAAGAAACTTTCATATCATCTGATTTTCAAATTTAATTATAAAATAGATTTTACCCCAGATTTAGTAAATTTTCGTCCCGCATATTAGATAAAGTAAGACGAGTGTTTACAGTTCCACATTCCAGCTTGTATTAAACAAAAGGCTGGACTGAAATGTATGGCACTATCACCAAGTGTGAACACATGGAATGTGACACGCATATTATTAACAAATTATGTGGCTGTGTTCGCTGAAAGCAAGAAACATACAGGTAGGCTACTTGTGTTTACTGTAGGCCACTGGACTAACTAAATAAATACGTACAGAAATCAAACGACTGCAGCAAAACATCGCCGCAATAAAAACACAATTTATTCAACTTGTTTTGGGTATGCAAGTATAATAGTTACTGATTTGTTATAAATGAAAGTCATCTGGGAATGAAAGTGCACTAAAACTAAGTTACTAACAACAAAAACATCTTACTTTTACTAATTAGTTTTTTTTGAGATAACACATTAAAGTTTGAAGTTAAATTTACGCACTAGCTTACTTTTCCGGTGGCTTCTTTATGTGAAATTCGTGTTTCAATAATTGAGCATGGCAAAAAATATGTAAAATTATAAACCTTCCATGTCTCATGCAGTTGTCCTGTATTTTCCATGTGAAAATTGCTTGCAAATTTCTATTAATATTACATTGCTTGTGCATCTACAAATTATCATGTTTGGTTTGTGAATGACCACTGATGTCACTGTTGATTGGAAAAAGTTTATTTGAAAACAATTTTGAGAGTTGTTTCACTAACTAATTTTGTCTGCTAGCATTTTCCTGCAGTTCGTAGAGGTGCCATTTTTGGGACATACATACATATTTGTTTACAACACGGTTCAGAATAAGACGATGCTTGTGTAAATTTGCAAAATCATTTTTACGCAGTTCATCTGTGCGTAGTTCATGAAACATCACCAAAAAGAATACACAAGAAAGATAAATATGCGTAACTTCCTGGTGTACAGTTTTGTAGCCTAAGGTTTTACTTTGATCAGCCCAGAAAATTAAAGTTACAATATGGTACAAATATTTGCACAACTTCTTGCATAGGTAATTTTTTTTATGAAATGTCTTTGTGGGTCAGCATAGTTGCCAGTATTAATAAAATACATAAATTTTATTTTTGAGTCGATTCTCGTACTGAAAATTATTACAAAATCATTGTTGCAAATACGGTCAAAGTAATTTATTTACACAAAATTCTTTGTTAAAACTTGTACAATTAACACCAATTTTAGTACAGGTTTTTAACTAAATTCATAAAGCCTTAAAAAGAGTAACTATCATTCATTAAAAATGGAAAAATAAAAAGTTTTTCTTTAGTAGATGTAGCATAACATTTTCCATTGTACATAAGTATAAGTTTTAATAAACTTCATAAATATTTGAAAACCATCCAGATGGAAACTCTCTCTTTGAAATTATTTAAATATTCGCGCCAATTTGTAACTTGAGACTGCCAAACATCAAAATTATGTAGCTAAAAGTGGTATCCAGGAACGTCTCTTTAGCACGTTCAGGTATAAGGGAACAGCAGGGGAGAAAAGCTGATGTTTACAGCAATAGATGAAAACTTCCCTTCCATACCGCTCGCCCGTACTACACGAATCCTCAACAGCCGGCGTGCAAAATGGGCATAACCACCACGATGTACCGTGCATCTTTCTGGCGAGAAAATCACATATTTTGGCTTAGTCCCCCTAGCTCTTAAATATCTGCATTGATGTTAANCGTGCATCTTTCTGGCGAGAAAATCACATATTTTGGCTTAGTCCCCCTAGCTCTTAAATATCTGCATTGATGTTAACACTGGTGGAGGAGTGAACACAGCAGTCACATTAACAAGATAAGTGGACACAGCAGTGCAATGACAAGGTAACNTAACACTGGTGGAGGAGTGAACACAGCAGTCACATTAACAAGATAAGTGGACACAGCAGTGCAATGACAAGGTAACAAAAACAGCCATCAAACAGTAATAGCCACATTGTAACTGTTATTTTTAATGATGTGGTCACAAAGAATCATCAGAATCTGTATAGCCTGTCATTTTAAAAAGTGGTTTAACTCATTTATTTCAAATGAACAAACAAAAATATTGAATTTAAATCCTAGAAACCACCTTACGTATAATCACCAGGAAAGTTTCTTATAATGGGATTTTATATGTATGTGTGTGTGTGTCTAATATGTATAAAAAAGCTGACAAATTTATAGAGCTTAGAGAGAACCATGGCAAAAAGATTTTGCAGTGTTATTTATATGAAAATTTTGGTTTTACAAATACCATATTTACGTATTATTATTATAGAAAACTTGTAAACTTAAACTTTATTACCAAAGTAATGCATTATTAGAGCCGATATTGTAAAGTAGTATTTTATTGCAAATTTAATTTTTGAAAATTGTGGATTCATTATTTTATTGTCATTAAAGAAATGCTCCATATGGTTAACAATAAGTGTGTCATAATTCGGGTCAAAAAATGTGAAAAACTATAAACAAGAATTAACATCTTATTTGAACTTAAATTATATAGAACATTACAGTACAAAAAAAAATTACATTTTAGGTTAATTTTTTCTAGTAGACACGTAAAAGTTCCCCAGAGAGAATTTTCTTTTTGTACTATCTCTTAAGAATGTCTTGAATTTGATTTTACTGAATAAAAACATTCCATCATGGAAACAAAACTATTTTATATTTGCTTTAACAACTCTACTTACCTTTTTAAATTATATTTTACTCATATCTACTGTCATTTCACTCACCCTAAATGTTCACAACTGAAAATTAGTTTTCTCTATCTTCCCATTCTCTAGTATGTTAAAGAAACTACCTAGTCGAAAATTTACACTATTTATTACTATTGGTTCACAAAATTTAAGTACAAAGTATCGGTCACAAGTTCACAGATAAAATAGTACATTTTGGCCAAGCTTCATTTTATTTTGTGTTTAACTAAAATTTTGGTATTTGGCATTATATTAACTTGCATCTCGGTTTTATCACTATTCACAATATTACATACAGTGTTGGTATATTTTTAAACAAACAGTTGTGATGAGAAAAAATTGTCAACTTTATAAAATAGGGATTTACTTAGCACACAGTCTGTAGATTGGCACATTGCTCAAATATAGCAAGAGACTTAATCGCATCCTCCACTGTCGCCACACCCTCCACTGTCGCCACCACTATCACCCCCACAGCCACCAGTGTCGCCACTATGACCACCACTATCACATCCACCCCCTTCTCTATGGATGTGATAGTGACCATCTCCACCAGTGCTGTTATGGGCTGCATCATTTTTATTGTTGGAAGTCACACCATCACTCTTGGCAGCTGTGAGAGCATCAAAATACTGCACTCCTTCTGCGTAACCATCATGTGTGCCTGTACCAGTATTGTAAGTGTTGTCATGAGCAGCACTATCTCCATCATTGGAATTGCTTGCATCACCCTGCTTCTTGTAGCAGAACAAGTACTGAAACACGGAAAGAACCATGATCAAGGGCACCCAAACATTGTGCACATTTCACAACACTATTAAGCACCATATGGCTGAATAGTGACATTAAACTATAAACAGGCTTGCAATGTTTTAATTGCCGATGTTATCTCCCACCCACAGCTCAGCTCTGGTATNTGACATTAAACTATAAACAGGCTTGCAATGTTTTAATTGCCGATGTTATCTCCCACCCACAGCTCAGCTCTGGTATGACATAAAGGAAGCCATACGGACAGTTATTCATTACATCTCATTTTAGTGGTCTCTCCAGAGCATAGAGATCTGGTTGCAGTTCCCGCTCAATGGAGTTAACAATGTTATCACAAAAGGATGTAGGCGCTCCACCAAAAGTCCAGGAAAAGTAGAGTCAGCATGGTAGAAACTAACAAATTTTGAATGGACCCAGTCTAACATTATTGTATCTGCCTAGAACCCCAAAATATTACAATAATACCATAGAGTCTGCTAAATACCACAAGATGACAAAAATTTACATACTGAAGTTGTGCAGCTATCTGTTACCAGTCAGGACACATAAAAAAATGCAAAAACACAAGCTATAATGACTGTGATGACACCATGAATATTTTTCCTTTCACTATAAATAACTATCAACCACATACATAACTACTGTAGTTGTGAATATAAAATAACTAAATAACACGCAGAATAAGGATTTTTCCAACTTTTTTTTCTGCCTACTGCGTGATAGTATGATAAATTTCAAGACTCACGCTGTGGCCCTTTTTTTTTGTGCATAACTCGAGAATAACACATTAAAAGTAATGGTTATGCACGGGACAAAAAGATGCCGCCATGTTGACGTGCCTGTGACGTCAGTATACATGTTGAACTTTGTTGTTTACATGCAATTGCCATAGCGGGTAATGTGTGCATTCAGAATTTTTATTATATTTTGTTGTTTTGGAGGATTTTAATGTTTCTGCTGTGCCATCAAACACCAGCCAAGTGTTGCATAATTCCACAAAGCAAAAATACAACAAAATGTACTCATGATAAGATACCAACAAATCGTTTAAGTGGAAAAACAAAGCGAAAACATACATAAACGTAGTTAAGAATCATAAAACACAAGGCAATTTGCGAAAAAAGTACATGTTTTGTGTGTGAAAATAATTTCAGCACAAAGTAAATGTGTTTTCTTACCCTAACTGCACTGGCCTAATCCATAAGACGGTAATGTTTATTTTAAAGGTGATGCCTATACGGCCAACAAGAAATAGCCTTTATGTTTCATAAAAACTTTGTGGTTTACATTATATGATAGGTCTGTTAGGTAATTATCCAGAGTAGCAGCTTTTCTGAAGGAAACGTCCTAGACCAACAAAAGTAGCATTAATGGGTTCTGCACAGCTTACCTTGTTAATATTCAGGAGGGCGTAATGTTAAAATAAGTAGAATGTATAAAATAAAATAGTTAAAAGTACGAGCAGCCCGCCGCTTTGTTTACGTCGGACGCCATGATTTTTGGTGAAGTAATGCATTAGTAACGTGAACAAATGCGCATTGTTCAGTCACCTTATTGGTTGTGATCTGTAGAAGTCATCGTCACGGAATTTTACGTGGAAGTTGAGATGCCATTAGTTGCATTTGAGACGTGAGACAGTGCGGTTGTGTAGTTGCGGGCGTGAGTTGTGGCGTCCGAATCCGACCGTGCGAAGGCTTGTGATTTAAGAATGGAGGGTGCAAGAACGAGTGCTTCTGTGCGTAATATTCGCCTATGTGGCAGGTGTTACTTGGATGTTTTAGTAGATTGTGGTGTTTTGTAGATTGAGGTAAGATGCACGGCAGTTGAATGGGTAGAGGACAATAGAATTGTGCCAGCCGCCTGCCTAGGTAAGTTGATTCATAGACTTTCGGTGTGTTTAACTGTTACTTTAAAACCCTAAAATCCCAGAATAGACTAAAATCCTAGGTTAGATTAACATTCTAAAATCCTAGGTTAGTTTAAAATGTAAAATAGTGATTCCCCATTGTGGGGTTAGGCTCAGTTATCTTAGGTGGGCACATATTATGAAATTAGTCTCACGTTAATGCCCCTAGTATATTCGTGTTCTGCATAATTAGTAGAGTGGAAATATACCACTTTTAGGTTTTTTAAATTTTTTTTACAGAAAAGCCGCTACTCTGGATAATTACTGTATGTTATTTTGCACTTTGTTATTAAAATACGAAAATGTCCTTTGTCAGATATTATTGTTGAAAAGTGCTTCATAATATTTTGAGGTTATATGCTCCTGTTTATGTCTGTTACATACATCTTTGTTTACATTATTTCTTTAATAAAACTTTTGTCATTCTAATTTAATCTGTAGAGGCATAATCTTATCCTAAAAACTAAGGATAAGATTAAGCCTCCACAGATTAAATTAGAAACTGCGTACGGAAATAGAATGTTTTTCAAATGTGCCCACAAAAGGCCACATGTTGTTGAGAATTGTGAGGTATCTGTTCATAGGAAAATATTTAAATTAGGCATAACGACACGAGTATAAAAGGAAAGTAATTATTCATGAGAGTAAAATTCTTGAATAAAATATTTACCTACCTACAAGTTTAAATTCACTGCCTATTGCTGTACTAAAATGGTGTTTTGAAACGATAACTGCATTTCAAACATTGGTGTAGGCGGCGACAATTAAAGCAAAATCATGTTAACGGTATCAATAAATTTTGCAAGAAACATACGTTTCCAAAAAAAATTTTGTCCCTCAAAGTTTCTATGTAATCTACGGCAAACAGCCGACAATACATTCACACGCATGCTGACATTAAGATGGCAAGACCAAAACATGTACATAAGGACGTTGCAATATTACTGATACGAGAAAGTAGCGATACTTTTCTTTCGATATCCAATATTTTGGTATCTGTATCCTGTTTCAATATTTATACTGTTACCAGTATATTTCTTTCAATATCGAAAGGATTTTTTCCCCTTAGCTTGGATTCGTTTTCAATGTTCATGCATAAAAATTTAGTAAGTACAGTGTAAACTTTTTTTTTTTAATAATTGTTAGTTGAGCATATATATGACATCTTTCCATTGACATTCTTAATGTGCTTTGTGTGTTTGAAGAGAGATAAGTTTGAAATTGTTATTTTAAATATGAACACTAGTCTAAACCTTTGCCACATTTGTAATTAATTATTATTCTGTTGTACAAAATTCAGTATTTTGATTGTAATTATCAATGGTTATCTTGATTTCTATACGTACATTTTCTCACAAATGTAAAATTTTTTTGATGTTTGTTAGTATTGATATTTTGTATCACTATTATCAATTTATTTATTCATTTCAATATCTTACAAAATACTGATACTTTACAATACTGAAACATCACTAACGTAGGCCTACATTCGTGTATTAATGGAAATTTGAAAATATCATTCGATATTCAGGGATATTGATATTTTGTTCCGATAATATCAGAATATCAATACTTTTATTCAATATTGATATTGAAAGAAATATTGATCAAATAGGATATCGCAATGTCCCTACATGTACAACTACGTCACACACACGTTAGCCAATAGCAAACCGTTCTGATTATTTACAAGAGAGTTAAAAAATTTTACATTTTGAAAACGTGATAATTTTAAAAATAAAGTGCACACTGGAATAATATTTTGAATGGTAGTACTATATACAGTAATAATTTTTATGGCATCAATAAAAGTGTAATTGATTTTCCAGGAAAAATCCTTATTCCTGATAAATATGACAGTAACCTAAAATTGGAATAGATTATATACAGTTAGAGAACATAGATTACATGCAGCATTTGTTAATCAATAATCAAAGCTCTTTTGATTTAAAATGATTTGTTATTTCGCACAATGAAAAGTATCTAGTACCCAAGTACCAATCACAAATTCAAAAAAATCACTGACTGCTTTAAACAACCTTAGTTGTGAAAATTTGGCATGCAATAACAAAAGGTGTTTAACAAAAATTCACTATAAATTAATACCACCATAAAGTAAATTTCTAATAAAACTTATATGGTTAGTATTACGACTTAACACACACTACAATGTAAGACATCCACCCACACGTACTTTAATTTTCTGAAGTTATGTCCAACAACAAAGAATTTTTACCACAGCAAGTTGAAGACAACAGACTGATCCGAGTGTACTAGATATTTTACTGTTTACTTAGGATGTTAATCACAGTAGTAAGTTATGAATGAAATTAGCATATATAATGACTTTTGAAATTAGTGTTCAGTGAAAAAGCATAAGCAAGATGTAGCCACCCTCAACAGAATTGGTGAATTGTGATGGTAAAAGCAGAACAACACTTATAACATGATCAGTTCTTTGAGGAAATCTGTCATCATCCAAGGTGGCGTCTTTGTAAGGTTCCAGCTTTATTGCCTTTCTGCTAACTAGAACACGAGGTTAATAACTATATCCTGGACATGAGCTTGTTACTCCTGTCTGGTTTATTTTCAGGTACAGATCAAAGATCTTATCAACAGAAACAGCTTCTTTCCCTTTTTAACTGCCTCTGCCACTCTTGAGGCAAAGGTTCAACCGGAAGAGGATTCAGGTCCTAGGTTTGTCTTAATGCCCCCATCCTCATTAATTTGTCAACCACTTACCTCCACTGGTAACTGAGCATGTTCCAGTCAAAGAGAGTGGAAGTCTCTTTGCACGTGGTACCCCCCTTCTGCAGCAACTCAGCCCCAACATCCACCAACCATGGGACTGGAGAAGTCCTACAATACTACCTGATTGTGTGAAATATTCCCATTCTAGTGATGCAAGGAAATTTGTCAGCTTATAAAAACTTCAGACAGCTGTTAGGTTGACATAATTGGTCATTACAAGTAGTTACCTTCACTGAAGCACCCAAGCTTATTCAACTAAGACGAGATGAAAAAAACTAACTACAGTCCTGTGTGCAGTGTCTTTTAAACACTGGATGAGAGGTGGAAGACACAACAGGGACACCCCACCTGACAAAATAACTCCACAGTCTTCTGCCCACAAGTGACATCCCACCTGAAAAAATTACTCCTACAGTCTTTTGCCTGTAAGAGAGACTCTCAACAAAATGACCCTGCAATTTTCGGCCCATAACAGGGACTCCCCACTTGAGAAAATTACTCCTTAGTTTTCTGCCTACAACAGAGATTCCCCACCTGATGAAATGACCTTGCAGTATTTTGCTTATCACAGGGACACACAGTTGACAGAATGACTCCTGCAGTCTTCTGCCCGTGACAGAGACTCCTCACCTGACAAAATGACTCCACATTCTTCTGCTCACAACATGGGCTCCCCATTTGACAAAATGAACCAGAAGTCTTTACCGACAACAGGGGCTACCCACCTGACAAAAGGACCCTTCAGTATTCTGCTTATGACAGGGGCACACCTTGACAAAATGACTCCTATAGTCTTTTGCGTACAAAAGGGTCTACCCACTTGTCAAAATGGCCCTGCAGTCTTCTGCCCACAACAGAGACTCCCCACCTAACAAAATGATCCCATAGTCTTTTGCATATGTAAGCGACACCCCCCTTGACAAAATGACTGCAGTCTTCTGCCAATGACAGGGACTTCCCCCCTAACAAAATGACCCACCAGTCTTTAGTCTTTACCACAAAAGGGTAGCCCAACCTGACAAAATGATCTCACAGTCTTCTGCCAATAGGGGCTTCTTGCTTGACAAAATGGCCATCACAATCGGCAAGTATCAAATTATGTCACCATTGTGGTACATAACCCAATAACCACAGCAATTAAGAGCTGAACCTCTGGGCAGAACGTGGCAACCACTAAACTTGGGCCCCAGCTAGGTCAATACATACTGAGGACAACATGTTTAAACTCAGGAAACTTAGTAACCAGTAAACATGCTTGTGATCTCAAAATGTCAAGCATTTACAAATATGTTTTTGAGTATCAACATGTAGCTCATGGGGGAGATATCAGAAGCATTGACATGTTCTACAACCCCCAGCAGCTGATAACTTCATAGAGAACAACAGTCTATAACGTGAGTGGTTCACAGCAAGCCATTTATCTGCAATCCATGCCACCAGCTCAGTACTCCATTGACAGGTGCCAGGTCTTTCAAGTTACTCTTTCCTGCAGTAACCATCACAGTTCACCAGCCACGTGTTATTCACTACCTACTTGCAGTTCACTGCAGACCTTACAGAAGCATCCACTTTAGCCGAGCATGCATTACTCACCTCTGGAATCAGGAACGTGCATTTTGTGGTTCAAAGGCATCCTCCACAAGCCACAAGCCTCAGGAAAACAGATAGTAAGAGGTATTATACAGCTTGACATGCTTGTTAGCACAACTCTGCAATTCACACACTGCAAATAATGAGCATTATATTATATTTATGTACTAGTAGGTATTATATAATGGAAATCTACACGAAGTTTCACAGTTTAAGAAGAAATACAATAAATGTTTGAAATTATTTCAAATTAAAAAATGCTGTAGTACTACACAACAATCTCTTCTTGCAATTCTAGGCACACCTACAAGGTGTTAATGACATACAAACTTAAAAATGACAAAACTATAAAAAAATATAAAATGTCAGTGAAAAATAATACTTATGATAACAAGTAAGAATATCTTCCTCTAGTTGCTGTTTGAAATGATGTTTCTTGTATAGACAAGAAACATCATTTTGGAGCTCATCACAAAAAACTGCATAAAACTGCTGTACCAGAAAACATATTATAGTATCGCCTACTATAATACTATAGTTATGTTCTTGATAACAGCTGAATTTTCCAACATATAAACAATGTTAAACAGTTTTGGTTCTCAGAAGCCATTCCCCTTCCACCAATCATGATAATTTTCATCATACTTCATAAATAAAGCATTGCACAGAAAACATTCAGGATGAAAGTGTTGTCAAACTGTATACGAGTGCTAAATTTTATACACTGAACTACCATCGTCTTTATTCCACACGCTCTGTTGTACACCTTTACATCGACTACAGAACATTCCTGCCATATTAACCCCAATACATTTTTTCTCGTCTTTCTCCACTACCTTACACCCGTACCAACACAACACTATAAAATTACCAATCCAGAAACTTGCACTATGTAAATTTATCCACTTAACACTCTCCCCATAAATTTAAAATAAACATTAAAGTACAACAGCTTATCCTTAGACCAATTTTGAACATGAACTTTCCTACCAGACTTCTATAACCACCAAATGTTACAGCTTTGGTAAATACATCAGCCAGCTAGCATTCAGTAGGACAGTACACAAAGCTAATGCGCTCCTCGTTTGGTTTTTCACAAATGAACTTAAATCTGACATCGATATGCATGGAACTTTTGTACACACTGTCATTCTTGATCATTTTTATTGTACTTTGATTGTCAACATTCAAGTTCACGGACATTACCTCACGTGTAAGCTCCTTATACAGGGATTTCACAAACAATACTTCCTTCACACACTCACTGATTGAAATAAACTCACTTTCAGCTGTACTCAGTGATACTACAGGTTGACATTTTGTGGACCATGAAATTGGGCCTCCTGCATACATGATGATGTAACCTGACGTGCTTCTTCGAGATATGTCACTGGCATAGTCTGCATCACTGTAAGCATCAATTACTGTAGAGTTGTCCTGCGAGGAATACCGAAGTCCTAGGTATTGTGCATCCTGTAGATCTAAAAATTCTTTTGACACTTTGGGCATCTTCTATTGTAGGGTTGTGGTTTTCCTTGAAGCCATATTGACAGCATAGGTTATATCTGGTCTCGTTCTATTGGACAAGTACAGCACACTTCCAACTGCTTCTCTATATGGGAACTTACCACTCTCTTTTCGGTTGTTTCTAGATTTTCGCTCACTTGAACAGCTGGGGTTTTTACAGACTTTGAAAAGTCCATGTTGAATAATTTCAGCGGCTTGGCAGTGCAAGATCTTCGCTGAAGACTGATGGATTCACTTGTATTTATTATTTCAATGCCAATGGAGGTTTCTGGGTTCTCAGTTATTTTAACTTCAAATTCTGTCTGAAGCTTTTCCAGGAGTTCATTCATTTGATTTTCCCTTTTTGAGAGCACTAGTCCGTCATCGACCCAAATTGCTAGGAACAAATCCCCCTTACTGTTATTAAAGACTGATTTATCTGTAGTAAGTTGCTGCATTCCATGTTCCTTGAGAAAATCAACAAAACATTTGTTCCAGGCATGGGGAGCTTGTTTCAGCCCATATTGGTTTTTTTTTTGGTTTAACCACAGATCCCATTTCATTCCCAAAGCCTTCAGGCAAGGACATAAAAATTTCTTCCAGATTGCCATAAAGAAATGCTGTTTTTAAATCAAACTGTTTAAAAGACATTTATTTACTTTTCCCATAAGCAATGAGGAACCTCAATGTATTCACTAATACCACAGAACTAAGTTTCATAATAATCATATCCTGCCTTTTGTTTGAAACCTTGCACAACAAGCCTGGCTTTATATCTATCGTTGTCCTTGACACAAAATACCCATCTGCTAAAAAGCAAGTTTTATTTCCCTTTCACACTGGCTTCCTCTTCCACTAATTCAAAGACCTCATTTTTATTTCAGCGAAGATTTTTTTTCCTGAATGGCTATCAACCACATGTCCTTGTCCTCACTAGAAACAACTTCTTGATACATGAGCACGACATATTCTTCCAGGTATTGGGGTGTTCTTCTCTTTCGCTTTCCAAGTTCATGACCATCATCAGCTTCAAGACTTCCAAGTTCCTGATTGGGGAGGGAGGGAGAGGGGAAGGGGTTCTTCAGTAGTTTTTTCATTTTGGGCTGGGACAAACTCGTGAAAGGGTTATCCATCCTCTTCCCAATCCAGATGTGGAAACTGTGACATTTTCTCACCTAGGATAAGGCTTTCAGAGTTTTTTTCACTCTCCTCATTTGAATTTCCATCCTTTTTTACTCTATCAGATGAATTTTCCAATGAAATCACTTCAACTTGCCTTTTTTCTTCATTCCACAGTCGGTATCCATTCGATGCACATCCAACCATAACAAACGTTTAGCATCTCTCATCCAATTTTTTTACCCATTTCAACTTCTTTCCATAGGCCAGTGCACCAAATAATCTTAGATTCGAGAGGTCAGGTTTTTTTCCCCCCAAACCACAGTTCTGCAGGTGTTAACTCAACAGTAACTGATGGATTTCTGTTTAATAAGTATGCAGAGCCTCTCCCCATAATTCTTTCCCCATCCCAGAGTCAAAAAGGAGAGGTCTTGTTTTTTCCAGCAATGTTCTGTTGAGTCTTTCCGCTCGTCCATTGAGTTGTGGAGTTGCTACAGCAGCACAGTCCACCATTATCCCCTTCTCATGGCACCAGTCAATGAACTCTCCAGAATTATAATACTCGTCTCCCATATCACAACGGACTTTGTAAACCTTTAGGTTCCACTTTGACTCTACTTGGGCAACATACTCGGGTAGCTTCAAAAACATCAGATTTATTTCTTATCAAAGTCACTATTGCAAAATATGTACAAGTCATCCAAGGATGTAACAAAATATTTGAATCCATTCCATGTGGTGTCAAGAGGTCTGCACACATCAGTGTATTATCTCCAGTGGTCTTGTTGCCCTATCTTTCTTTCCCGAAGGGTCTCCTTGTTTGTTTTGACCTTAAAAAAGTCTCACACTGGGTTTCAGGAGCACAAAGTTTCAGGTGTTCTAATCCAGTTGAAATATCAACTAGTCTCTTCATGCTTTCAAAATTCAAATGTCCTAGCTTTTGTGCCAATTATTCATATCAGAATAAATACTTTTTTGGCTTCAGTTGAATTAAACTCATAAAATAATACCATACTGCATTATAGAATAAAAATATGAAAAATACATAATCTTTAAAGCATTTACATCAAGCCTATTTCTCATACATCTGAGAGTAAAACATGCACAATTCAATTTAGAGAGGATAAATTCTGTATGTGTGTTTTCTAATTAAGTTTGTATTAATCAGTATTTCAAGAAATTTTGTACCTGTTGTCTTTTTTACCTTAGTATTCCTGCATGCCAATTTAATATTACTCAAGAGTTTTGTTTAGGGTTAAAAACTCAATGAAGTTTGTTATAACTAGATTTACTGTCAGCTTATTACATTTAAACATTCATAAAGAAGTTGAAAAGTTTCTTTTGCTAATATAATTAATTCAGATATTGATTAATTTTTTAATAACACACTTGTATCATTAGTAAAAAGCACAGTTTTTGCATGTACAGTGGAGTCTCAGTTAACAGTCACCCTTTTAACTGTGAGTTTCTGTTAACCGTCAGTAAACTGACACAACAAGTAAAATAATAAAATTGGATACAAAAAACAAACTTAATAAAATAAAAATGAAATAACATTTTTCTCGGTTCATATTAGATTAAATTAAGAACATTATTGAGTTGAACAATACGTATACTGTACTGTTGTAATACATATACCCGGTAAAAATATATTCTGTGCGGTGCGGAATGAGAATGACTCACGTTTGTTGTTTATGTACAACCTACATACGTTTATGTACAACCCTCTCATTCCTACTGACTGTAGGAATGAGAGGGCAGATGAGTATCAGTAGCGGTAGTCACTTAGTCAGCAAGTCATTGTCCTCAGTTTGTTGTCAAAGTGTAATGTGTTTAAAAATGTCTAAGAAACGGAAACGTGTTGTATTGAAACTTTCTCAAAAACTTGAAATTATACAACAACTGCGCAAAGGAGAAAGCGCGACGAGTATCGCTCCGTTATATGGAATCGGGCGGACGACAGTCAATGAATCTTTAAGTGAAGAAGAAGAGGATCATACACTCAAGGATTGCCCCAAAATAATTAGCCACAGTGACGCTGAAAACATGTTTTCCAAGTGCATTGAATGGTACGAGCAACAAGAAGAGGCAGACGCTACACAGATATTACTCCTACGTAAGATACGCAACACGGCAGCAACAAAAACCAGTGGAGTATTAAAACAAATGAAAATGACAGACTTTTTTAGGTAGGATTATACTACTGAACCTACACATACAATTTTGTTATTTTATCAACTTAATAAACAGAAGTCTACAATATTTAATATCAAATATATACTGTGCTGTACATACTTCTATTGATTGCTACCTGTTTAAAATATAGTGCTAAATATTGTATATGTTATTATCGCTAGTATCTGTCATGTCTTTGAAAAGAAGGT
>NQII01001660.1:14375-52946 GCA_002778355.1 Clitarchus hookeri | reverse complement strand
TTTAAAATTATCATGTAGACCAAAATAATCTAATTTATCAATGAGAATAACGTGATTTACACAATCAAAGGCCTTTGCAAGATCATAAAATATGCTAACTACATGCTCGTGTGAATTCAATGCTTCTAAGATTTCACGTGTTAATTTAAACATAGCATCATCAGTGAACAACGTTTTCCTGAAGCCAAATTGGGATAGGGTAAAAATTTTATACTAATGTAAATGACTTAACAATTAATTGCAGATGACAGTTTCAAAATTTTTTGAAAATGTTGTTAGTAATGATATAGGTCCATAGTTAACAGTTTTAGATTTCTCTCCTTTCTTGTACAAAGGGATAACAGTTGTAAACTTATGTCGATGTGGAAAAATACCACACTGAATCTAATTATTGCATATAGAACTCAGTGGACCAGCAAGTTCTGGTGACCAATATTTTATGACTTTGCAACTTATTTCATCATACCCATGAGAACATTTAGATTTCATATTTTTTATTACAGATCTTATTTCAGAAACCATAGTTAATTAAAAATTTAAATTTGGAAATAAGTTTCAAAATTAATTTTTGACAAACACAAGAGGGTCATGCATAGGTGGGATTTTATTGACAAGATCATTAGCAACATGTACAAAATAATTATTAAATTCATTTGCTATGGTTTCTTTATCAGTATGATACCTTCCCAATGCTATGGTTTATAAGTAGGTAGACAATATATGACCATCGATAAACAATAATAACAACACTCAAACCTATTGGGAAACCACTGGTAAACACCACTGGTAAACAATTCGTAACTTTGGTAAACAAAACTGGTAAATGCTACTCGTAAACAATGCGTTACCTCGGTAAAAAGTAAAAGAACTGTTGATACACAGTGATAAACAACAAAGTAAACACTGGCAAACTGTGGTTCAACGAGACAGACGTCCTGCATCTTTTGTTGCGGACTTGTGAGTGGTCTTACTGCGCGTGCTTGCACACATAATTACACTATAAAATTGACTCAATAACTGGGCTGAAGGCCTCTCAACACTTAACACTTGGTAGACAAAAAAAATATATACCCTTGCTCCACTTATTTCTGTGTCTTATATAGAGCTTCTTGCCCTGGTTGCTCTCAGCGGGCGACACACGGTAAACACCTCACCTTGCGTCGCACAGAGTCTGTCTCCCGTATCTTCAGCTAGGCCCCTGGACTGCGCGGGGCCTATATGCGCGGCGATCTCTGTAGAGATGGTGCTCCTCCCTCTTGCGGCAACTGCGCCATGGCTGGACCCTCCTGGGCTCGTTCGCTCCTGACGTGATGCCGCCTTTCCCGTCCCCCAGGTGCTGCGTCCGCGGCAGCATGTGGTGGAAGGGAGCGTCCCTTGTCTGTAGGTGGCCGGGCGCCGCCCGTCGGTGCTGGTGGCGCGTCTCCCTCTGGTACCTCCTCTGCTCCCGGGTTCGATTCTCTGCCGATATAGTTCCACTTTCTTCCTTCTTCTTCTCACTTTCTCCGCGCCCGCTTCCTCTCGTCTCTTCGCCTGTCTGCTTCACATGGGTATCCCCACGCGCGCTAAAGTTTCTACTAGCGCTCTCCCGCCTCCATCTCTCGTTCGCGTAACTCCACCCTTCTTGGCGTCCGTTTTATTGTGCTTAGTCTCCTTCACACGCTGCTTCCCGTGCGCGCTAAGTTTCGCGGCGCTCAGGCCTCCTGGCTCTTATAACTGCGTGCGCCCTTACTCGTGTGCGCTATAGTTTATTTATCTTTGGGCACTTTCTGCGCGATTACACTGGGTTTATTTTGCATCTTGCTTTTCCCTTATCTCACAGTTTTTGTACCATACAGTGAAACTATTTTTCCAGCCCTTTCTCTGCCGCTCATCCGAGTGGTCTTACGGCGGGCGGAAATACTGGCATATTTGTTCGGAAAATGTCACTATTCACCATTCAGGAAATTAGTACTTACTTTTTCCTACTTTATTCTTTCACCGGCGCTCCAGTTACTGTAATTTGTCGGCGCGGTAGTTACCTGTCCGCCTGATCCCACGTCCTTTTCACCATCCAGTGAAAGTGACCTCCTATCTTCGCTACTACGTCTTTCGCCCGCTCCTGGCGCCCGCTCTTCGTCACCTCTTCCCTCGTTATGCTCGCCACTTATTGCCCGCCATTTAGTAGGCTGTGGCCTATGGTTTCGCTAATCTCCCTTGGTTCTCCCGCCTTACTCTCTCGAACTTGCACCTCCCACTCGTACTCGTTAATTCCTCGGCTGCCTGCTTCAGTAATTGGGACAGCTGGGGCGGTCTCTCCCTCTCCTCTTCCTGGGTCTTCGCTCTCCGCCTTTCTTCTGAACTCCGCGCCCGTCTGCGGCCTGCCATCCTTGTCTGGTTTATTACCTCGTTCCCTTCTCAGTTCTACGGTCACTAAAGTGGGCGCCACGGGTTTAATTTTATGACTACCCGAAGTCGTGAATACACCAGCTGTTCAGTCGGGGCGAGATCTCTTTTCTCCCGGGTACTTAGACTGTTCTTGCCTCCATCTATACAGACTTCCGCGTGCCCCTTAAGTTGGGCGCCAAAAATTGATACCTTCCCAATGCTATGGTTTATAAGTAGGTATTGATTCTGCTCTCGGCGTAAGGCACCAGCAATGGATGCTAGCCCTCAGTGTTAGGGCGTAGGAATATGTTGACGTTACTATCCCTAGGTCTAATTTACCAAATAAATTCACCTTCTTTGCGAGTTAACATATGTCAGTTTTATTTATGCTTAACAGGGTCACTCCTGCATGAACACATGAGACAACTCTCCCCTCCCCTTTTTCTACGTAGGCTACGTATGGCTTGACGCAGCGATTTGTGTCGTGGGGAGCAAGATTCTTCACACTTCCTGTATGACTCTACTTATCTGACTCGAGGCGCTGGACTTCTCTCAGCCGGCGACCTCTGGACCGCTTCGTCACTCGGTAGGCAGATTGGGACGTATGGGCTGCGACAGGTCCTCCCGATCGGCGTTGACGTCTCGACGCCTTCTCGAACTCGTTCCTCCTGACTTCGATCCGCACTCCTCGATTCCCGTCGGCCGAATGCTATTGGCGTCTCGACACCTCCCCTCGTACCGACTCTGCTCCGCACACCTCGCTTGACGTCCTCCGACTGACGTTGATGTCTTGATGCATTCTCGCGAACTCGTTTCTCCTGGCTCCGGTCCACACTCCTCGCTTGACGACGTCTGACTGCCCCGTTCCTTCCTCTATCTTGTGGTTTTGTATGCTCGTTCGCCATACTAANAAGTCTGACTGCCCCGGTTCCTACCTCTTCCTCGTGGTTTTGTATGCTCGTTCGCCATATTAAACTTGCATCCCCTCTGCACGTGGCCGCGCTGACCGCCGCGTCCCCTGAGTCGTAAAACACGTGTTCGGCGCTCCGGCTATCCGCACGTGGCCGGGCGTCGTCCCTCGCTTCTGGCATAGACGTTTATTGTTCTGCACTGCACGTGTTGGGACCCTTGGTGGTCCCTTGGTCAGCGCACGTGTTTCTTCCGCTGCCTCCGGATANGTCTCAGGATATCGCGTCGGGATCCTGGCGTCATTCTTTGAGCACGCTCGCCCAACCCTTAATATTTATTGTGGTAGCCCGCCTACGAATTTCGCCAGTGTGTGCCTTCTGACGAACCAATATCTTTTGGGACGCAGGATGCGTCAAGTAATAACAATATTGTCAATTTTAAGCTCAAATAATTCATCATTTTTACATACCTAGATGTTTCCGTTCGTATAATACCCCACACAGTTTTTATTTAGTTAGAGAATTTCTTTGTAATATTAGTAAAATATATACTTTTGGGATGGGTAATTACTTTTTGAAGTATCTTACAATACTGTTTAGTGAGTTTTATCTTTAGGATGGCAAAAATGTTTAGCTTTTAAGTAAAGGAATAGTTTATTTTTACATGATATAATTATGCTCTTAGTAACCCAGATTATTATTAATTTTATTATGCTACTTGCGCATCATGGTTCGACAGAAAATGTATAATGGGGATAATACTACAAAATTTTTGCTTAGACCTATCTATAAATATATTGTCAATAGCAGTTTCAGTAGTACCAGTGACACTTGTAGGAATTTACATTATGAATCAAGTTAAAAAGAGTTTAAAAAGAGCATCTAGTTGCTTTTTATGTGCACTTTCAACAAGATAATCAACATTAAAATCCCCATACTAAATAAAATGTGTGTTGACTGTGAATAAGTTAGACAGGTTTAAGTCCAATTTGGCTAAAAATCTCTGAAAATCACCTTTAAGTGCCCGATTCACCAAATTCAATTAAAATTTGTATGTAGACAGTATACATTAGAAGCATCGTATATAGAGCTTTTTTTTCCTGGCAATTTTGTACGATAGCATCAAATAAGAAAATATAGGTTTTTAAGTCACTGTAAGCAGCAGAACATTCCCGCCATGGATGTTTATTTGAACACAACATTCAATGTTCTGGTATTCACAGTACTGTGAAACAACTACAACATTATAGAAAAGTTAATCACAAGCAAATATACAGGCACCTCCTTTTTCTAGGTTTTCTGCAGTAATGCATGGTAACTTACAATTTATTAAAATATATTTGTAATAGGCATTCAGGTTTTAAATGATGGTCTATTAAACATAAAAGATCAAATTTATCATCCAAACAGACCCTGAGCTCGTTTATAAGCATAGGTGGCATATCATGTAATGAAGTTTATCACAAAGTACATAGTGCATTGCAAATCGTGTTGCAGAACAAGTCACATGTCTTGAAACATCTAGTCACATTTCACATTGTGAAAAGGTCACAATTATCAGAATATGCTTACATATATATATATATATATATATATATATATATAGTACATTGTGTGAATCATGTCTCAGAGCAAGTTGCAAGTCTAAAAACATCTAACGCCACAAAGCATTTTTCACAAAACTATGCAAAACACATTGTGCATCACAAATCATGTCAAGAAGCATATAATTCATTATCAAACACACAGTAAATGGAATCACAATTATTGAAACATGATGCTATAAGCTATGATGTATTTCACATAGTTTTTTTGCAAAATGCTTTGTGGTATGACATGTTTTGAGACTCACAATGAGATTTGTGTTGCACAATGTGTTTTTGAGGTTGGTTGGCTGATATGGCTGGTCAGTATAGTTGGTGTGGGTTGTGGGAATGATTGGTTGGTATAGCTGGTCTGTCTTCTTGGTCCATCTGGATGGTTTGTTCAGTCACTTGATATGGTCAGTTTGTAAGGCTTGTTGTCTGATCAGTCAGCATGACTGGTTGGTACAGTTGGCTGGTCATGTCGATTGATCTAGTTGACAGTTCTGCTTTGGATTTTCCTCAACATTATATGAAGTTATATCCTATTCGTGGTTTCTTCACATTTTTCAAATTAAACATTTGAAAAATCTCCCTATGTATGACGCGTTTAGTTATTTCCTAAATATGCCACGCATCACAAGCGTTTTATACTTGTGTTCATAAAAGTAACTTTTTTTGGTTAAACAGACATGTTGTTTACATTTTATCTATAAATTATAATGCTTCAAGCCGACCTTCTGTGGCGCAATCAGTTGGTGTGCCGCTGGTTTGCGATGTGGGAGGTTCTGGGTTTGAATCCTAGGTAAGGCATGGATGTTAGTTTAAGTTAAGTTTAGTTAGTTTGTAAGCCATGCACTGCTAAGCCTTCAGGCATAACACCAGGGGATGTTAATAAGCCCTTTCCAATTCCAATATAATACTTTGTTTATAAATAATAAGAATAAAAATAGTGAGAAAATGTGTGTGTCTGCAACACCTACCAAGAAAAAATAATATTACAACCGAGTGCGCACAAATTCGGGTGCGTTGGCCTTTGGTGTAATTTTCCAGACTTGGTTAAGCTTAGTTTGCACGAGGCAAAGGAATATCCTGGAAATAGAACTTTAGCAGGGCTTCAGAAAAGTGTGAAGTAACCATGAATGGATTATATTTGCGACATACTTTGTGGCATGTCTCAAGAATCACGACTAGCTCTGTGACATGTTTAGATAATTGGGACCTTTATGACTTCATGATGGATGAGGTGTTACACAAACTTCTTCACGACATGGTTTGTGATGTATGATGTATTTCAGGAAGTTATCCACAGAATACTTGTTATATTGTGGTAATTCATGACTTATTACGTGATGCAGTTCGTGACTTGCAAAGTGTTTCGCATCTTGCTTAGCAATATAATTAGCAATGTAAGGTATACTTTGAATGTTTTTTTTGTAAAATTATTTATTGCAGCAAATGTTTCAAGACTTATAATTTGCCCAGCAACATGATTTGTGATGTACAAGGCACTTAATGTGAATTTGATGGCTCTACTTCAAGTGGTTGTGAAATAATGACCACCTACTACAATCATAAAACAACATTGGATGACATTAAAAATAATATTTGAAAATATGTAAGATATTCTGTAGTTTTAGTATTGTAACCAATTTAGAAAAACTAATGGTGAAGGTGGATTTAAATAAATAATAATGACTGAAGTAATGTGAATTACAATATACTTGAGCTCATCCACTAAAGTGTATTTTGCGATACCAAAGTTAAGAGTGTCCTCGCCCAGAAACCTCTACATTCCTGTGAATGTCCTCGTTGACTGTGGAAGGCAAAGGGTTTGGAAATACTGTAAGGTGCACGACATCATCGATACCACATGTTGTTGAAATATCTTGTTTGTTTATTAACTGTACATATATTTTAACAGGCTTGGTGCCTGCCTGCCCAGTGAAGTTGGTAACAATGGAAGGAAAGTAGCTCCATGTCTTAACGTTGAATTAAAAGTGTTAGGTAAACATTTGTGAACAAAGAAATTATTTCTTTTGCTTTCTGTTTTTTTAGTGCATATAAGTGTAACAATTAGCAAATTTGTAAAATGTGTACCTTTTTAATAATTTTACAGTTTCACTTTAACACATCAATAAAGTGATAAGGCCCATGAAAGTGTTAATTTTGCATATAGTGAAAGAATACACAACGTGCATAGAAGTAGATCTTAAGCAGGGCTTTTGAAAGTGCTCCATTTACCGTGAACAGCCTTTACCTTGATTGGCATAGTTTAACACACAATCTAATCAAGTATTTTAACCTAACAGAACCTAACCTATTTCTGTGCAGAAAGTAAGGTGTGTTACAATGAGTAGAATAAGGATCAACCTACATTGATAAACTCTTAACAAAACTAAAATACAGAAGATTTTCACCAGCATTTATATGACAGCATATTTTTCAGTCTCACCACTTACCTTAACTTCAATTTTCTTTTCTTCTATCCAGATTCATAGCCTACTGTCATGACACACACCTGCTTCCGACTATTCCATTATAACCCATCCACATCCAAGCATTCTTTCTTATGCTTTCTTTGGACACATGCCACACAACCATACTAATGTATCTACTTCAGTACTCAACCTCTCCATTTACTATCCTACATAGCCAAACATTCTTTTATTTTATAGCTCACACTATATACACTTTCCATTTTATATATCTCTCTCTACATTCCTAAACAACACAACCACTGCATTTCCCCACTCACCATAAACAAACAAACTACTGTACTTTGAATGTTCAATTGTACAACCACTACTACCAATCCCAACTTCAACCCTTTAGTATCACAACTAGTTTACATTACACAATATAGTATTTATATTTAAACGCAGTTATTTAATGTTGTTCTTTTCTGTTCTACATATTTATAACTTCATTCCTTACATTCTATGTTAATCATAGTTATTTTTACTCAATAATAGAAAATTTCCAGGTTTTCCTTGGTAAAATATTTACTACACTTCATTTCATTTAAGTTGGCCAGATTCTGACAGTCAATGAGTGGCAACTTGACGTACATTAAAAAAACCAAGTGCCATTTACAAAATTCTGTATCAGCTGATGCACGAACGAACAAAAGTTAATATTACGTTGGCTATTCTGAGTGCACTGTCGACGCACATTAGACCAGCTGAAAATACCCGATAAGAAAGAGTTCATAGGTTAATTAATACATTTTATTTTACGTGGTCATAAAACAGAGGTTTTTGGTATTAGAAACTAAACTTTGTGCTAAAGTAGAAATGTATAGGTGTTCAAAATTAAAGGCACATTAAAACGATCCATATCCATATGAAACACAATTTCAAAACCTTTTTTCACGTCTTAATCACTCCTCTCCAACCCCACTTTCATTATGTGCTTGATATTAATTCCAAAAGCATACAGAAATATTGCATAATATTGTTGAATAATTTTTTCTAATAATCTGACGAAATATATTTCAAATTCGTGTTGTTCCGAGCCAGTAATAGAAGAATAGTCAACTTAAAAAAGACGCAATCTATTGAGCAAAATTAGAGGCTCAGACTTTGCTTCGGATAGGATGCGCACGCTATCTATCAGATTTTTTCCAAAGCATTACTAGCCATAAAAAAAAAGCGTTCTGTGTGCGACACACATAAATTTACAAACAGATACCAATAGTTTTATTATTCGTGAGTTCTGCATAATTTCTATTCGGCAGGTAATCGTTTGTCTACGTAAATTATACGCCATATTGTTCTCCTAAAATCCATTTCCTTGTTTCCAAAGAAAGTGGGACATGCGTGAATACTTGTTAAGCAATTCTAANTTTAAAGTAACTTATATTTCGTGTACAGTGATTTTGAGTACTAGTAATTTCTATTCGGCAGGTAATCGTTTGTCTACGTAAATTATACGCCATATTGTTCTCCTAAAATCCATTTCCTTGTTTCCAAAGAAAGTGGGACATGCGTGAATACTTGTTAAGCAATTCTAACGTTATTCCAAGTCACATATTTCCAACTCAAATATATTAGCTATAATGTCCAACGTGTTATAATAGCTACAACTACCGTTTCGCAAATGTTATCCCAAATTCACTGTCTCTGACAAATGAAAAAGAGTTAGCAAATATAAAATTTTTTGCAAGGTTTTATATTTTTACTTTTATAACCTAATAATTGTTTTTAGACATATGTCAGTCTAAAATATCTTAAAATTTGGTTAGCATTACATTTTTTTTTTGTAGTTACTAAATTTTAAATTAATTATTTATATTTTTGCCCTTTAACATAACAATTTACTGATTAATGATTTATGTACACATTACTATTACTACAATCACAGCTACGTATTTCTGAGTACTAAGTTTGCCTAAAACGTCCCATGAACAGTACATTGACAAGGGGATCTGCTGATAATGACAGCATGAAAATAAACAACATCGTTGCCATGTGGCCAATCAGCTGATGGCGGAAGGATACGTAGTCAGATGTACACAGTGGCACTACTTTCGCAGACCTGTCAGAATCTGGCCAACTTACATGGTACAGAGTATACCAACTTCCCTGCCTTTTTGCGCAAATCCTTTTTCATAACATTTTCCCTCTGCCATTTACGTCACAATTACATCTCACTTCAACATACATAATCAGGTATTGAGTAGTATACTCTAATCCACAGTTCTGATCTGTTTGCAATTTTTGTGGATTTAACAATTAAAGAAAAGGATTTTCCCTTAATTTGGTGGCAAATTGCTTATCAGTATCTTTCCCATTCATTGCAGCAGTTTACAGTTTAGACAGTGTGACTTTGCTGCAATAAGTAGCTAGTTCACTTTGTTTCTGAAGCCAAATGAGAAGACAATGCGTAGAAGACCAGGAGAGACCATTGCTGCTGCACAAAGGAGTAGGATGGTTCAGTTCNTCAGTTTGGTGTGTACATGGTTTCCCTCCCTCCAGCAGCATGAGTTCGGGAAAGCTTTCTCCTACACTGTCTACCCTACCTTCCCTCCCGCAGAGCTGCACAAAGATTATCATCTCATTTGAACCTTACTATACCATCAAATTTCACGGAATGTGCTCATATTTGATTATGTGAGCTACCTCCTATTTAACATGGCAACACAAACTCCTCCCAAAAAAAAAAAACTTACGGAATGCCTACTTTCTTCAATTTCAGCTTTGCAGTGCTGATGTAGGACAAAACAAGTTGAATAACTTCTGGGGAATGGTCAAAGGATATGGGGCAGATATAGCTATAACAGAAAATAAATGAGCAGGTCAGCTAGTTTGTTTACGTTTCTGAACCAAACATCCTAAACCAACAAATGTTGTATTAATGAATTCAGCAAAGCTTACCTTGTTGATTTTAAAGCTGGCGTAGTGTTAAAATAGGTAAAACCTATTAAAAATAATTGCTACATGTACGAGTAAAGTGAGTTTGTTTATATTTATTAACGTCTACCGCCATTATTAATGACTGCGCATTGCATATTTCACGCAATCTAGCGGCCTTAGATGTCATCACGGGCCGTACGTTAGTATACCAGTGTCTGGCCACAGGTGTGAATCGCGGTGAGTAAGATGTTGCTGCGTTCGTGTGCGTTGTTCGAATCTTACCAAGTGAAGACTTGTGATTGAAGAATGGAGAGTGCTAGTGCGAGTGGTTCTGTGCGTGATACACGCCTATGTGGAGGGTGTTGCCTGGACGTATTCGAATTTGCAGAATTTACGATGGTTTGGTCACTTTTGTTTGACTTTTTGGTAGATCACGGGGTACTGTCAAATGAGGTAAGGTGCGACAAATGCGCGACTGCAATTAAATTGGCTGAGGACAGCGAATTCTTTCGCTGTCAACGGTCTGTTAGAACGTGTGTCGGTAAGAAATACAAGAATGTACTTTGCAATTTTAAAAAATCATTTCAGCACGACACGTGGTTTGGAAAAAGTCATTTATCAATTCAGATTATCTGCAAGATTACGTATTTGTATTTAACTATTCCACATCCTCGCACCAAATATATTATTCGTATGTGTCATGTTAGTTTGCCAACCATCGTGGATTGGTTGTCCTTTTGTTGCGAGGTGATGGTTGCATAGTGTATGCGTGAGAGGGGGTAGGGGGGGGGGGTTCATACGTGGAAATAGATGAGGCTAAGTTTGGAAAACGTAAATATAATAGGGGTTGAAACGTCCAGGGGCAGTGTGTTTTCGGCGGGATCGAGAGACGTACAAATAGTATATTTCTTGTTCCTGTCGTTGACCGAACTAGCAAAACGCTCCTGAACGTAATCACGCAATACATAGAGCCTGGAACGACAATTATTAGTGACTGTTGGTGCACTTATAATTGTCTTTCAGAGCGTGGCTATGAGCATCTTCGGGTGAATCATAGCATGAATTTCATTGATCCCGCTACAGGAGCAAACACCCAAAGAATAGAGTGTGTGTGGCGTGACGTGAGGCACGGTCTTCCCCGGTACAGCAGGAGAACGCCGCATTTCGTGGGGTATCTGGCGGAGTTTGTGTTTCGTCGCCGGTACCCCGACGAACGCGAACGTCTACACCATTTCCTACTCGCCGCGGGACAACTTTATCCACCGCCTACCTAGGTGAGTACATCTTCAATTGGTATATAGCATAATGAAATATTACATAGAGACATGTCTTTCCCCACAAAGTGGTATATTTCCACTCTACTAATTATGCAGAACACGAATATACTAGGGGCATTAACGTACGACTAATTTCTTAATATGTGCCCACCTAACCTAACAGAACCTAACCCCACGATGGGTGAATCACTATTTTACATTTTTAAACTAACCTAGGGTTTTTGGGTTTTCAACTAACCTAAGTTAGATTAACACCTTAACATCCTAGGTTAGTTTAAAACCCTGAAATCTAAGGTTAGTTAAAAACCCAACAATCCTAGGTTAGTTTAAAAATGTAAATAGTGATTCACCCATCGTGGGGTTAGGTTCTGTTAGGTTAGGTGGGCACATATTAAGAAATTAGTCTGACATCGTAATTAGTAGAGTGGAAATATACCACTTTTTGGGGGGTTTTTTTTTTTTTTTTTACAGAAAAGCCCCTAAACTTAATAATTACCAAATTTACAATGTACAGAAGAGACAGGGACAAGATAGACAGGGGGAATAATGGTGTGCTTAAGAGAGGGCTTGGAGGGGTCTGTAGAATGTGTTAGTAATGTGGCTGAAGTGATGGAATTTGTGTTGAGGGGACGGGTAGAAGNAGGTTCTGTTAGGTTAGGTGGGCACATATTAAGAAATTAGTCTGACATTAATGCCCCTAGTATATTCGTGTTCTGCGTAATTAGTAGAGTGGAAATATACCACTTTTTGGGGGGTTTTTTTTTTTTTTACAGAAAAGCCCCTAAACTTAATAATTACCAAATTTACAATGTACAGAAGAGACAGGGACAAGATAGACAGGGGGAATAATGGTGTGCTTGGAGGGGTCTGTAGAATGTGTTAGTAATGTGGCTGAAGTGATGGAATTTGTGTTGAGGGGACGGGTAGAAGNTGCTTGGAGGGGTCTGTAGAATGTGTTAGTAATGTGGCTGAAGTGATGGAATTTGTGTTGAGGGGACGGGTAGAAGCATCAGGTTGCGAGCAGTGTACAGGCTGCCTGGTCAGGGGTAGCAGACATTAGAGGGGGTCAAGGAAAGGATTGATAAAGTTATGGATAGGCAGTGGACTGTAGTGGTGGGGGAAGTGAACATGCTGAGTGTGATGTGGTTAGAGGGGATGGGGAACATGATGCAGAGGATGGCATCACAATTAGTGAACAGAAACACACACAAGAAGTAGATTTTGGGGCAGTGCTGGATGTGGTGTTGGTTAGGCATGAGAATACCGTAAATGGTTTGTCTTAGATGGAATCAGTGATCATGATATCCCCGTGGCGGAAATTGGGATTGGAAGGCTGAGGATAGAGGATCCTAGGTCTAGGGTAATATGGCAGTATAGGAGGGGAAGCACGGAGGGGGCAGAACATTTATTGTGGTATATGTTTGAGCACTGGGCCAAGGTAGAAAGTGTAGATGGCTTGTGGAATGAATTGAAAGGAATTGTAGATAGAATGTTAGAGAAATTTGTCCCAAAAAATAATAAATGCAGGCATAGTGGAAGAACATAGGATCAGGTAGTATTAGGGATTGTATGAACAGATGGGGAGGGAACTAAGAAGGTTGATTAAGCGGCAGAAAATGAATACCTAGGCAGCATGATAGAGCAAGGGAAAGGAAAGGAATGGAGAAAGTTATATGGGTATATAAAGAAGGTTAAAGAAAGGGAAGAAGGTATCCCAGTGTTGAATAGTATGGAAGGGTTTGAGTGTAACATCTGACAATAAAAAAGGTGAGTTGCAGCAAACCCAGTACATGTCAGTGTTTGAGGAGTAAGATGTTTGGCAAAGGGAAGAAGAGGTGAAAAGTAGGTTGAAGTGTAGCAAGGCACTGGATCCAGATGGTATAGGGAATGGAGTCCTAAAGTTTGGTGGAAGAGAGTTGTGTAGATATCTTGAAGTGTTGTTTAGTAGAAGATCTTGAGAGGAAGGCATGTTGCCATAGGTTGGAAGGAAGCATTGGTGGTTCCGATTTACAAGCTAGGGGAAGGAAAAATCCTGGCTATTACAGGACTGAGAATCTCACATGGAGTACAGGAAAGGTGATGGGAGAGGCTTGTAGTACAGTATGTGATATCATAAGCAAGTATGGTATAAAGATAAAAGGGTTATGTGATCACTGTGACACCAAATTCCAAGTGTTTCTGGAATCTGAACATATACGGGGAAAAGTTGATGAATTGTATGGGATTATTGATAATTTAATTAAAAACTACTGTGGACACTATACAGGCATCTACTGCTAATATTGATAACGGTAGCAGTCAGACTGACATTAATAGTGAAGTAGGTAATAAAAAAAAACATGGCAGAGAGGTGCAAGTGCAGGGGATGTGGGAAGGTGTGGAGGAAGGATGATAGTGGGATACAGTATGGCCAGTGCTGCAGCTGGTATCATGCCGATTGCGTAGGGATCAGAGAGGGGAAACTGGGCTCACTACGGCAGCATGAGTGGAGGTGTGAGGAAAGTGCCGGAGGAAAGGAAATAGAGGCAGTGGCAGAAACCGAACTAACAATAGAAAAGGAAACTCAAATAGGTGGGGAATGTGGAAACTGGATTTAGGAAATGTTGATGGGGAACCTGCAAAGGGTGTGCCATTGACAAGGATGGAAGTGGCTGAAGAGGAGAGGTGGAAAGGGGTGATGATAGAATTGATGAGCAGGAAAGAGAGGGAAATGATGCACAGGATTGAGAGGGCGGAGGAAAAAGTCAGGAATGAGATGGGTAAGTGTAGTATATAGCAAAATGGGTAGAGAAGTGTTAGAGGAGGAGTTGGAAGGCATGAAGGATGAGTTAGGCAAAATGCAAGCTGGTCTACAAAAGGAACTGCAGGTGGAAAAGCAGAGGAGAAGGGAGGCAGAGATTGAGGTGGAATAATTGAGGAGGATAGAGGAGCTGGACAGAGTAGAAAGGGATAAGGCAGTAGGTGACAGTAGGAAGCAAACAAGGCTAGAGGAACGGGAAAAAGTAGCAAGGGATAAGGCAATAGCAGACAGCAGGAAGCAAACAAGGATAGATGAGCGGGAAACAGTATGTAGGGAACAGGCAGTGATGGAAGGCAGGAAGCAGTATGTTGAGGCTTGTAGGAGAGGTATTAGCAAAGACCAGCAAGTAGGAAAAAATGGACAGTTCATGGCCGGAGGACAAAAAAGAGGGCTGGTTAAAGGGAGGAAACAAGAGTGGTGAAAGAGGAGGCTGGTGGCAGGGATCAGGGAAGAGGGGAAGTAGACAAGAGGAGTCAGGTGGGTGGAAGGGACACAAAGCAGGAAAGGCTGTAGGAAATGAATCAGAGGTGGTTTTCCTAGGCAGCTTGATTGGAAAGGGAGCAGAGTTGAGGGAAATCAGGAAAGGAAATACATATAAAGCAGCGTTTGGTGGTGCAACAATCGGGGATCTGGAGGAAAGAGTTAGTAGTATGAGAGGTAGCACGGTGGCAAAGGTGGTTTTAATTCATGTGAGGGAAATGACCTGGCTCGAAAGGAGGTTGGGCAAAAGGTAGAGAGGGACCTCAGGGGGGTTACTAAGTAAAGTACAGGAAAAGTTCCTAAGAGCTAGGACAGTAGTTAGTGGCATGCTGGTTAGAAATGGAATAACTTACAGGAAGGCAGTGGCAGCGAGTGAGGTTTACAAGATAGTATGTAGGAATTTGGAGGCTACATTTATAGATAGTAGGAAATGGGTAGACTGGGAAAGTGTTGGAAGGGACCAGCTACACCTGACAGAGCAGGGAAAGAAGATACTAGGGGATCTGCTAGGTAAGGAAGCAGCTGGCTGTATGGAGAGGGTCAGGGCTGAGCAGACAGTGTTTAAATAACAGCCAGAAAGGGACAAGGGAACAGAAGTAGAGCAAAATTGAGAGGTAAGCACTTATGAGGCCACAGGGGCAGAGAGAGGGGGTAAGCAAAGTAGGAGGGTAAAGCAGCATGTTAGCATAAAGTTATGATGGTGGACTGTAGGAGTGTGAACAGCAAGCTGGAGGGCTTCTGGGGTAAAGTTGAATGATATGGGGCGGATATAGTGGTAGATGTGGAGACTTGACTGAATGAGGAAGTGATTGACATTGAATGTAGGCAGAATAAATCACCATCTTCAGAAAAGACAGGGATGGGAGAGGAGGAATAATGGTGTGTGTAAGAGAGGGACTGAAAGGATCAGTAGAATGGATTAATGAAGATGTTGAGGTGATGGAAATTAAATTAAGTGGGGGTAGTAGTGGGAGGATTACTTTGCTGGCAGCATATAGGCCACCAGGTCAGGGATGGCAGGCAATTAGACAATCAGGGAGAGGGTTGATAGACTAAAGTACAGGCAGTGGGTTGCTGTAGCAGGGGATCTGAATTTGCCAGGTGTGAGATGGCTAGAGGGTGCAAAAGGGATGGGCAGCATGATGCAGAGAATGGCAGCGCAGTTAATCAACAGAGGCTTGATCCAGGTAGTAGAAACACTTACGAGGTGGAATGAAGAGGGTGTTGGGTCAATACTGGATGTGGTGAGGGTCAGACCTGGGAATGCTGTAGTTGATGCAATAGTATTGGATGGCATAAACGATCATGATATTCCTGTTGTGGAAATTGGGCTTGGCAGGATGAGGGAAGAGCAAACGGTAGATAGGTTGGTGTGGCAGTATGGGAGAGGAGACAAGAAGGGGGTAGAAATCTTCCTGAGGGATAGGTTTGAAAAGAGGTCTATGGAAGAAAGTGTGGAAGAATTTAGAAGAATAATAGAGGTTATTTTGGAGAAATTTGTAATATGGGGGAGATTCACCATATTATGGACAGGAAATTCAAAAAATGAAGAGGAAGTGTAGAAAATTACATGCCAAGTGGCGAGATGAAGGGATGATGAGAGCTAAGGAATTGATGAAACAAATGGGAAGGGATCTTGAAAGGATGATCAACCAGGCAAAGAATATATGTTTAGGGAGGTGGTGGAAGAAGGAAAAAGCAAGGAATGGGGGAAATTGTTTAGGCATGTTAAGAAGGTAAGGGGAAGAGAGGAAGGGATCCCTCTGCTAAAAGGTAGGGATGGCAGGATTGCAACAAATGACCAAGAAAAATTGGTTGGAGATACTGCAAGGCCAGTACTTGTCATGTTTGAAGCAGAAGAGGATTGGAATAAGGAGGCTAATAGGGATTGGAGGTTGTTTAGTAAGTTTAAGATGAGGGAGTGGGAGGAGGCAATGGTAATCAGGGGGTTGCAGAGCAGTAAGGCAGTGGGGCCAGACGGGATAGGGAATGAATGCAGCACTTAAGTTTGGTGGGAGAGTTAGTGAAATATTCGGAGATGTTGTTTAGCACAGCTTAGGAGAGGGTAAGTTGCCACAAGGTTGGAAGGATGCGTTGGTGGTTCCAATACACAAGCCAGGAGAAGATAGGGGGAGACCTGGCAGCTACAGACCGGTGAGTCTCATATCGAGTACAGGAAAGGCAATGGAGAGGCTGGTGGTTCAGTATGTGGTGAATGTTATGAACAAGAGGAGTTGGTTGGAGCAGTCACAACATGGTTTCAGAAAAGGATACTCATGTGAGATGCAGCTGGCTGGGCTGTTAGAGGATCTAGTGCAGGCCAGTTGATGAGGGGAAGCAGGTGGATGCCTGCTTCATAGACTTTGAGAAGGCATTTGATAAGGTGCCCCATGGGACTTTGATGAAGAAAGTGGATGAACTGATACCAGACAAGTGGGTAGTAGAATGGATTGGGGACTTCCTCAGGGGGCGAAGACAGAGGGTGAAAGTGGGGGAGACAATATCGAAGGAAGGAGAGGTTATGTCAGGGATGCCGCAGGGAAACGTGCTGGGCCCTCTTTTGTTTATCATAATGGTAAATTACATGGGTTTAGGGATTAGGGGAAAAATAAGATTGTTTGCAGATGATTGTGTATTGTATGCAGAAGTGGGAATGGGGAAAACTTGCAGGCAGACATTGACAGGATATGGTTGTGGACCATGGAGAATAAAATGAAGATAAATGTAAGAAAAACTAAGGTAGCAAGGTTTACAAGGAAGCAGGTGATAAGCAGGGACATATATACATACATATGGGAATGGCAAGAGATAGAAGAAGCAGCAGAATATAAGTATCTAGGGATTGTATTACAGCAACACATCCCATGAAAAAAACAGGTAGAGAGGGTAGTTGCAAAAGGAAGAAGGGCTTTGGGTATGTTGGGAAGGGTGCTGAAGGGAGTCAGCTGTGAGGTGAAGGAGATGGCATATGGCACGGCCGATGTTAGAATATGCGGCAGCAGTATGAAACCCGTACGTGGAAGTGGAGGTGCAAGAGCTAGAGAAGGTGCAAAGAAAGGCAGCAAGATGGGTAAAGGGTAGGTGGAGAAGACAGGGGCAGGATGGTGAGGATGAAGCGAACTATAAGCGAACAGTGATGATGAAAGAAATGGGGTGGAGCTCGTTGAAGGACAGAAGGAAAGTTGAAAGGCTGGTCAGGATGTACANCAGTGATGATGAAAGAAATGGGGTGGAGCTCGTTGAAGGACAGAAGGAAAGTTGAAAGGCTGGTCAGGATGTACAGGGTAGTGAATGGAGAGGGAGGCTGGGGAAGTTTACGCTGCCTGCTGTAAGGGGGTGTTTAGAGGGAGAGGAAACAACAGTGAGAAGCTTCAGAGGGTGTGTAGGAGAACGGAGCGGGGTAGGCAGTGTATGCTTGTGAGGTCTGTGAGGAAGTTGAATGTGTTGCGGGAGGAATTGGTATCTGTGAGGGGGGTTGGAAAGTTCAGGAAGGGTGTGGAAGAGGAGTTTGGTCGGGTAGGTGAGAGGTGAGAGAGCTCGCCCCGGACGGTAGCCTAATTGCGGGTATCGGTTCATATATTTAATAAAATATATTAAACAAGTGGTAATGGGTACAGCAAAAATGGGCACAAAGATAACCTCATTGCAGTAGAAAAGATAAACACTGGATATTTGTATCAAGACTTGCTGTCAGTTAGGAGTAATGATTTAATTGATCATCTAGAACCTTATGTTAAAGTGTTAGGCAATGAGTAGTTACAAACTAGGTATCCTGGTTACAAATCTTTCAAAATTGGAATATCAAAAAAATGAAAACTTGGTAATTATTAAGTTTANAAACTAGGTATCCTGGTTACAAATCTTTCAAAATTGGAATATCAAAAAAATGAAAACTTGGTAATTATTAAGTTTAATGACTTTTCTGTAAAAAAAAATAAATTTTTTTTTACGGAAAAAATTACATTTTTATTCTACTAATGGCGCAGAACACGAACATACGAGGGGCATGAACGTACAACTAATTTCGTTATATGTGCCCACCATTGGATTGTCTTGGATTGGGGTGCTACCCACTTAGTGCTAAATACATTTTTAAACTAACCTAGGATTTTACGGTTTAAACTAACCTAGGATTTTAGGGTTTTACACTAAACTACAAATTTCGGATTTTAGGGATTTAAAGGAACTGTAAAACACACCAAAAGAAATAAATTAACTCACCTAGGTAGGCGGCTGATATAATCTCTCTGTCAACGGCCAATTCAACCTTACCTCACTCGACGAAACACCATGTTCCACTAAAATGCCACATACGTGAATATAATGCACTGAAGCATTCGTTCACAGCCGAATATTACGCACTGAAGCACTTGTTCATAGGCGAATATAACACACAGAAGCACTCGTTCTTGCTTTCTCAGTTTTAAATCCGCCGGATTGGGACGTCACGACTCACCCCGGCAAAGACACAATGGCTACTGAGCTGTTTCAAAAATTTCCGTTAACAACACGTCACGGTGACGTAACAATACCCACAAGCCAATACGGTGACGGCAGGAATCATGACATCCGCCGTAAACAAAGCGGCGGACTACTCGTATTTTTAACTATTTTATTTAATACGTTCTATTTATTTTAACATGACACCCTTCTGAATATTAACTAGGTAAGCTGTGCGGGATCCATTAATGCTACTTTTGTTTATCTAGTACGTTTCCTTCAGAAAAGTCACTAAACTTAATAATTACGGTCAAGTATGTAGTTGACAATGAAGTTGCAAATTTTAGTACTGTTGAACTGAAGTAGGTTACAAGTTACAAGAGCCTATGTAAATAAAATAAAGTTAAAAGATAAAGAAAATAATTTTAAGAGTAGTACGACTAACTTAGTTGTTGTTCATATAAATTTACCATCTATTAGAAATAAACTTGGACAATTAAGAGATAATCCTTGATAACAAACCGGTAGATATTTTGCATGTAAATGAACATTGGCTATCTGAAGAAATAGTTTTCTATACGACTTGTGGTGTTTCAACAATTTTTATAAAAAATGATTAAAAATCATAAAGTATTGATATAAGTAATTTAACTTTCAATTTAGTATTGGAAGCATCTGCTGTTAAATTAACAGCTCCTAAATCAAGCTTAAATATAATCACTGTTTATCTTACTCAGATTTAGATGTAAAAATTTTCTTACACAAATTAGATAAATTAATATATCTTGTAGTGAAGAAAAAGTTGACATATGTTATAACTGGTGATTTAATTTGAATGTTTTATCAACAGATAAATCATAAATTCAAGATTTTTTAAATTTATTGTGAATGCTTGATTTATACTGTGTTAACGATAAACCCATTCAAAATTATGCATGTTTGGATAATATTGTAACCAATATATAAGCTGAATTTTATACCTGCTCTTTTTCTAGAACAAGAAATTATATCTAATCATGTTGATTAAAAACTGTTATTAAAAACTGATGACTATTATTATTACTAAATTAATAATTTCTGACTTTAGAATATAAAATTTTAAACTGTGTAACATATGTTTATGTCCAATAAACATATGTTACACAGTTTAAGATTTTATATTCTAAAGTCATCCTAACAGACATCGTAGGTCTCGCTCTAAGAAATGGTTCACTCCACAAATTGCTTCAATGAGAAGTTTGTTATTAATTTTTTTATTATAACTGGAGACTAAACTCCAATATAGATGACAAAGAAAGATTTAAAAAATTTAAGAAATTATATAATAAAGCAATTTACGAAGCTAAAATAGCTGCTAACGAAAATTTTATAATGAATTCACAAAAGAAATGTAAATCTGCTTGGAGTATTGTATAGACTGAATCCTCAAATGTTAAGTCTCGGTCATCAATTCCTGTAACACCTGATACTTTTAATAATTATTTTGTAAATGTTTGTAAAAATGTAGTTATTAATATTAACTATGGTGATATGTTATTTAGACATATTAAATAATATCAAACCATTAATTAATTATTCTGATCACATTTTTTGATTGAAAACAGTCTACTGTTATTAAACTCAGTTCATCTCATGTAGGTGATTTATATGCTTTTTCAAATTTTATTATAAAAAATATTATTGAGATGATATTACAACCACTTACTTATTTGATTAATTATAAAATACAGGAATATTTACTGATTGTTTGAAGTTTACTAAAATAAATCCTGATTTTAAAAAAAGGTGATAAAAACCTCCCTGGAAGTTATTGTCCCATAGCCTTAGTATCTACCAATTTTTAGTAAATTTGTTTAATCTTGTAATTTTAATCAACTGTACAACTATTTTGTAGATAATAAATTTCTTTATGGGCATCAAATGGATTTAGACCAAATAATTCTACTACTATTGACACTATTCGCCTCCCTGTGATAGGATATACAGGGAGGGTCATAGGATACGAGTTACCTTTACCAGGCACAGACTATGGGTGCCTTGAATGTTTAGGGTAAACAATAATGTAGTCACTCTGTGTTTCAGTTGACTGGGTTATGTTTGTTTTAAAAGAGAGATGGTACTTTGCGAGTTGGGAGCCTTAAGGGCAGATTACAGTACTCGTGCTAACGTTTCCGACGCTGTGGGGAACGTCCCTGAGTCTGAACCAGCTCATTTGGAAAATCATTCCAAAAATACTTCCTGCTGGTTCAAAAATAATGGAAATTGCTGCATTAATCGCTGCCTACCAAAGAAATCTCAGCTCTATTAATTTTTTGCACGGTATGAATATCAAACTTGGCCGAAATAGCTACAATTATGCACAGAAAGAAGATGGAACATTGCATACTCTTAGCTGAGAAAAGAGCTGAGGCTGGGACTCGAGAGGCAAGAATTCGCCTCAGGCACGAGCAAAAGGATGCTTTGGATATTGCAGCTGCAGCAGGACCTTTGCTTTATGGGGCTGGAATCGACGATTCCATGTCAGTAAAAAAAATCTCCCTTTTTTTATTTAATCACTTTTTTCTCAAAACTGTATTTTTGAAGTCGGTGGACACGATTTCTCAAAAACTAATGCACCGATCTTGTTGAAATTTTGCACACTTCTTCTAGATAGTATTGACTAGTGCTTGAACAATAAATTTTTCCTTCTTTGATCACAACATATTTTACAAGGCAATACATGGTCTAGATTTGACCAAAAATTGTACTTTTTGCATTAAACTCTACCAAAAATTCAAATTTCCATTTTTTTTTTTTTTTTTTAATAGTTTGTTCAATCACTAGCTACACTCAGCTACTGACAGAAAATGTTTGGTTTTTTGATTTCAGATGAACCAATCATGAGTTATCCTGTCCACCGCGAGGATATATTTTTTGGGGGGGTCTCCGAAAACCAGCTCTCAATGGCTGAATTTTCAAAATTTTTGGATTAAATTTTTTTATAAAATATTGTTCAAATGTTGTTCGTTTATATACTCAAAGTTTAAATAAAATAATTTTTAAATTATATTTTACAAAATTAGAGAAAACATGTTATTTTTTCCCCTTTGAAACCCATGTAATCCGTTAAGGGCAGATTACAGTACTCGTGCTAACGTTTCCGACGCTGTGGGGAACGTACCTGAGCAACGATGCTGGTACTTAGCTGTATTGGTAGTTCTGGGTGTTCCGGCGGTAGGTTGAGGTCTGGTAAGTTGGGCGGTCTTTCACAGCCCTTGGTTGTTCTCGTTGGCGTGGTGGATACAGCTGGCGTCCTTCTTCCGCGGCTGAGCCTCAGGTTTTGATGACTACTCTTCGGTGAATTCACGATACGACTGATCCTCTCTCCTCTCTGCGTGACGACTGATCCGACTGATTCTACATGACTGACGCTACTCCCATCACACGACTGACTAACTTCGCGGCTCGGCATGATGAAAACTGTTTACCTCTGCCTCGCGGCGAGGCCGCTGAACAACTAACTCCCTCCTCTGCCTGCCGGGCCTACTTCACACCCTCTCTCGGCGTCCTCCATGTGTCAACTCCGCCAGCATTTTTCCACGGGTTTCCTCGGTGGGTGGTGAGGGGAGGGGGCCCCCCCGAACAACTACTACTTTCTCCAAGCGCCAAAACTCTTGGGGAGGGGGGGTGGTCTGCGGCCCTACGTCCAAACACTGTCAGCGCTTCTTACTTGTCTAACTAGAGGTGCATCGGCAAAACTCTAGCTGACCTCTGCATTTTCTCGGCAGTTCTTAACTCGGCATTACCTTGACACGTGTTAATTGCTTGTCCGCCCTCTCGGGCCGGCCTGGCCTAGCAGCACGTGTCCCGCGACGTGTCTACTGAGGGCGCTAGCGGGGGTAAGATCGCGGGGTTGGGGGGGTGGGGTGGTCAGCGGCGCTTCAAACAATGCTGGCACGCATCACTATAGCTGTGGAAACTTTAGTTAATAATATATTGGATGGTTTTGATAGCAAATTTACAATAGGTGCTTGTCTAATAGTTCTTTGTAGGGCGTTTGATTGTATAAGCCATAATATACTATATAGTAAGCTAAAATTTTATGGTGTTATATATATATAAATAATTAAAATTAATGAAATCATATCGAAATAATATAAAATAAAAAGTTAATTAATAATGTAGCCCCTGAATGTACTAATGTTGTTACATGTGTTACTCAGGATTCTATGTAAAGTCCATTTCTCTTTTTGATATTTGTTAATGATCTGTATTGTAAAACTCCAAAATTATCAATTTTATATGCTGATCATACAACATTATATTGTTCTAACAAAGATGTAAATAATGTAAAATTAAGGGTAATGAATTCTGTTCAATCAGCTAAAAATTGATTTTCAGCTAATAATCTTTTGGTAAATGATAGTAGAACTGAATTTATATACTTTTCTCTTAATAATAATGTTTTTGATTATGCGTTTGAACAATCTGTAAAACTACTAGGATTGTACCCAGGCAGTAAGTTAACTTGGAAACCACATATTTCATATTTATGTAAAAGTGTTTCACGTGTAATTTATTCAATTAGAAAACTTAAAACCTGTGTAAGACAAACAGTATTGTTGACAACATATTTTGGTTTATTTCATTCTTTGTTAATTTGTGGTATCAGGCTCTGGGAAAACTCCAGTTCATTAAGTAAAGTTTTTTTTTTTACGAAAACAATGATCAGAATAATTGCTAGCTCATACACATAATACTACGTATAATATGAATCTTATTACACCTTATATTATACTAAATAAGACTTATAACTCTTGTTATTATCAGTAGATTACACTGAGGCGACCAAAGTCATGGCATACCTCCTAAATTCGTGTCGGACCTCATTTTGCCCGGCGAAGTGCAGCAACTGGACGTGGCATGGACTCAACAAGTCGTTGGAAGTCCCTGGCAGAAATATCAAGCCATGCTGCCTCTATAGATGTCCATAATAGCGAAAGTGTTGCCGGTGCAGGAGTTTGTGCACAAACCAACTTCTCAATTATGTTCCATAAATATTCAATGGGATTCATGTCGGGCGATCTTGGTGGCCAAATCATTCGCTGGAATTGTCAAGAATGTTCTTCAAACCACTCGCGAACAGTTGTGACCCGGTGACATGGCGCATTGTCATCCATAAAGATTCCATCGTTGTTTGGGTACATGAAGTCCATGAATGGCTGCAAGTGGTCTCCAAGTAGCTGAACATAACCCTTTCCAGTCAATGATCGGTTCAGTTGGACCAGAGGACCCAGTCCATTCCATGTAAAAACAGCCCACACCATTATGGAGCCACCACCAGCTTGCACAGTTCCTTGTTGACAACTTGGGTCCATGGATTCGTGGGGTCTGCGCCACACTCGAACCCTACCATCAGCTCTTACCAACTGAAATCGGGACTCATCTGACCAAGCCACGGTTTTCCAGTCGTCTAGGGTCCAACCGATATGGTCACGAGCCCAGGAGAGGCGCTGCAGGCGATGTCGTGCTGTTAGTAAAGGCACTCGAGTCGGTCTTCTACTGGCATAGCCCAGTAAAGCCAAATTTCACAGCACTGTCCTAACGGACACGTCCGTCGTACATCCCACATTGATTCCTGCGGTTATTTCACGGAGTGTTGCTTGTCTGTTAACACTGATCATTCTGCGCACACGTCGTTGGTCTCGGTAATTAAGTGCAGGCGGTCGGCCACTGCGTTGTCCATGGTGGGAGGTTATCCCTGAAATTAGGTATTCTCGGCACACTCTTGACACTGTGGATATCAGAATGTTGAATTCCCTAACCATTTCCGAAATGGAATGTCCCATGCGTCTAGCTCCAACTATCATTCCGCATTCAAAGTCTGTTAATTCCCGTCGTGCGGCCATAATCACGTCAAAAACCTTTTCACATGAATCACTTGACTACAAATGAAAGCCCAACCAATGCACTGCCCATTTATACATTTTGCTCGTGATACTACTGTTATCTGTATATTTGCATATTGCTATCCCATGACTTTTGTCACCTCAGTGTATATTGTTTAACTAACTTCCTGCTACTTGCTAGTTTGTAACTAACCTCCAAAAGAAACTCTGCTTGTGACAGGTTCATGAGAAAGAGTACGTAATGTAATATGTGGAGACCCACATGCAACAGTTTTAGTTTGAGAAATAATACACTATAGTATTTAAAATTGTTGCAATTACTTATGAACAAGTGGTGGCAAATGTTTCAAATTTAAAATAAATGAAACACAATCCAAAGAAAAAAAATTATGGACCAGTTTAGTTATTGTCAAAACGCGTGGTCCATCTGAGCTAGGGCGACCAGATATTTTAATACACGAAGCAGGGCTCTCATCATAGGAAATGTGAAGGAATGTGGATAACTTCCAGGCATGACAGAACTGTAAGCTAATGTGATCGAAGTGAAGTGAAGAGATTTGGGCGGCTCTGAACATCGTGGTCTTGAGAGCCGGTGGGGGTGAAGCGAGGTGAGTATGGAACAGTGCCAGAATGCAAGGGTGGGGGAAACGGGATATCCCAGAGAAAACCCACAGACCAGCAGCATCGGCGGCATGATTCCCCCATGCAAAAATCCAGGAGCGGTCCTGCCGGGAATCGAGCCCGGTTTGCTAGGTGGGAGGCAAGTAGTCTAACCACTACACCACAGCAGTCCCTTAATGTGATCAAAAAATTGAGAAGGGTAGACCCAAATCATATATGGATGTAAATTGAACTCACTGTTACAATTTAATTATAAGTTAACAAATCCTAGTAGAACCGTTTAACATTATATTTATTTGAAATATTTTACTCAATAGTAGGAATGGCACGCAGCAAAGTGTTGTTTTGTAAAATCAGTTCATAAAATTCACTGCGTGTACATATAACCGAAATTTTCCGTGGTTGAGTGTAAAAAGCAGGATGTTTCACAGGACTCTTGGCCGAAAAACGTTATTCTATGACTTTATTTGACCTACCGAATCCCACATGCCTGGTCACCCTAATCTGAGCTATCCAACAAGACGAAAAAACAGAGAACACTGAACAACAGAAACCGAAAAAATTAATCTCTTTGAAGTGAAATACCATGAAGACAACAAACAATGACGGGAGACTCAAGTTTTCAGTGCACTGCCAGAGGTTAGGAAGGTAAAGAATTATCAAAGAAACAAAAAAAGAGGTGGCATTACTTATTCTGATATGTGAGCAGCCTACGGTGTTTTGTAAAGTGTTTCAAAAGAACCAAACTAAAGAGCTACAATATACATAACTGTACCAATACAAGGTTTTCAGGCAGAAATAAAATATAATGTTGACAAATTAAACTAAAAAGAGGGTGGTTCACAAGTTATTTGTAAGAATATATAAACTGGAGAGTCAAAAAAACTGGTATAGGCGTGGGTATGCAAATAACAGAGGTATGGAACCAATCAGAGTAACGCAATGCGGTCGGCAGCGCCTATATAAGACAACAAGCGTCTGGCAAAGTTGCTAGATCGGTTACTGCTGCTACAATGGCAGGTTATCAAGATTTAAGTGAGTTTGAACGTGGTGTTATAGTCGACGTACAAGAGATGGGACATAGTATCTCAGAGGTAGCTATAAAATTTGGATTTTCGCGTACGACCATTTCACGAGTGTACCGTGAATATCGGGAATCCGGTAAAACATCAAATCTTCGACATCGCTGCGGCTGGAAAAAGATTGTGAATGAAAGGGACAAACAATGACTGACGAGAATCATTAAACATGACAGACGTGCAACCCTTTCTCAAATTGGTGCAGATTTCAATGCTGGGGCATCAACAAGTGCCAGCGTGCGAACTATTCATTGGACCATTATCGACATGGGGTTTCGGAGCCGAAGACCCACTCGTGTACCGTTGTTGACTGCACGACACAAAGTTTTACGCCTCACCTGGGCACGCCAACACCGCCATTGGACTGTAGATGACTGGAAACACGTTGCCTGGTCTGACGAGTCTCGTTTCCAATTGTATCGGGCGGATGTATGTGTACGGACATGGAGACATCCTCATGAACCCATGGACCCTACTTGTCAACAGGGGACTGTTCAAGCTGGTGGAGGCTCTGTCATGGTATGGGGCATGTGCAGTTGGCGTGAAATGGGACCCCTGATACGTCTAGATACGACTCTGACATGTGACAGATACGTAATCATCCTGTCCGATCACCTGCACCCATTCTTGTCCATTGTGCATTCCGACGGACGTGGACAATTCCAGCAGGACAATGCGACACCCCACAAGTCGAGAGTTGCTACCGAGTGGCTCCAGGAACACACTTCTGACTTTAGACACTTCCATTTGCCACCTAAATCACCAGACATGAACATCATTGAGCATATCCGGGATGCCTTGCGACGTGCTGTTCAGAAGAGATCTCCACCACCTCGCACTCCTATGGATTTGTGGACTGCAGTGCAGGATTCATGGTGTGAATTGCCTCCTGTATACCTTCAAACATTAGTCGAGTCCATGCCACGTTGTCTTGCGGCACTTCTGCGTGCTCGCGGGGGCCCTACACGATATTAGGGAGGTACACCAATTTTTTTGGCTCTTCAGTGTATAAATAAAAATAATTACTGAGTAACAATGTGTTTTTGACGAATTTCCATCACCAGTTTAAGGTGTTTACAATATGATGCAAGTGGAATGTTATTGTTAAGGATGTAAATTTATATTTCCAAACAAAAAAGTATTAACTCACTAACAGGAGATCGATAGGTATGTGCTATGTGTATTCTTTGCATGTTGTGTCTGTTTCTGTTATCTTTGCTGTAAACACGTATGTGCGCTTTGGAGGCTAATTACATGAGAAATCATTTACATAGCTTTCTTATTTATCATACCTCACAATGGTTATAATGGTAATGGGCCCAGGTGTAAATGAAAAAAGCGGGTGTTCGGAATATCATTAAAACAAGATCGGAAAAGAATAATATTTTTCTTTAAGTGCACAAATTTTGTAAACATGATTAAACTTGACCAAAAACGGGTGCATCAGATTTGGGGCTGCTCATCATAGAAAATCTATCTGGCACGAGAATTTCTCCACTTGGAAATTTGCCATGAAGGCATACCTAGGCCACGCTGATGTGTGGGATGTGGTAGAAACTTCACAAAGTATTACCATTGACGATGCCTGTAAGAAGAAAGATAGGAAAGTTCATTTAAGCAAAATTTTATTCGTTGACAAAACAAATTATTCCCACATACGTGACACCAAAACCACAGCAGAAGCATGGAAGGCATTGGAAAATGCTTTCGAAGACTATGGCCTCACAAGACGAGTTGACTTACTGAGGACTCTTGTAACAAAAAAGCTGGAAAAATGTAAGCCTTTCAAGGATTATTGTGATAACATTATCACAACAGCACACCAGTTAAATTAAATGAAGTTCAAAGTAAGTGTTAAGTGGATTGACACCCTGCTTTTGGCTGCATTACCAGACCATTACAAACCAGTGTTAATGGCACTCTAAAATTCAGGAATTCCAAACAATGGGGAGTCGATTATTAAAGTGAACTTCTTCAAAAAATCAAGAGTGAAGAATGGAACACAAGTGAAGAATCCTTACTGTATGTGAAAAGGCAACCACGCAGGGATATCAAGTGCTACATTTACAACACACCTACCATATAGCAAGGAACTGCATTCAGAGAAACAACACTTCATGTACGAACAAGAAATTTACATCTCAGAAACAAAAGTCAAAGGATTTTAAAAAATTGGAGCAGTGAAAACAAGAGGGCATTTCAAGCTGCAGACTCTCACAGAACAGAAATGTGGCATAAGATTCCTGTGCATCAACTCACATAATCAATTATGTAAATAAATAAGTAAGCCACATAACATTAAACCTTTCATTAACACAGTTATAGCTCCTGATGGATCAGATTTAATTGCAGATGTTTCTGGTAGTATAGATTAAGAATTTCTAAATGGGGCAAAACTGTTGAGGTGACTGCAAGAGATATGTTGCACATACCAAATTTAGCTGTAAATTTACTTTCGGTGAGCAAGGTAGTAAAAAAAAAGGCTATGAAGTAGCCTTTGATTAAAATGGAGGTTATGTAAAAGACGAGCAGACAGGTGATGTGGTTGCTACTGCCTACTTGAAAAATGGGATATATTGCATGAATACTCCTGAAATCAGACAGTGTTTTTAAACAGAAAATGACAGCTCCCTATGGCACCGTAGACTAGGTCATTTGAACCGGAAGGGGATGAGAAAGCTCAGCATGCACTCCAAAGGTTTAGGTAAAGATTTACGATCTGAGAGACCTTGTGAACTGTGTATAATGGGGAAACAGTCAGGCCTTCCTTTCAAAAGGAGTGAAAGGAACTCAGAAAACATTTTAGATCTCAGTCATTCAGATCTTTGCGGCCACATGGAATCGTTGTCACTTGGTAGGAACAGATATTTTTTGACATTTATAGATGACTTCTCACGAATATGTTTTTTTCTTGATGGAGAAATTGGCAGTCACTATGGCATTTAAGGACTTCAAAGCTAAGTCGAAAAACAAACAGATCAGGAAATAAAAAAAATCAGATTTGATCATGAAAGAAAATACGTCAATGAAGATATGAGAAGGCACCTTTGTACCAAAAGGGATTATTCACCAACTCACAGTGAGCTATTCCCCGCAACAAAATTGAGTAGCAGAAAGAGCCAATATAACTTTAGTGGCAAAGGCTTGGACTATGCTTTTTGATGCTAATCTGCCGAAGGGTTCTTGGGCAGAAGCAGTAAGTACAGCATCCTATCTGACAAACCGCTCTCCTTCAGATGTTCTAGGTGACAGAACACATTATGAAGCCTGGCATTGTAGGAAGCCATCACTGTCACATTTGAGTCTTTGGTTGTGAAGCATTGATTTATGGCTCAAAGGCAAAAAAATCTTACTTTTGTTGGATACTGTGATACTACTAAGGGGTATTTTCTTGAATCATGAAACTAGCAAAGTGACTGCCAGCAGGGATGTCACCTTCCTTGAAAGTGGAAGTGAAAAATTAAAATCTTCAGTAGTAAAGATGGCAGGAAAACCCATGATTGCAGAAAAATCCATAATTGAAATAATTCAAGGTGAAGACTCCAATTCAATATGCGGGAAAGAAAATGAAATAGTTTACAGGGAAGATAAACAGTTTTTGCATTTTAAGGAAGGACATTAAAAGAAAGAAATAGAAGAGATGGAGGAAGCACCTGAGAAGTTAGAGGGAATGTCTCGACAATTCTTACAACCACCGAAACCCTAAGTTTGGCCAAAACACATAACCTACCATATTGAAAAAGTGAATGCTTCTAAAAGCCCTATTGATATTGATGAAGCATGGCAAGGTGAGCATCCAGAAATATGGAAAAATGCTATCGACAAGGTGTTTACATCGCTGATAAAGAATGATAACTTTTAAGAGGTCAACTTGCCTAGAGATGCCAGGCCCCTGAAAACAAGATGGGTTTTGAAAATAAAGCCAAGTACAAGGTATTGATTACAAAGAAACCTACTCACCGGTTGTCAAGTACTCCTCCATTAGATATCTCATGTCAATGGCATCAAGAGAAGAGTTCAAAATTGAGCATGTAGATATAGTTACTGCCTACCTGTATGAAGACTTCGAAGAATATATTTACGTCATTCTGCCAAAATAATTCACCGCATTTAATAAAGGGAAGGTATGGAAACTGAAGATAGCAGTATATGGTCTGAAGCAGGATGGGAGAAGTTGAAACTGTTAAAGTATCTAGTTTTAAGTGTTAAGTAAAATTCTTTGTGATAACGCCACTATTAAGTTCTTCTATCTCTATGGTTTCTTCTTTGTCACAGTAAAAATAACCTTCAAGTTTTTTTTTTCTTCTGATGCGTGACGAGTACCGGGGATAGGAATTGCGCTGTATTCACACCCTGAGAAATAACCCCCGGGAAGTCCCGCCGTATAAAAACTTCCGGGGATGAACCGCAGCCGAAGGAAACAGGAAAAGTCCCGAAAATTAGCTGATATAAGCCCTTGGCGAAGGAAACAGGGTAACCCCCGCAGAGATAGTGCAGACACAGCTCCCAGGAACCCCCGAGACGCTTGCCGCACCTCTCCCTCCACCCCTAGTTTGAGCGAGCAGCTGAGGAGACACTAAATCCTATACAAAAAACGCGCAAAGGAAATGAGGGAAGCCCCGACTTCTCTCGAGGCAAACTGCTGACAGCCAAGGTTCGTGGTCATTCAGTTGTGAGCATTCAGTCGTGAGCGGTCATTCAGTCGTGGTCATTCAGTCGCGGACAGTCAGTCTTCGGGCAGTTGTCGGGACCAGCCCCAGGCAGTAATGTACAATCAGTTGTTCAGCCGAGATGGGACTTGTTCGGAGGTACAGCCGCGAGACGAGATAGATGAAGCCGAAACGGGAGTAAACAGTCGTGTGATGAGAACAGTGCCGAGAATATGAGTAAATTCCCGAGACGAGTGGTAGCCCCAGTCTGAGTGGCGCCATTACCCGAGAAGGCGAGTCGTGAGCCGAAACTTCATGTGTAAATTCCCGAGACAAACCCAGTAAAAGTACCGAGAACTTATGAGTTCATTTCCGAAACGTAGTGGCAGTTTCTGCGGTTAGGAATGCAGACAGAAACGCGATGGCGGAAGAAAAACGCGGAGGAAGCACTCTCTAACCAGGAACGCCAGCCGGGATCGCAAGGAAAGTGCAAGTCATGGGAGAACCTTAATCCCGGGCTTCATTGAGAGACCGCCAAAGCCGCAGGAAAGAGCCAACTTCGTACAGCACGTCAACGAGAGCCAGTCCGAGGGCCCGAACCAGGGCCACCCAACTCACCAGGCCTTGCTACCAACGAAGACAACTCACCAAAAGCCGCAGTCAGAGATAAGTAGAGAAGCGTCTCCCTTCAACAAACCTTCCCCGACGCATAGTATTCAGCCCAACAGCCCGTCAGGCAAACGACTTGCAGGGGGGCTCAGTCTCGCCAGGGTGTGTAATAACTACGCGACCTTCTGATCAATAAAATCCTGGTGTGTTAAATAACTGAGAATACGAGTATTTGTTTACCCCTAACACAACAACCTCAGGTGCCCTTAATCTGCACCAAAATAATTTAACTATATAAACTACTAGCCACCATCCTGTATAACTCAGGTGACCGAGTAGCGACACTTCTATGCTTATCTTGTTTATGTGTGTTGTGTTGTTCATCCAAGACAATGTTTGTCCGATCCTTTATAATAAAGTGCTTTTAGTATTCAAGGCATTTTACTTCAATAGGTTATGGGCCCAGTCGCTTTATTTGGATGATTTGTTATTCAGTGAATCATTAAAGTTCGTTTGTTTAGTGTGAAGTGTTGCTGAATCCATAGAGACGATGGAGTTTGCTAAGCACATTAAACCACTGACCAGTGAAGAAGATTGGCCAAATTGGAAGCGTAAGATTCGTGATTTACTGGATTACCATGAAGGTGCATTAGATTGTATCGATCAGAAGTTGAAGAAACCACATCTGTTAAAAGGTGAGGCAACGAAACAGGAAGTGAAAGATCACAAAGAAGCTTGTGATTTGTATTTAAAGGCGAATAGCTACCTAAGTCAATGATCATTACTACGGTTTCTGATGCAGTCTATCAGAAGATAATGGACAAAGATACTGCCAGTGAAGCTTGGGAGGCATTGAAGCAGTAGTTTGAGGCAACATCAAAAGACCAACTCTTCAAAGTATGTGCAGATTTATTTTCTTTTAATTGGACATCAGGTGATGACGTTTCCACTCATGTAGCCAAGCTGAGGAGTCTGTGGAATGAACTAAATAACGGTTTAAAAGAAATAAATGAAAAAACTCTCCCAGATCTGCTTTTGGTATGTAAATTTTTGCATATTTTACCAAGTTCGTTCAAAAGTTTTAAATCTAGTTGAATGCTGCTTACCAAAGATGAAGTTCGTTCATTTGATGAATTGAATATGAAGCTCTGTGTTTTTGAACTAAATATGAAACCCTTTACGAGTAATGAGAGTAATAAACCAGAAGCTTTAGGGGCTAGGTCCGATACAGTTGTAATAGCTCAACTAATAAATATAAGCCAAATTACACTGCTCAAAAGTCGAAGCCAGGTAATTGTAATTACTGTCGCCAGCCTGGTCACTGGGTTCGTCAGTGTACAAAGTGGATTGCAGATGGTCGTCTACGCCCTAATGCTGTTAGTAGTAATTCACAGAGTAATATCGCAGATTCTAGAGCTTCTACAAATACGATTGCTCTTGTGTCTATCCACAATGAAATCTTAGCTGCTGAGCCTAATGCAGAGGATTGGTGGGTGGATAATGGAGCTACTAAACACGTTACAAGTCGTTTAGATTGGTTTAGTTCTTTTAATGAGTTTGAGAACTCATGCAGTATTAAGGCAGTTGGAGATGAAAAACTAAATGCTGTTAGTAGTGGTGTTATTGAGATCAATTCCATAGTTAATGGCAGCAGCCAACGTTTGCAGTTAAAGGACGTTTCGTTAGTTCCTAGGATTGCTAGAAATTTATTCTCTCCATTATCTGCACATGAAAAAAATCCAAATAGCAAGTTCCAGTCAACAGTTACCACCTGTTCAGTTTCAGTAAATGGTGCTCCACTCGAGAGAAGAATGGAACATTATATAAGGCAGAGATTAAGGCTGTTAGTCCGAGTAGCAGTAGTATCAACATTGTAGAATCATGTGACCCACTGCAGTTGTATCATGAGAGATGGGGCCACCTTGATAAACGTCACATAAAAGAAAAGCTTGAACACGAGCTAGATATTAAAGTCAAGCTAGATGACAAAATTTGTGAACCTTGCATTTATGGCAAGTCTCATCAACTGCCTTTTGGTACTAGAAGAAAGGCTTTGAAACCAGGAGAGCTTATGTCAACTGATGTTTGCGGACCTTTTGCTGAGTCATTTCAGAAAAAGCGTTATTTAGTTGTATTTAAAGATAGCTACACTAAATTTCGGTATGGTTTTGTCATCAAAGAGAAGTCAGATGTCAAAATTGTTTTAGAACAAATGTTCGCTCATGCTGAGAAACAAGGTCACAACATCAAAGAGCTTCTAAGCGTCAATGCAGACGTTAGAGAGATTTTGCTAAAAAGGGGAGTTACACAGCGGTTGACAGCCCCTTATACGTCACAGCAAAATGGTAGCAGTGAACGAGAGAACAGAACAATAGTTGAAATGGCAAGAACTTTTATGTACTCGAATTCTGATGTTCAGTTTCCACAAGCAANTAAGCTTGTTACAACAGTGGTCTACGTACTTAACAGAACGGGGAAGTCGTCAGTAAATGAAGTAAGTCCTTACGAGCTTTGGTTTGGTAAAAAACCAAGAATCGGTCATATTCGTATTATTGGTTCAAACTGCTACTTTCATGTTCCCTTGCAGAAGAGGCGTAAGATGGATAAGAAAGCTCAAAAAGGTTACCTAGTAGGCTACGATGGTGAAGAGCGCTACTGAGTCTATATTTCAGAAGATAGGCGAGTCGTGTTATCCAGAGATGTTCGTTTTCAAGAAATACTTTGTCACTGTGCTGAAAAAGTAAAAGTACCTTTCCTGAGCACTCCATCAAAAGAACAGTTGGTTGAAGAGGAACTTGTTCAGCGAGAAATTTCAACCAAAGATAAAGAAGATTCAAGTGGTGTAGAGTCCAGTTCCGAATCTAGGTCAGAGTCTGGATTAGAGCACACTGAAAGAGCAGATACCCGAAAACTGCGCAATAGAAACACAATCAAAGCATCAACATATTATGATGATTTTGTTATGATCATGATAGCTGAAGAGGATCCACAAAGTTTTCAAGAAGCTGTAGGTGGCAAGTATGGTCAAGAATGGCTTAAGTCAATGAACAGTGAGATATCCTCTCTACTTGAGAATGATACGTATGATCTAGAGTACCTACCTAAGGGAGCTAGAGCCCTTCCATGCAAATGGGTATATAGAGTCAAAATGAAACCTGACGGCACCATCGAGAAGAGAAAATCAAGAATAGTTGCTAAAGGCTACGATCAACGTAAGGGCATCATAGACTACTCTAAAACATTTAGTCCAGTAGCCAAGTTGCAAACTATTTGTTTGATGCTTGGTGTTGTTGTGACAGAGAAGATGCACTTAGTTCAGTTCGATGAATCTACAGCTTTTCTTTATGGAGAGCTGGAAGAAGATATTTACTTGCAGCAGCCAGAGGGATTTGATGACGGCACGGGTAGGGTTTGGAAGCTCAAGAAGAGTTTATATGGACTTAAGCAGTCGCCAAGGTGCTGGAACAAGCGTATTGGCAAGTTTCTGACATCACTCAAATTCAAGGCTAGTGATGAGGAGCCTTGTATGTTCATTCGAGATGAAGGTAGTGTCAAGATAATTCTCACTCTTTATGTAGATGATGGCATCATAGCTTTTAGCAGAATTAGAGAAGTTTTTAGATCAGCTTCAAGCTGAGTTTAAAATTACATCTGAAGATGCGTCGTAGTTTTTAGGACAACAAATTGAGAGACAGTCGAATTGTGATATAAGAGTGTGTCAAAAGTTCTATGCACAGAAAATACTTGAACGTTTCAATTTTGTAAGTTGTAAATCAGTTTCTTCACCAATGCTTCAGAGTCACGAGTTTGATTTCAGGGAAAGCAACAGAAAGAGCACATCAGTTTCCATATCGCCAAGCAGTAGGCTCACTAATGTACCTGATCTAACATCTAGACCTGATTTAGCCTATTGAGTTGGATTTTTATCCAGATCTCTTGAAAATCCTACTGCTGAAGATATTACCAGACTTAAAAGAGTTTTCAGATATATAGCAGGCACCCTTAATTATGGCCTTCTATATCAGCACAATGCAGAGAAAGGGATTCTTGGCTGTTTTTCTGATGCACATTTTGGCAGATGCCTCAAAACAGGCAGATTAACAACAGGTGTTGTAATAACTTATGCAGGCGCTGCTGTTTCATGGCTCAGTCAACGCCAGGGATCAGTTACCGATTCTACCACAGAAGCAGAAGTTGTCGCCGCTAGTGAAGCCTCAAAAGAAATAATTTGGCTTAGTCGTCTATTGAGCCAAATGAGTAAGTTAAAAGAAGTTCCAGTTCTACAGATAGACAATAATGCAGCTGTCAGACCTGCAGAAAATCATCGTAGAACCAAGCATATCCAAAGAAAGCACTTCTTCATTCAAGAGCATATAGCAGAAGGCAGACTGGCTGTCGATAAAATTACTTCAGAGCATCAAGTTGCAGATATCATGACTAAGCCACTAGCCGCCCCTCGTTTGCGGATTGTGTGTGACAAGATGGGACTTATATAGAGTTTGTATTTTTTTTTGTGAATTTTTATTTAACAAGGGAAAGTGTTAAAGTATCTAGTTTCAAGTGTTAAGTAAAATTCTTTATGATAGCGCCACTATTCAGTTCTTCTATCTCTATGGTTTCTTCTTTGTCACAGTAAAAATAACATTCAAGTTTTTTTTCTTCTATGCTTATCTTGTTTATGTGTGTTGTGTTGTTCATCCAAGACAATGTTTGTCCAATCTTTTATAATAAAGTGCTTTTAGTATTCAAGGCATTTTACTTCAATAGAAACAAGAAGATTGATGAAGTTCTGTCGAAACAGTTTACCAAGTCAAATGCAGATCCTTGTGTTTACTAAAGGGATGATGACCAGTATAATGATTTTGCTCTTTATATTGGTGACATGTTACTTTTTGAAATGACAAGCAGCTTATAAAAAAGTGAAGAATTCTCTGAAAAGTCATTTTGAGATGAAGGACTTAGGTCCTATCAGTCAGTGTCTTGGGATGACCATTACCAAGGAAAATTATGGATGTCTCTTTTCTCAAGAGACTTACACCAAAAAGGTCTTGAAACGATTTTGAATGAGTGAGGCTAAGCCAGTATCAACTCAACTAGACCCAGAATTGGACTTTGATGATGTCTGTGAGGAAGACATTCAAGAAATGAATATTGCATATCAGGAGGCCATTCGTTACCTCTTGTATCTCTCACAGACAACAAGACCAGACATTGACTTTGCAACCGCCTTCTGAGCAGATTTATCCATTGCATTGACGAGCTGTCAAGAGAGTGTTATCGTACTTGAAGGGGACACAAAGTCACAAGTTAGAGTTTTCAAAGCATGGCAACAGTGATTTGGTCACATTTTGCGATGCTGACTGGGGAAACAAAATCAATGATCTGCATTCTGTTACCAGTTGTATGTTCAAGAAATTAGATGGTGCAATATTATGGTTCAGCAAGAAGCAGAAAACTGTAGCATTGTCCACTTTCAAAGCCGAATGAATACATGACTTAGTCTTTCACTGTTTAAGAGTTTCTGTGGTTAAAACCATTTATATCTGAAATTGACCCTGACGATTTAGGTAAATCTTGTGACATATACTGTGATAACAAAGGTGCAATTCAATAGGAAAAAAATTCAGTTGTGCCACAGCACAAATAACACTAAGCCAAAACTGATTTGAACTACTATGTATTTGACAGTAAAATTACAACACTTCTCCTTAAATGACATTACCACAATTAATTAATCCCATATAACAATCACTTTAAAAACTCAACAATTCTCTAGTATTACTAAAACACAGTATTGTATTAATAGCACCATCAGTTAGGTACTTTCATATTTAAAAAAAAAAGTTACAATTCTGAATAATTAATACCATCAATTATTTGCATTCTAAACAAGAATCACATAAGTTACAATTCTGATAACCTAGCTCCGTCTATCACTTGCCTTCTTAACCATAATTATTTCAAAATAAAGCATGACAATTCTAAAAAAATTGGCTTCCAAAATTTTTCACAATATGTAATTAAGATTATTATAACAATTTTCAATTACAATGCTTTTGCGAATTATACCAGCTGCGGTACAGATTTGTATTTAATTTCATTTAAATGCATAAACTAATATTTCCATAATTTATTAACACTTATTAATGATCATTTGCAATTTAAACATGACCTAAACAAATTGTTACTAAATTTTGATGTTAATATTATTAAGAATAACCATGCAAAACAATGCATAGTTTGAGAGACAATAGCGATTTTCAGATATGTAATAAGATTTTGTAATTCCAATAACCAAGTGCCAACATTACTTATGAAAACTTTTTCTAAAAATTATTTGAGTAAAATAAATCTTTTAAAATAAAAAATAGGCTACTAGTAAAATTGTAAAACCAGATTTCTTGGCTGCCTTGCGTGCACTCACACAAGCATGCACATACACACACACATGAACACACGTGCCCACAGAGAGAGAGAGAGAGAGGAAGTAGAGAGAGGAGGGAGAGGGAGAGAGAG